>SWBG01000037.1:0-226832 GCA_023848605.1 Aureobasidium sp. EXF-10728
ACTCTTCCACTGACAGTGCAAACTCTTCCACTGACAGTGCAAACTCTTCCACTGACAGTGCAAACTCTTCCACTGACAGTGCAAACTCTCCCACTGACAGCGCAAACTCTCCCACCGGAAGCAAGCGCAAACGTGACATCGAGGACGATGGTCAAGAGGAGGTCGTTGCACCAACCAGTCTCGCTGATCGCAACATGCTCAAGAAGCTGAGGTGGTCCTCGATCGTCAAGCAACGTGCTCAGGCAGCACCTCGTCCCATCAAGCGTGCAAAGCGCTCAACCGCTAGATTCGCCTTGGGCGCATTTGCTGGCGCCATCGGAGGTGTGGCCACTGTGGTCGGTGTGCTGATGACTCCAGCATGTGAGCAGTTGCTGTCTAGCTGGCCCATGGAGTAAAGCATGGCCGTGTATTGATGGGAAGCAAGGTCGGTTTCCTAGCGTCGACCTACATGATAGGTCCGCAGTGAATGTCTATGAGCGTTGAGTTATTCGTCGAGTTGTCATTGACTCGCATGAAGTTTCCGCACAGACATTCTACAACAACCGACGAGGCTTTTCCTTTGAAGGCTCGCGTCTGCTTTTTGTTTTCTTTCTACTTTTCACTTTCTGTTTCTGGGGCGTCAAGGAGCTGCTTTTGGAGGATTGGGATTGCTGGTTTCGGGGATTATACCACAAAGAAGACGATAACGATGACAATGCAGCTCTTTTGTTTATGATACTCCTCGATATCCATATCAATGATCACGATAAGGATTAAACTCAGCAGTCACTGTGTCTGCAAAAGCCAAGACAAAGAAAAGACGTAAAGACATCTCAGGGGTAGGTTGTGCTTCGTCTCCATTACTCGTGCCAAAACAGATTCTTCACAAACTCTCCAGTCTTTCCACGCAAAGAGATCGAAGACAACATACTGCGAGACCAAAGCCGCAAATCATCTTTCTCAACGAAGAGGCAAGAAGGCCAGTGGTCCAAACAGCTTTACCACATACTCTTAGTCATTGCAAGAGAAAGAAAAAAGCATTGATATGACAAAGACCATCAAATGAACAAAAGCACAGCAGAGATAGGGAGATATAGAGGCAAAAAGGAAAGGTAAGCGAGCTCATCACTGCATCCCCTCGAGTCTTGAGTTCTCCTGCGATGGTAGATGGCTCTAGCAAAACACACTCATCTGTGTTTGCAGGTACCATCTCTCGCCTGCAGGGATTCTTCATGCAGAGAGGTTCGTTCAAGTCTTTTGCGATTCACCTCGCGTAAGTACTTGTGACATCGCACCAGAAGACTCACTGATGCTGGTGAGAGAAGGACATGCTACTGATACCCTGTGCTAGGCCAGGGAAGTCTGATAAAAACGGTCAATTCAGAACATCCAAGCCAACGCTTACTGGATCATGTCCAACCTACGTGCAATGGCCATCGATGCTCGCATTTTGCGTGCCGGCCTGTCCAATAAGGCCAATGCGGCGATGGTGGACCTGTTCAACGAGCCAGAGAGCTCGCTAAAGGTTCTCATTATGATGTATGACGTTGGAGCGTACGGCCTGAATCTACACAGCGTACAGCAAGGGAAGCAGCGAACCAGGTCAGTGACCACTCCCACCCAACCCTTGGATCTCCCAGGTCGAGGGGGAGAAGGATGTACAGCAGTATATATTATCATAATCCGACAATGCCAACAGAGAGTGTTTGCAGCGCAAGAAACGTCAAAACGTCGCAACTTCCGTATATCTGGTCGAACAAGAGTAGGACTGTAGAGATGAGCCGTGGTTACCCCATGCAGATTAGCACAAAGACGAGTCATTCACAAAACATGTCATGCCGGGCCATGAATATCAAATTCACAAGCAAGACCGGCTTCAAAAAAAACATTGCCAGCTTCAAAAAACCATTGGCAAATGTCACAAGTAGGAAAACAAAGTGGACAATATTTGTAGTATCAAAAAAAGAGAAGACCTTTTGTCCTGTCATTGCCATTTTGGTATGTAACACAAGCTCAGAATACATCGTGAAAAAGAAAGGGTAGTAGAAAAACAGATAAACCCAACACCCTCAAGTCATATCGTATAAAAACAGAAAACGCTTTTTTGTGGTTTGCTTAAGCGTTCTCGGGACGGAGGCTGCGGACGGCCTTGCCGGCGCGCCAGATCTCGAGGTTGCGGATCTCCTCCATCTCGGCCTCGAACTTGGCGCGGTAGTCGGCTTGCGAGGCGTACTCGAGAGTGCGGCGGGTCTCCTCACCGGTCTCGACGGAGGTGTAGAGGTCGTCGAAGACGGGCTTGAGGGCATCCTTGAAGCGGGCGCTCCAGTCGATGGCACCGCGGCGGGCGGTGGTGGAGCAGGCGGCGTACATGTAGTCCATGCCGTGGGCACCGATCAGAGGGTAGAGGGACTGGGTGGCCTCCTCGACGGTCTCGTTGAAGGCCTCGGAGGGAGAGTGGCCGCGCTCACGGAGGACCTCGTACTGAGCGAGGAACATACCGTGGATACCGCCCATCAAGCAACCACGCTCACCGTAAAGGTCAGAGTAGACCTCCTTCTCGAAGGTGGTCTTGTACATGTAACCGGCACCGACGGCGACACCGAGAGCGACAGCCTTCTCCTCGGCCTTGCCAGTGACGTCTTGGAAGACGGCGACGGAGGCGTTGATACCACGGCCCTCCTTGAAGAGAGTGCGGACGGTACGGCCGGAACCCTTGGGGGCACAGAGGATGACATCGATGTCAGAGGGGACCTCGACCTTGGTCTGGTCCTTGAAGACGGGCGAGAAACCGTGCGAGAAGTAGAGAGTCTGTGAGGATTGTCAGCGATATGCGCAAAATTGCTGCGAGTAAAATGGCGTACCTTGCCCTTGGTGAGCTGGGGCTTGATGTGAGGCCAGGTCGATGACTGGGCGGCGTCGGAGAGAAGGTTCATGATGATGGTACCCTTGGTAATGGCCTCGTCAATGTCGAAGAGGTTCTTGCCCTCAACCCAGCCATCCTGCTCGGCCTCCTTCCACGAGGCACCGCCCTTTCGGACACCGACAATGACGTTCAGGCCGTTGTCACGGAGGTTGAGACCTTGACCGTGACCTTGCGAGCCGTAACCGATGAGGGCAAGGGTGTCGTTCTTGAAGTACTCAAGGAGCTTCTCACGGGGCCAGTCAGAGCGCTCTGGAAATCAAGTCAGATACAGCTCGCATTGCCATCAATTGCGTGTCAATCTTACCGAAAACCTGCTCCTTGTCACCAGCAAAGTCGACGGTCTTGACACCGCGAACCTGCTGAGCAGCAACGGAAGCTCTGGGCAGCTGCTTGACACCAGTGGTGCGAGCAGCGTTAAGGGCAGCGCTGAGGTAAGTGCGCTGCTGCTGGACAGCGGGGCGCTGGGCCTGCTTCAATGCGGCGCGGAGAGTTCTGCTGGCAGTGCGGGAAGACATTGTGATGAGTGTGTGGATGAATAGGACAGAAGGAGTGTGGGAGTCTTTGATTTTTTGAAGGCAGCTGTGACTACGTTGTTCGGCCGCTCCAGCACGCACAGACTTGCTTCCATCACTGCTGCACTGCGACATCGGCTCTGCCCCAGACTCGCTCGTCTCTTGGGCCACTCTACTCCAGCAAATTGTGCAATATCCATTACCAATGAAAAGGCCTATAGCCTCCTTTAACCGTCTTGCTGACCCTCGAGGCCCTGTTGTCGCATCTGAAGGTGCGACTCGACCATCCATGAGCTTTTTCGAAACATCCCACAAAGCTAAGCGAAAACTATCGCCGAAACGGTTCCCTGCCCACCCAGCAACCAGCTGCTCATTCTTCTGACAAACAACACCGGATAACATGCTGCTAGACGTCAAAATGTCTCCACTGCGTGACGTTGGATTGGCAGGACTCCCCCGAGTCCCCCGATGAGCAGGGGCCATTGGCTCGCCGACCGTCATCGCCAGTTCCAGGCCGACATCGTCCGCAGCGCCATCTTTTTGTACTGCACAGAGCCTCATACCATCAAAGACTCCGTTGTCGCAAACAAGGTGACTGTGCCAATCTTGTGACTCAGACCATAAGCACTCTCGCATCCGTTTCATCGTCTCCTTCTCCATCTCACTCTCACCAACTGCCGGCTTATGGTTGTCAAAACACCCATTGTTGTTCAGGGTTGTGAGATCGTCCGCTGAGAGCGGCTCTACCACGGACTCTCGCGGAACGACGCTCCAGACCCTCGAGGCATTGTGCAACATGACGGGCATACACCTCAGCATCCGGTACAAGTGAACTCTCTAACTCTTGCGATAACATTTCTTCTCAGCTTCAAGAGGACACTCATCAGGCGCAACTTTTCTTCTTCTACGAAACATTGACAACTCAACACGGGCAACATTCAGCATCTGGCTGTCGGTCACCAACCCACGGGGTCTTCCGCTTCGATCTATCCAATTAGCCCAAGCACGCCGTCGACGTAATTCAGGTCCGAGCACGAACAACTTCCGGCGACGAGTGCAGATGATCCTGGGCTGATTATTTTTGGCTGGACGCTTCTGTGAAGACCGACGTCAAAGCCGTTGATCAAGATGATGGCCACGAAACACGCCTGAGGAATCCGGTAAATCCATTCGGGTCAGTAAGAGCAGGCGCACAATATTGTACACAACTACAGCCAGACTGCCGTCTCAGTGAGATCGGTGACGCGGAGAAGCTGGTGTAGGCGACCAAAGTTGCATCAAAGGCAGAGAGTCTGTCTAGAGAGAGCATTTGCTCGATATGGCTCGAGACAGTCTCTCTGGACATTGCTTCGGCACCTTGAAAAAATCCGTATGCTCTCACGGCCATAATTCGACCTGGCCTTAGACGAAGTAGAGACGATGTAGACGTGAAAAGGTGAGGTAACAATATTTTGGTGTAGGGAAAAATTAAAATTCATGCTTTGGTATCTTTAACAACTCAAACTCGGACTCTTCTGGCGCCTTTCTATGACTCGTTCATTGGCTCTTCAGCGACGAAAGAGAGATAGCTTCCGAGAAGCTTGATTCCCTCGATGTAGTTGCGCTTATCAAGCTTCTCGTTGATGCTGTGAGCGGCGTCCGTGCTAGAACCCATTGGCAGCAAGAGAACGTTCTTGCCAGTTGCTTGCTCGAAGGTAAGAGTGACGGGAATGCTGCCACCCTCACGAGTGAGATCAGGCTGAACCTTGAAGACCGACTCGACGGCCTTGGCGGCAGCAGTGAAGTTCCAGTGCTTGGGCGAAGCGACCCACCACTTGCCCGAGTGCTGCTCAATCACCTTGCAAGTGTTCTTGGAGTTGAGAGTCTTGAAGACCTTGTTGACGTGAGCCTCGACAAGTCTGTTGACCTCAGGGATCTCCATGTTGGGCACAGTGCGGATGGAGAACTTTCCGATGACCTTGGCGGGAATAACAGTCTTTGCGCCAGGGGCCGAGAAAGCACCCTCGATACCGTGGAGCGACAGAGAGGGGAATCTCCAGCGGGCCATCAAGGTGCTTTCCTTGTCCTCGAAGATGGTGGTCTTGCTGCCGAGCGACTCGTGCAAGTTGTCCATGGTAAAGGCAATGTTTTCGTACAGCTTCTTCTCTTCCTCGGTGACGGGGGCAACCAGCTCTTTAATTCCGTCAATCTGGATCTTGCCGTTGGTGTCGACCAAGCTTCCCATAACACGGACGAGGTCGGTCATGGGCTCCTGGGCAGTTCCACCAAAGACACCACTGTGAAGATCCTGACCGGGACCGCTGATCTCGATGCTGTAGTAACTGCAACCTCTGAGACCGTAGGTCAGGCAAGGCTTCTCGGTACCGAGCCAGTAGTTATCGCTGATGCAGACGGCGTCGGTGTCCTTGAAGAACTTCTTTGCCTCGGCGTTGATGAAGTCGTCAAGACCCTCGCTTCCGTACTCTTCCATACCCTCGAAGCACATCAGAAGGTTGACAGGGAAGTCAATGTTGGCCTTCTGGTGAGCCTCGATGGCGTTGAGCCAGCCAAGGACGGGGCCCTTGTCGTCAGTAGAGCCACGTCCGAACATACGGCCCTTGTCGTCGATGGTGAGCTCGAAGGGCTCGGTGGCCCAGCCGTCCTCCTTGGCAGCAGGCTGAACATCGTAGTGACCGTAGACGAGGATGGTCTTCTTCTTGGGGTCCTCGCCGTAGCGGGCGACAATGACGGGAGGGAGCTCTAGGTACTCCTTGTGGGGCTGGGGGCCGAGAGGGCGGGCTTCGACGTGGGCACCGAGGGCCTTCAACTCGGACTCGAGGAACTTGCCCATCTAAAGAATGGTCAGGATGCATGACGGTGGTGAGGGGTATAGCACGTGGACATACGCGGACGACCTCAGGTCTTCTGTCATCCTCGGAAGAGACGGAGGGGATGGCGACAGCCTTTCTCAATCTCTCGATGAAGTGGTCTTGAAGCTCGTCGACCTTGGCGAAGTATGCGTCGAGTTGAGGGGCCATGTTGGGCGAAGGATGCTGTCTATAAATATAAGGCCAAGCGGCGGTCGTTTGACGGCGAAGCTGAGGTCGAAATGCTAGGGCAGAGCACTTGGGAAGAATAAACTGTCTACGGGAGAACAGCTGATGGAGAGAGCGAAAAGGCGAGGACATGCAAAGACAGAGAAAGGAAATTCTCTGGTGATACTGTAATGGAAATTGTGGCAGGGCGTAAAGAGGCGCGATACGAAACGGAAAGAGCACGCGCACAGAGCTTTGGCCGAGGCCAGGGAAACTGCCTCCCGGCGAAGACCTCCCCACCTTCCTCTTTCGGATGACATTCACGCCCTTTGCCGCACTTGCCCTGCGGACAAAGACTCCTCCGAGAGACAGCCAAGTAATTCATAGGTGACTAGAAGTCGTAGAAAGAGCGTCTCGTTCGCTGTCACGTTGCTGCCAGACAACTTCCAATTCTTCCGAAATGGGCGACGTTTCTTCCTGCCCGCCTCTGACACGCTCGTCGGTCCAGGCGGCCCACGAAGCCATCAAACAGCACATCCACCGCACTCCTACCATCACATGTGACACCATCTCCCATCTCGCCTCCACTCCTCAAAGTCCCGAATCGCTCCAAGGAACGCCTTTCGCAGGTCAAACACCGTCCAAACCACGCATCAACCTCTTCTTCAAATGCGAGAACTACCAAAAGATCGGTGCCTTCAAGGCGAGAGGTGCCTTCCACGCACTAAGTCGTCTGAGCAAGGAAGAGCTGAGTAAAGGCGTTGTCACACATAGTTCGGGCAATCACGCCCAGGCTCTCGCTCTGGCTGCTCGTACCCATGGCGTTCCAGCCCACATTGTCATGCCCACCATTAGTACTCCGTCCAAGATCGCTGCAACCGAAGGCTATGGAGCCAATGTCATCTTTTCTGGATCTACTTCCGACGAAAGAGAGGCTGTCGTGGCCGATGTGATACGAGACACTGGTGCTATACTTGTCCCGCCGTATGACCACCCCAACATCATGCTCGGTCAAGGCACCTTGGCCCTCGAGCTGGAAGAGCAAGCCAAAGAATTTGATCAACGAGGATTGGATGCTGTCGTAGCTCCTTGTGGTGGAGGCGGCATGCTTTCCGGCGTGGCAACAGCTCTACAAGGGACGGGTATACGTGTGTTCGGTTCTGAGCCCAGCTTTGAAGGTGCCGACGATGCAAAAAGAGGCGTCGAGTCAGGCACCCGTGTCGAAAAAGTAAAGACGTTAACAATCGCTGATGGTCTAAGAACACCACTGGGTAAGATTCCATGGACCATCATTAGCGACAAAGAGAAGGTGAGGGGTATGTACAGCGTTACTGAAGATCAGATCAAGGCCGCTATGCGCCTACTACTGGAAAGGGCCAAGGTCTTTGTCGAACCCAGTGCCGCCGTACCTCTTGCCGTTGTTCTGTACGACGAAGATTTCAGAAGCATGGTGGAAAGGGAGGGAGGCGAACAAGGCTGGAATATAGGTATCGTCCTCTCTGGAGGAAACACTACAGTCGAAGCCATCGCCAAACTCTTCCAGCCGAGCTCCGAGCAGCAAGCTGAAAGGCAAGAGTCGAAGCTGGGTATGAATGGCGAGAGAGTTGCGGAGAACGTTGCTGGCTAGGCCGCCGGCAGAGACTCCCTTAGAGAACATGTGGTAGCCCATCGAAAGCATGTGTTCGAACATGGTCTATCTGCAGTATATATATATATATATATATATATATATTGCCGAATCACATCCAAGTCTTGCTTTTGATGTGCTCGTGGCTTAGAGTTCCGTCTTAGATGTGATGAATTTGAATCTACATAGTCGGATTGATTTATGCAAGTTCGAGCTCGAGGATGAGAAGCGTGATGGTCTGTGTTTGGGAAAGTGTTGGCAAAGAGATGGAGGACAGAGGTCCCCAGAATTAGACAGGTTTCGCGAAAACAGACCTCCGAATGAAGCGAGGTGCGGAGGAGGCCGACTACCCCTCTCACGTTTCCCAACCTCTTGCTCTTATCGGGCCATGGCTATCTCAAGTCGAGCCAAGCATATCCAGAATGGAGAAGTCATTGCGTATCTGTACTAATGACACTGTGTCACGTTATACGCTGGAGCCCTAAGGAAGGTGAATGTTTCTTGCCCTTGCTTTGACACACTCATCTTCAAATCACAACATAATCATTCGTTCTTTTGAAGTATATCGTTTACGACCATGACACCTGATATTGAGTACCTACTGTCCCTCGAGGCTGTACGTGAAAGGGCACAGATAGTCTTTGCGGCTGCCCAGAGAGATGGACTTTCTCATTTCACATATCACGCTTCCAAGTTGTCTGAAGCTGCGGAATTTGTGGCTTCAGTGATCAATGTGAGTTGTCGACACCCTATTCTTGCACCTGGTCTCTCCTTCCAAGCCGTACAACAGTCGCTCGCATGACATATACGATAAATATGGCCTGTCTAACAGCTTCTTTAGCGTGACTTTGGTCCCGACAACTTCGAAGCCATTCCTCCTCACGGCCGCTGGCAACACTTTGAAGTCGGCGGAGTCCCTAGAATCGACGACCTCAACCACCGATGGAAACTCGATGGCTGCAACCGGAAAGAGCAGGCTCGTAGACTGATTGATCTTTTCGTTGTATCTGTATTACTGGATGCTGGTGCAGGCGACAAGTGGCAGTTCGAGGAACCTGGATCGAGTCAGATTTACACCAGAAGCGAGGGTATCGCAGTGGCAAGTCTGTATATGTTCAAGGAAGGCGCTTTTTCGACAACAGAAGGGTGCAGTCATATGGTTGATGGTGAGTTGTGCTGCGGGAGAAATTGCGAGTAAGAATACTGACTCTTTCATGATAGCCAAGGGACTCCAACGTATCGATGAACAGACACTGGCAAAAGGCTTCCAGATCAGCGCAGACAACCCCATGATCGGTGTGCAACCTCGCGCACAGCTCCTCTCTCGCCTCGGTGATTCTCTACTCCAGCACCCAGACATCTTTGGTCCCGAAGGACGACCTGGCAATCTCATCGACCACGTCATCAAAACCGCAGACCCGGAAAGCAAACAACTTGACTACCGCGTCTTCTGGATGACACTCCAAAAACTCTTGATTCCCATCTGGCCCAAGGATCGTACGCAGATTGACGGTGCACCCATCGGTGACGCCTGGCCTTTGAAAGTCCTCGAAAAGCGAAATGGCAGCCAAGATGTCAAGAAAAACATCCAGCCCTTCCACAAGCTTACACAATGGCTGGCTTACTCACTTATGGTCCCCTTTGTCAGAATCTTGGGCTACTCCTGGCGTAACTCAGAATTGGGCACCGGACTCCCTGAATACCGCAACGGGGGTCTATTTGTAGACCTCGGAGTCTTGACTCTCAAGCCCGAGGCTCTGGAACGCGGCCAGCGCACTTCTGGACAACAGTTGCCCATGTTCAAGGACAGCGGTGATGAGATTGTCGAGTGGAGAGCTTTGACGGTTGCTCTTTTGGACAAAGTGTACGGTATAATCAAGAGGGATATGGATGCAAATGGTGTCAAATTCAGTATGGCACAGATGCTCGAAGCTGGCAGTTGGAAGTCAGGACGAGAGTTGGCTGCACAGAGAAGGCCGGAGACAAAGTCTAGCCCCATATTGATCGATGGAGATGGTACTCTTTTTTAAGTAACATTTTTGTGTACGGGCATTTGTCTCTAGAAAAACATAACATTGTATACCAGATGTTTTACTCTACACTCTGACCGACACACGAATGTATGATACTGGTGCATGTCTAAGATTCTGTGTATCAGAGGCCAAAATTCCAAGCCAGGGATTATTCAGTCCAGCATATCCATGTCCAATTGCTCCTTCTCTTGCTTTTCTCCATCCACATCAGCAGCGACGACATCAGACCCAAGGACTTCAGCCCAGCCAGAGACATCCCCATCTCCGCCTTCCCCGGCGGCACATTGCTTATCGCACTTGTAGTCACACCATTTAAATGCAACCCACCAAAAGAACGGCGGCCATCGCAACCTATAGTAATTCTCATAGTCAGAATTTGTGGTCTTTTTGATCGAGGTTACTTGGAGGGGAGGACGTACATTGCTGTCTTCTTGCAGTCCTTCCTGCAAGGCCAAACGCAAGCGTCGACCGGGTCGGCGATCTCAGTGGAGGTGTTGGCAAGTAGGCCACTGGCGACAGGGTCGATATCCGGCTGCTCTGGATTGACGGGCTGTGGATGAGCAGCTACCAAGGCCGTGAGCATGGCGGTAATGAAAATCGACTTCATGATGTTATCCAAGAATTGCGGTTATGGCAGTGTCTGTATCTGAAGCTTTGTAAGTGTTTTGTGAATCTGAGAAGCTGGCGAGCCGGCATGCTTGTGTTCTCTGAAGAGCTCGAATGGAGCTCGGGCATCACTGAACGATCACAAACATCAGCCCACGTCCATGTTAGTTCGACTCCACTTGAGTTTGAGACAGCTTCGATCCTGGGCAACGATCAATCAGTGGCCTCTTCCTTCAGACTTTCAAAAAGATGCGGAGAAGATGAAATCGTGGATTTGTTCGGCAGTATGAGAGGAAGGTGCAAAGAAGGGACACGCATGCTGGATATGGACGTGCTCGACAATCTCAAACCATCGTTCAGATACACTTACGACATGTCCAAGAACACCGTGATTTATCGATGCTGTACCTCGCGGGACAGCTTCCGAGAGTTGGATAGAACTTGCTCAAACTTTCATGTGACGAAGTTGTCTCCCATCCGTCATCAGCTGATCGGAAATAGTGCTGTGGGTTTCGAAAAAAGGTCGGCAGAGGGTATAAAAGTCTGATGCTGCCTTAGCTCCAGACTTCTTTCCCACTTTATCCAAACACTCTGCGTACAGTCGCTGCTCTCCTGACCACGTGCTAACCAATCTTTACACGTTATAACTGTTCCACGACAAATATGCAACCTCCAAACGTTTGTGAGATCTTCGACCTCCTAAGATCTGGACACGAGACCCCGGCCAAGATACAAGAATGTAAATTGGCAGACTTGCAAAAGCAATGCTCTACCACATGGCGCTCTCTGGCGGCGAAATTCCAACACCGAAGAAAGACGACAAATGCTTACCTCGTTCCTCAATTAAAGGCCATCGAGTCACAAATGGCATCACTGGCCAAGATCGTCGATGGGCTACCTCCCTCGACCATGGGATACCGGATATCCGAGTCGGCTTGTTTGGATTCTCTGCTCGCTCTCCGTGAGCAATGCCAGATCACGGTCACCAGGATCTATGAGGTTCTCGAGCCACTGACAGAATGGCAAAATGTGCCAGAAGCTGTTCACAATCGTATTCAGGCATGCACAGATGATCTGAGAAGACAGGTTCTGGATCTCGCCATCATGTGGAGAGTGACCAAGATGTCCAGGTACCCATTGTAAGTTGAGGAGCCAGTATTGAGGTACTCATATACTTACGATCAGCAGTCAGTATCGCGAAAGAAGTCTCCCACGCTCCGACACTGGGGATGTTGGATACTGCCCGTACGGCGGTGACGTCGATGTGCTGCTGCAGAAGCGACACAATCTGCTCGAACGAAGCAAAGAATGGCGGGAAAAGTTGAATGCTGCCAAGGACACAGCCAAACCGTCTCGCGACGTGGACTGCTGGCCTTCGAACCAATCTTCCACTAGTATCATGACTCCAGCAACCGAAGACTGGAGCGAGGTTGGAAGTGTTACCAGCGACACCACCAAAACTAGCCGCGGATCCCTACAATACTCCGCTACCTGGGAGGTCGAAGAATGTATAAATGTCGTGGACGCATACGCGGAAATGATGAACGAGTTCTTGGAAAAGGTTCGCGTGGTCGACAATGAAGACGTCTTCAGCAGGTCGGTATGGCTCGAAGATGTACGCGCAGTCCACGCCGACCTCATACAGGAGTTGGACCAACTCTTACGCGAACCTGACCGAGCAGACTGTGCAAAAATGACCACCACAGACAACACGGAGGAAGCCCCCAAAGACGAAGCATTCGAGGCGATTGTAAGCGACATTGGGAAAGAGGTCACACTGGCAGACATCGCCAAGTTGGTGTTCCTCTGGACAGAGGTAAAAACATTCGGGAATATTCAGCGTTCCGTATGAGCATATTGCACAAAGCTGCAACGATCTTCGCGGTGCAGTCTTTTGTTTGGTGTTGCTGTGTATCTAGGCGAATGTCGTTATCCAGGTAGATGAATTATATGATCATTTTCCTCCAAGCTGAGGCCAGTCGTTGCTTGAGATCGACTTGTGTGATAAACTTGCTCACGCTCCTTTCTGCGGTTGTATGATGGTTCCAAATACACTTCGCATCCTGCAGAGTCCGTTTGCGAAGCTTTTCCAAGCTGAAAGTGTGCTTTTTGGTGGACTCGAGAAGTTGTGACAGGAAATACAAAAGCCACAAGAGATCCGTATTCTTTCTGATCTCTTCCCAAAGCTTTCCGGGACCAATACGGATCGCCGCTTTCAATATCGAAAACATGTCGTTAGAAAATCTGCAACTCCTCGAGCAGAGACAAATCTCGGGTATACCAGCACTCCAACACCGACACAAAGCACGAACCGTTCCACCGTCGCACCTCTCTGCAAGTTTGACTGGATCCGCTGCATCATGTCTCAAGGTCGCTCTGCGCATCAAACACTGCAGCGACCTGCAAAAGTCGACTATGTGCTTGCAGTCTGGACTTTATCCTCTGGCTGATGAATTTTACGGCATGCACTTTGCCTTCCAGCATATCGAGAAAACCTGGAGCCACTCCTGTGTCCAGAAACTATGGACTGAGAATGCAACGCAGACCGTCAAGCACGCACAACAAGTGGCCCAAGATGTAGCAGAAGGCCTTCGAGATATCGTCAATCAATTCTCATCCTGGGATGTCGTGGCTCCAGATCATGTGTATTATCAACTCCAGGCGTTCGAGATGTACCTGCGAAAACAACAGCTGATTCTGAATCTCCTGGGACTGGTCATGTATGTTCGGTCGCCAAGTGAAGTACCAGATCTGCGCTATTGTAGTCCTTTCTGCAAAGAACAACTGTGAGTAGGCAGCTTTTCTGTGCTAAAACAGCCATCTGACTGTCATTCCAGTGAAAGCGAAAAGTTCTCGTATGCGTGTGAACAGCTCGGTTTTGCCGTTCTCATGAGACGGGAGATGCAAGCAAACTTGCTCAAGATCGCCTCGCTAGACCCGGAGTACAAAGACATTGATATCGAGGAAGTCTGGGAGGAGATACCCGCTGTAGACAGTTGTTCCTCCAAGGACTCTACCATGGGCAACATGACGCCATCGGAAAACTGGTCTGACATCCAAAGCGACACTGGAAGCAGTCCCATCGAGTATTCGTTTGTGCGAGTTCCAGAGGCTGGTCTCAAAAGACTGGTCAAGCGTCAAAAGAACAAAGGTACTATACACGGCGCTCTGGATACAATGCTCGACGGTTTCGGACACGAAGGGATGCAAGGTAAATTTTGGCCGCAGGAAGCGTTCGAGGAACGGAGAAGGGACCTTACGAAGTTGGTGTTTCATTGGACCAACGTCGAGACATTCGCAGGCCTCGAGAGAGATGAGTTGACATCGGCGCAATCGCCGTCTCCATAGCTTATAGGCCCCGTAGTAATCCACAAGTAGAAAATGTGTCGCGACGTATCGTTGCAGCGGCCAAACTTCCAGACGTGGATTCGGAATGTTAAGATGTGTTGCCGGATAGACAGCTCAGGTGTTGTTGTACGCGATTGAGAAACTGCGCAGGTTTAAATACATGCCGAGGTGGGAAGAAAGAACAGGCTTCCGTGAGCTCGTGGAAGATGGAGGTCATGGGCGGAGCGGGACCATGCTCCAGCACAGTCGCTCCTGCTTCAGATATGGTATCAAGTCCACCTTTCCAGGCCAATTCATCATTTTTCTTTTCGAGAGACTTCAGCAGCATGGCAAATACGACTGTGTCGATCCGTCGTTCTTTCCCGAATGTCTCGCTCAGGCGACCAAAGCCAGTCTGGAATGTAGCTCGAAAGTTCTACATGTCCGGTGTTGGGGCTCCTGAGACAGGCTCTTTGTTGTGAGGTGGTAAGTAAACCTTGTCTCATGCTTTTCCAGAAGACTCCAGAGCTCAAAGAAGTGGTGTGTTGCAGGCCAGCAAACTCACTTGATCGATACAAGTAGCCGCCAGTCCTTCACTCTGATCCGATTTCTTGACACCACTCAACATCCAAGTTGCTGCAATGGACGACAATCCGCAATATCGCGTATGCGACGAGTTCGACCAAGAGTTTCTCGATGGTGTGTCAGCCACTGCTTTGGCTTGCGCCAATCTCTCAGCAAAACTGGACGTTCTCAAAGTGACCACAGCTGTGTGCTTACATAGCCCTTTGGACCGACTCGCTAATGACCTGTTGTCTATGAAGCAAGCATATCATGTGCTAAGTACTCTTCTCGATCGTCAAAAGCCAATCTGGAGTCCGGCTGCGACAGTTCTTATCCGAAGTACGCAACAACGCTGCCAGGAGATCACCAAGCGGCTGTCCACGATCATTGGCGTCTGTACAGAATGGGATGTCTTCGCTCCAGACGGCGCTTGGCATTGTCTCAACACACTATCCACCTCTTTTGCAATCGAGAAGTCACATCTGGAACTGCCAACTTGCATACTATGGCTTGTGCAGCATATATCCAACAAGCCTGCTGAGCATGAGTCCCACGATTCCACATTGAGACGCCAGGCTGATGCTTTTCTCGCTATAGCGGCAATGGAGGATTGGTCTAAAGAGTTCGAGCAGTGTTTTGGGGGAACTAGAGTCGTCTTGCGATCGAGGTTGAGTCCAGATGAGACCCCTTGCGAACCTCCATTGTCCGGAGCAACGCCTCGATACAATGTCTCCACAAATATGTCAGAGGACCTTCCTGCTGCAGATGACTGGTCATCAACTCAATCAACCATGGGCATCATGACCCCGACCGAAGACTGGAGCGATGTAGCTAGTGAGAGCACGGAGATAGGCCACGTTCCTCCGATCACCAGGCACAGCTTGCAGCTCTGTGGATACGCAACAGCCAGCTTCCTGAGACTGATTGAGGAAGTTGAAAGATCGGTTCGCCATACACATTACGATGGCAACGGAGACCCTGTTGATGCTGAGAGAGTCGAACGTTTACACAAAGCATATGATGAGCTGATCATCCAGCTACTCCATGGTTTGAACGCACCAACGCCATCCGAAAGTCTTCTCTCTGAGTCTTGGGCTGCGCTCTCGCAGTATTTAGTTGGACCCAACACCGTCACCAGAGGCAGCTTGCATCACTGCATTGCGGTAGCAAAGGAGTTCTCAGGAAGGAACACTGTTATCGAGCAGAGTTTCGGCCATCTGCCAGGGTCCACACCCGTTAATATCGCAGACATCGAAGCCATGCACAAAGCGTATCAGGATCTTGTTGTCAAGTTGTTCTTCTATCTGGCTGCTCCCATGCCATTCCAGGATGACCGTTTCACTCCAGCTCCAGCTCCAGCTCCAGCTCCAGCTCCAGCTCCAGCTCCAGCTCCAGCTCCAGCTCCAGCTCCAGCTCCAGCTCCAGAAGTCCCCAGACCAGTCGTTTCAGAAGTCCAGAGCGAGGAAGCACATGTCGACAAGACTCTTGACGCCATCATCGACAGCATGGAGCCTGACCCGACCGAGAAAGACATCATGAAGCTCGTTTTCCACTGGACCACACTGGAGGAGTGCAACGGATACAAGCGTGCAGACGTGATGAAGCCCAACTAAGCTCTCAGCAGTCGACTTGTGCAGAACTCGGGAAGATAGCGATGACGGTTGCTGCAGAAGAATCAAGATGACCGATTCGCTGATATGTGACTGCGATGGGGTGTGCAGGAGCTCGGGCGGATGGCGGAGGGTGATAGTGCTTTTTTGTCCGCAAAAGACTTTCTGGTCCTCTGTGTTATTCAGTCGTTACAGTGTTCGAGATGAGAAACAAGTCCAGGAATAAGGATGAGTCGAAAGAGAGGTTCATTGTGAGGATGCAGAAGAAGGTCGAGAAGTGCAAGTATCCAACAGAGATAGTCAGCGAATGCGCCCATGACTCTTTCCTTGACTTAAGATACATACCTGTACTAACGGCTTTGAGGAGTGGAGAAGTCGTTTCTTTCGCCCGCGCCTGCTTGTTTTGAAGTTCTTGTTTTTGTTAAGCTAGGTAATCACATGTCAAGAGCATGGAGAAATTCAGAAAAGAAATTCAATAGCAGAAATGAACGCTCAGTAAATTCATTGGTATCATGTCTTCCAAAAAGTACAAAAAAAGCGCAGCCTCAGACGTCTATTGAGGGGGCTGGAAAGGAGTGACGAGCATTTCACTAAACCTGTTGATTGTGTGTCAGTATATCGTTCTTCCGCAGATGCATAAGCAAGGACAAGTACTCACTTCTCAAGCTTCTCCTTTCCTCTGACCTCCTCGACCAACAGAGGCATCTTGACGACGTTGAACTCATCGTACAGATCCTCGATTTGCTCGAGGTACTTCTTCTGCATCTTTCTTCTCGCATTGCATTGCTCGCAAGGGTTGTCTTCCTTGGGGAACAACAGCTGGTTGACCACAATGGCATGTGTGTCAATCTCGTAGCTGTTCAACTCCTGGATCATTCTCTCCGTCTCGTACAGTGACAAGAACTCGGGGATACACACACAGACAAAGGTGGTGAGGTCGGCGTTCTTGAATTGGGTGTTGACCTCGCTGATGGTAGCGCGCAGGTCCTCCATCTTCTTGATAACGTCGTCGAGGCTCTGTCCGTTGGGGAGGCCACCACGGGCACCGAGAATGCCGTTGAGCATGGGACCAAATTGGCCGGAGAGTTGGGAGATCTTGCCAAGGGCCTTCTCCATGACGGTGGGGAATTGGAGGAAGCGTAGGGTGTGGCCGGTGGGTGCGGTATCGAAGATGATGACTTCGTAGCTGAGCGACTTGACTTGCTTGAGGACTTCGGCAAAGGACATGGCTTCATCGACACCGGGAATCTGATTGTTCAGACAGTTAGTAATGCGCTTCCCCACGTTGAGATGCGGTCACTCACGCTGAAAGCAAGGTCCTGCATCATGTTTCCCATGCCACCGAGACCAGACATGGCCTCCTGAGTCTCCTCACCACCAGCGTTGAGCATATCAGTGATGGATCCATTGGGGTCGATCTCCATGGCGCTCAGGTTGTCAAAGCCATTGACCAGACGAGCATCCTTTCCGAACTTTTGGTTGAAGGCGTCGGACAAATTGTGTGCAGGGTCGGTCGAGATGAGGAGGACGTTCTTGCGGTGCTTTGCGAGCTGAATGGCCAGGGAACAGGAGGTGGTTGTCTTTCCGACACCACCTTTACCGCCGACAAAGATCCAGCGGAGCGTCTTTTGGTCGAGGATGTTCTGCAACGAGGGGGCCATCTCGTCGTCTGTGTTGATGAGGGCGGCCATCTTGGGACGTGTGTTTTCTGTTGTTTACGCGACTGAGGTCCGGATAAGAGTGATTCCTCGAAGAGACTGTGAGATGTGCAAACACGTGGTGAATGTGCGAAGATGATTGTTTCTTGGGAGAGCCTGGCTGGAACATGCTCGAAGCTGGCCTGGCCTGCGGGGCACGAGCATCAACGTCATAAACATGCACAATTGTGAATAATCTGGGTATCATTATTTTGTGCATCCTTCCTTGCAAGAACTCCGGAGCTCCTTCCTATGCTATATACACCACCATGTCATGCCGGACGCCGTACTTTTTCTGCTTCTGGCTCAAGCGCTTGTCGCTGCAATAGCCAGAATGTCTCCACCTCCGTCGCTGCCTGCTTGTTCCAGATACAGTCACTTCTGCTGCATTCGACATGCCCTTCCACTTGGAGCATCTGGAGGCGTATGTTGACTATGGTCGGAGCTTGATCTGTGCCAGCTTTTTATTCTCTTGTCCCGATTCCCTCGATTTCTCATGCACCGGAGACGAGCAAGTCAAGCATACCCTGTGTCGAGTATGCAGCTTGTGCCAACTCTGAACAGTGTCTGACCTTGCGGTGAAGCTGGTTCAGCAGGTCGTCAATCTCTGGCGAGTCCATGGTTTGTTCCGAGTAGAGATCCAAGAGAAGCATAGCAACATCGCTAGTGAGCTTGATGTAACGAGGGTGGCCAATGTACTTGATGACCCAACGAAGGATAGGCTGGAGGGATGTCTCGTCGCGACCCTTGAAAGCGGTGCGCATGGCAGATCTGTGACGAAGCGCGGTAAGGAGAGTGAGCATGTTGGGGTTATAGAATTTCTGCAGTTGGTCAGCCTTTAATCTCAATCCCATTCGTATGGCCAAAACTCACGGTAGCTCCAAGAACCATGTCAACAGCGAGAGCGTACTTGCCGTTCCTTAGAGCAGACTCCCACTTTGACTGGTTTCTGATGTTGCCACGAGCGTTGCCATCGATCACGATGTCGGCACCCTCTCCGGTAAAGTCACGACCACGAAGAGCCTTTTTGTCGCCTTGTCGCAGCTTCTTGGCCTTCTTTCTGTCGTACTCCTCGATGGTACCGGCGACCAGCGCTTGCATCTCCTTCTCCTTTTCTCTTGCCGCTGCCTTCTGTTCGCCTGACAAACGAGTGCGAACTGACAGTAGACCAGATTGCATACCAACTGCAAGGTGTCTATCTTCTCTAGTTGCGCCAGCACCAACGACACTCAGCGAAAGCACCGGGCTAGGGTACTTGAAGCCAGCCACGACATTCCATGCTGACGTCTCAAAGACCTTGACATGTCCGTCCAGACCACCACTGACGAGTCTTGTTCCGTTGTTGGTCAAGCAGAGCGATGTGACGGTCTTCTGGTGGTTCTTGATCAGGTGTAGAGGCTTTCCTGCGACCAGGTCCAGAACGCTGATCTGGTTGTCGGCAGCTGCAAGCACCTGGGTTCCAGAGGGCATAGGCAAGACACTCTCAATAGCGGCAGCGTGCTTAAAGGTCATGACTGCGCGCTTAGGTGCTCTTGAGTCCCACAAACGGACGGTCTGATCGTAACTACCAGACACGAGCAAATTGCTGCTCTGACCAGGCATGAAAGCACCACTACGGACGTAGTCTTGGTGTCCCGAGAAAGTGGTAGTGCTGGACTCGCTGGGCAGGTCCCACAGTCTGACCGTCTTGTCGTCACTACAACTCATGATAGAGGTGAGATCATTCGGGTTCCATCTTGTGACCCAGACGGGCTGCTTGTGTTCTTTCCATGTCTTCAGAATAGCTCTTGATCCTGTATCGAATGCTTGGATAGCACCGCTATCTCCACCGGCAACAAGCACACGTCCATCGCGACGAATCTCTCCCGAATGTGCAATGTCGTCGTAGCCGAATCGCGTGATGGTCTTCAGGAGTTTGCGCGTCTTTGACGAAAAGATCTGTACTCTGCTTCCGGAAGTGACGGCAAAGGTGTCGGAGGGCGGTGTGACGAGCGGGTTCGTAGGCAGCGGAGGAAACGAGATGTGCGTGATGGGATTTGAATGCGGCGATGGAACCAGTTGCTGTGATCTGAAGCCTTTCCAGTAGCGCTGGTCGGCGGTGATGGCCTCGGGGCCAGCAGCCAGCTTGAGAGGCTGTAGAGATTGTACTTCGGCCGCCATTGTGTCGTTGATATGGAATGCTCTCGTCGCGAAAAAGATGGCCGAAAGGTGGAGAGGCTTTGGACTTTTTTCGATGACCCATCTTATCTTATCCATCTGGCATGGCTGCACGGACCTGAAGTCAGGGTCATACCACCGGCCACCAGAAAAAGCAGTCGACGATGTGTAGCAGCAGCAATATTGTTGAGATTGACCTAAAGATCAAATTGAGGTGATCTTCAGAGCATGGCTGTATTGACTTCCCGCTGTTTATGTGTTTAAGCGTTCGATGGGAGCACAACAAGTCCAACATCTCAAACCAATAGCCCCCTCGAGCAACCTGACCTAAATCCCTGACTACCTCCACCCTCCTAGATTGGACAGATGACTGGACGCAAGTTACCAAGACTTACCAGTAAACGTTCTACTCGTAGACACACAAAAGCATGCCAACAATCACGAAGGACAGACGAAGACAGCCAAAGGATAAAAAAAGGAGTAGCAAGAACCAAATCTGTTTTTGCCCATAGGTAAGTACTCTCAATGATAAAGGCCTGCCTTTTTGCCCCAAACCCCAAACATCGATAATCTTGCCATGGTCTTTCTTGCAACAGGTAGGTCAAAGCGGAGTACAATGAGGAAAGAAGAAGCGAACGCGACGACGACAACTCTAGAAACAAGCCCGAAGGAACGTACGAACGGCCTTTGAAAGCTAGAAAACATGATACTTGAGAAATCAGTCGGTGCTGAAATCTACAATTCGTCTTCGAGGAACTTATAGGCAAACTTGAAATCGCCCTTTCTACGGTTCATCCTGAGTAGAGTGTTAGCAAGAGTCATGATAAATTGCTGGTGTTTTTCACATACCATGTGCTTTCGTAGTCGAAGAAGCGATATGTTCCCTGTTCGTACTCCTCTGTGATGTTCTTGGGCTCCTCGTGTCGTTGGAACCAGGTCTGGTACTGCTTGTGGAAGCGCCAACTTTGACTCTTCAATGCCTTGGCCGCTAGGAACTGCTGGTAAGTGCCTTGGCGGTAGTAAAAGGCGTAAAACAATGTATCCGTCTCGATTCTGCTATACAGTCGTGGGTCGTCAAACACGGTGAGAGGCTCCTGCGGGTAGTGCGCCGGTGTGTAGGCGTAGGGAGACGCCGGCTTGTAGTGGTACGGCTTCTCTGCGTCCATGGGCGTGGGCATGCTACTCCGCGACAATGACAGCAGGTGATCCTCGGGTACTGGAGGATTCGTCGAGAGAGCACGCTGCTTTGTGGTGGTGAAAGATTCGAGCAAATCGCTCAAGCTTTCCGGCAGATGGTAGTAGGATTCGTCCTCTTGCTCTTCCTCTTCTTCTTGTTGTGGTTGCTGCTGGGGTTGCTTCTGTTGCTGTCTGGAAGACTCGCCATTTGTAAGGGCAACACCGGAATCCTGCGATTGTTGTTGTGCTTGCTTCGCGCTCTTCTTGGCCTTCGGCTCCGGGGCAGGTGGGGCGGGCTCTTGGGCGGGCGAGGGCGTCTTCGCCGGAGGTTCTTGAGGCTTCGCAGGTTGAGGCGGCGGCGGTTGTGCCGGCGAGGGTTGGTGAGTGACTGGTTGTGAGGGTGTCGGGGCAGGTGATGCAGTCGAGCTGGGGCGGGCAGTCGCGGCCGAGGCACCTGGCGGCGGCGGAAGAGGAGCAATACCAACGCCACTCTTGTCGCTTGCAGCGGCCGCAGCTGCAGCTGAGGCGTATTTCAAGGTCTGGCCAGTAGGTATGTTTGGCAAAGGAGCGGGCTTCATGCCCGGCGGCGCGCTGCCATTGACGCTGCTCGGTGTCGAAGCATGCAATGTAGCCAGCGCAGGCAAGGGCGACTTGAGCTGTATCGACGGCCGCCTCGGTTGGGCGCTGGGAATGTCGACTGACGACTGCTTGGTGAGCTTTGCGGGTGTGCCCTGTGCCACCTTGGTCGGGGGTTCTGGCAGGTCGGGCGTGTCGTCGTGCTGTGACTGGTTGTCTTGTGATGACACGCGATCATCGTCGTTCTGCAGGCCGAACATTTGCTCGTCGGCGTCGAGGTTCAGGTCGTCGTAGATGGTGTCGTCCTCCATAAAGTCGACCTCCTGGTTGTTCTCGACATAGTACTTGATGCCCTCTTCAATGTCCTTGACCTGGTCTGTATCCACGCCTCCATTCTCCAGAGATCGTAATAACAGCTCGAGCTTCCCTTGGTGCCATTTATGTCGCTCGGCCATTCGTTCCAGCTCTGCTATCCGGTCGGCCTTGGCTGTGTCCTTCTTGCCCTTCTTCATGTTCGCTTGTAGTGTTTCCGCCTCGGCTTCTGTGACCTCAATCTGTCGTTCCAGCTCTTCGACCATGGTCCCCAAGAAGTCGCATATCTCCAGTTTCTCCTTCTCTTTCGGATCGAGCTTTGCGGCGGCTGATAGTCCTTCTTTGGAAAATGCTTTTGTCTTCATTTCCTTTTCGACGGCCTTGAATTTTTCCATTTGCTTTGGCATGCGTTAGCGACAAGCGTGCGTGTGCCGGGAGAGCTCTCAATACCGTCTCGATCAGCTTGCGCTGATCCAGCAATGGCTTCTTGTCCTTGATATCATTCTGGGCGGCCCATGCTTTGATCTGGTCTCGCGACCTTTGTAGCTTCTTGATTTCCTTTTTCAGGTTGTCCTCGAGCTTCTCCTTTTGCGAGGGATTCGTCGATTGTTGCAGCTTGTCGTAGATGCCTTCGAATGCCTGCACACCTTCGGCCACTCGTTTGAACGTCTGTCGGCGGTCAACAGCTGCGTCACGCACTTGCGCATTGGGTTGCGCACCTTGTCAATCTCTTGCTGTAACTTTCGTTGCGCCATTGCTGGTTATGTAGCCCTCGGGGGTGGGCGTGGTGCGAGGGTGGATTGAGAGGATGGCGAAGCAATTCGGCGTCGCTTCGGAGGGGGGATGTCGGAACCAGGGAGACGATGTGGCAGCTCTCCATCAACTCGGGGCGATGGACAAGTTGACACAAACGGAGACGAGTCGAGATGTGGATGGTGCTCTGTGCGACTGTGACTGTCGCAACTGCGCTGCGTTGGTTGCCGTCGTTCGCTCACTCTGCCAAGCAATCCCGAAGGTCGACTTTACGCGCGTTTGTACCGTTTGCCTTTATCGAAAACACCCGTAACACTTCGAAAACCCATACTGCTATCGTAATTCCATCCGAAGAGAAGCACAAGGTAGATCAATTCGTGTTGTTCCTCCGCTGTCTTCCAATCTCTCCTTTTTTCCCTCCGTCATATCAGACCAACACCATGAGAAGTACGAATCACAACTCCCTATTTCCTTCAGCCATCGTATTGATTCCGTTCAGCTGTCATCCAACGGGTAAAGTCAGCCTCGGTCACGGTGGATGGCCAGCTTATCTCAACTATCGGCAAAGGTTTGCTTGTGCTAGCTGCTATTGGCAAGGATGATACTCAGAAGGAAGTCGAATCTATGGCCAACAAGATTCTAAAAGCAAAGCTATGGGACAATGATGAAGGCGGCAAATGGAAATGGGGTGTCAAGGACATCGAAGGAGAGGTCCTCTGTGGTGAATATAGCTGATCTTTTCTGCAATATCATCTTCTGACTTGCATGCAGTATCACAATTCACACTTCTTGCCTCTGTCAAAAAAGGCAACAAGCCCGACTTCCACAAGTCTGCCAACGGAGAAAAGGCAAAGGAGCTCTACGATCAATTCTTTAAGAAAGTACAAGCTCTGTACCAAGCAGACAGAGTCAAAGATGGCGTTTTCCAAGCCATGATGGATGTCGCTCTAGTCAACGATGGACCGGTAGGTGTAGATTATACGTGCGAAGACGGCGCGGTAAATACCTCGTTATCTGCCAAAGTATCGATGCTGACATGGTTTCTGTTACAGGTCACTATCCAGATAGACACGGATCCTCCCAAGATGGACAATCCGACTAGCTTTGATCTTCCCGGCGACCCTCTCACTCACAAGGGAAAGCTACAGACAACATTTGAGCTCCCAGCTTCGCTTCTTGAGTGAGCATGCTGGCAAATGCTTATCCTGCATGCCTAGAATTGAAGCCTTGACTGCTGCGCATTCTCTTTCTTTCTCAACCATGATACCACTTTGGCACACAGCCTAGACTTTTTTTTCCCAACCATTCATAGAACATGACCAAATAGAAGGCCACATGGTTCATTCCACACTCTTGTCTTCAACACAGAGCATAGCGTGCAGTCGAGGGTCTGATATAGCAATCCCAAAGAGGCAATCTTGGAGGTGATCGGACAATGTGGGGTACACGGCGCATAGAAGGTCCTAGAAGCCATCAACATCAACATCTTTCACTTTGGTCAATTGCGCTGCCTGTTGTCCTTCTGTTTGTCGCAAAACATCTGTCTCCTCTCTCAGAACACGACTGTATCGCCTCTCTCAAACACATACACACCAAAGATGGCAGAGACCAAGCGCAGCCGTGTCTTCTTCGACATCAACATTGGCAAGTCCAGTGCGGGCCGTGTCACCTTTGAGCTAGTAAGATCTTCTCTGCTGCTTCCTATCAGAATCACAAGCAACTGACTCGAGTCTTAGTACAACGATGTCGTCCCCAAGACCGCCGAAAACTTCCGCGCATTGTGTACCGGCGAGAAGGGCCAAGGAAAGAATGGCAAGCCGCTCCGCTACAAGGGCTCTTCGTTCCACCGTGTCATCAAGTCTTTCATGATCCAGGGTGGTGACTTCACTGCTGGCAACGGAACTGGTGGTGAGAGCATCTACGGAGAGAAGTTCGAGGACGAGAACTTTGAGCTCAAGCACGAGAAGCCCTTCTTGTTGAGCATGGCCAACGCTGGCCCCGGTATGTTGGACTGTCGCCGGACTATGTAGAAGCACTCACTAACTGTCTCTCTAGGCACCAACGGCTCCCAATTCTTCGTTACCACCGTTCCCACTCCCCACCTTGACGGAAAGCACGTTGTCTTTGGTGAAGTCCTCGGCGGCAAGAGCATCATTCGCACAATTGAAAACACTCCTTGTGGCTCCAATGACAAGCCCAACAAAGATTGCACCATCGTTGACTGCGGCGAACTCACTGGCGACGAGTACGAGAAGGCCGCCGAGAAGGTCCCCGATAGCACCGGAGACCCATACGAAGACTTCCCCGAAGACCAGGGCGCGGACATCCCCGGACTCGAGATTGTCAAGATTGTCAACGACTTGAAGACCAGAGGAACCGACGCTTTCAAGAAGGGAGATGTTGCTCTTGGCCTCGCAAAGTACCAAAAGGGTCTAAGATACCTGCACGAATACCCCGAAGCCCTCGAGAACGACCCACCAGAGCTTGGCCCCGCTTTGGCCTCGCTCAGAATCGCTCTTCACTCAAACAGCGCCCTTCTGCAACTGAAGCTCAACGACTTTGCCGATGCTGAGAAATCTGCCACCAACGCCATTGCAGTCCCTCAGATCAAGGCACCGGAAAAGGGCAAGGCTCTGTACCGCCGCGCTTTGGCAAGAAAAGGCCTCAAGAACGAGGAGGATGCTGTTGCTGATTTGGAAGAGGCCCTCAAGTTCGTGCCTGAAGACGCCGCAATCAAGAATGAGCTCGCCGCAGTCAAGAAGGCTGCTACAGACAGGGCAAAGAAGGAGAAGGCTGCCTACAGCAAGTTCTTCGCATAAACAACACACGACATTACGACCATCAAACGTTTATAAAAAGCGAGTCAAGGGGACTGCATTTCTGCCTCATGGAAAGCGAAAATAGAAAAGGAGTCATCGGCAGCATAGCAATCTCTCTTTGATCAACACTTTGCTCTCAACACTACTGTGCACTTCCATAGCTACCTTGTCACAGCATTGCCATAAGGAGAGAACAAGGTCAGGGATAGCATCCCGCTTGGATTTGACCTTGGAATAACGATGCACATTTCAAAAAGAATCGATTTCGAATCTTTTATACTCTTTGTGCTCCGATCTTCTTGTGCAACTCGCATCTATCCCATGTCTTTCAGCTCTGTGTCAACAACCTGATCCAGCTTTCAATTCTTGTTTAATTACCTAACCATGCCGAAGTCGCGACCAAGTCAATGCGCGAAAAAATCACAGCTCATGGTGGATCTCGCTGCTCGCATCGAGCAAACTCTCCAAAACCTGGCTGACGGCCCAGCTCGAGATATGACCCTTGACTCGGGCACACCGGGCCGGCAATTGATGGCACAGAGCTGCATTGCGCTAAACGGCAAAAAGACACAGATAATCAGTCCCGAGCATCGGGTTCGATTGCTGCTCCCCTATCTCGAAGCGCCTTCTTGAATGATTGCAATGAACCGTTCTCTGGCAACCGGTTTGCGGCGTGAAGGGGGCTGCTTTACCGTGCCTCTGTTTGATTTCCCCTTGTTGCTCGCTTATGTAGCTGTCTCGGATGATCTCCATTGGCGTGCCGTCCGCGGGGAATCTGTGGCTTTTCAGAATGCTTCTCTCTATCTTTTGCATGACATGGCTGCTTCTTCCTTCGATAAAGTCAGATAAGCGTGGCACCGCATGGTTGGTTACAGCATGCGCGATTCACGGAGAGCAGCCAGTGGTGCAGTGGTAGCTTTTTGTAGAAACAAAAGCATCATCCTGTTCGCGACCACAAGTCGTGCACATGGTGTCACGAGGCAGGAGCGTGGAGAAACAAGTCTACAGATCAGCTGTCAAAGCCAATGGAACCATTGCTCCATCGCTGTCAATCCAGCCGCATCTGGATCTGTGCGGCCATCTGCTCTCCAATTTCCGGGAAACCTCTGCCAAAACCGCCGAGGACGGGCATCATCCTGAGGACCTTTTTTGACGTTCCAAACACGACCAATTGAGTTGCTCAATTCCCCACGTTCCATGGCACCATGGTTGGTTCGCGACACAACTGCACGCTGTGACGTTTCTTCCCTCATCTCTCTCATCTCTCCTTGACTGGACATGATACATGCCAACTGCTTCTGGAAGCTCCGTCAGCCAAAGGAGCTCACACACCTCTGCTTGACAATCGATAAACCCGTACGATGCCAAGCAAACTAAGGTTTGTGTCCTGCCAAATGTGGCGCTTTAGTATGCCGGCGAGAGAAACGACCCTCCTCTCCCTTATCGGCGCGTTTGCTGGTAAGCAATGAGCCTTGAAGACACCCCCCACTCTCCGATAAAACCCTTAGCGGAGCCGTGGATCTCATTATTCAGTGCTACCATTGAATTGTCAATGCTACCGTAGTGTTTGTCTTTCTCTTTTCTTTTCAGTTCCTGCTTTGCCTATCAGGAGGAGAAGTTTTTTTTTTTTTTCTTCTTTCTCGTGTTTTCTAGTCACACCCTCTTTTACACTTCAAGCCTCTGGAAACGCTTGTCTTGGTTCATACTGGTGTCGAGATCGCTTCGAAGGATTTTATGTTTCAGCACCCTCTGACGCGCTTCGAAAGACACCCCCCGGAGACCCTCCGACTCGTCCGAGTCAGCCAGCCCACACACCCCTTCTGTTCCGGACCTTCCCATGCCGTCATAGGTATTCAGTGATTCTCTTTGCTCATTCTCACTTGATACATATCTGAGAGAATGACGGCAAAACTCTTTACAAGCGCTTCACATGCACGAGGTCCATTTGTTTCCCATACAAATCTCACTTCACATTCCACGCACATTGGCCAGAGCGAGCAGTATACATCCAGACCGGTTTACCACAGGGCCAGGACAACGCCTAACCAACTGTTGCGCGAGATGCAAGGACTTCAGATTAGAACGCCGGCGAACGCTGGCAGCTACAAGATCACAACCGAATCATCAGGGAATGGATCAGAAGATCAAGAAATGCTCACTCCTCCATCTACACCTGCGCGGGCAAAACTCAATGACCAGTTTCCTTCTTCTCGGCGCTCGCTGGATGCTTCTCGCTCTCATGTATCGGAACTCGATTTCACTCCCGACTTGTCACAAGCACAGTTGCTAGGCGAAGGCGTGTGGAGTAAGGTGTACAAATTTCCTGCTTCGTCTACTCAAAGCCAGCATGGACGTCCTCTGACTCCACCATCAACACCACATAAAAGTAACTTTGCATTACCTCAGCAGTATGCAATCAAAACCGCGACGCGCTCTGATGCAGCTGCAGTTTTCCAGGCCGAGGCACAAATACTCACACATGTCCAAAGCTATGATTCAAGTTCCGACTTCGTGGTCCCTTTCCTCGGTCTCTGCGCGGGTACCTCGTCGCCTTCTCTTGTCTTCCAATGTGCAGACGCGGGGACTCTAGAATCCCTTCTCGAGTCCTCATCAGACCTTCCTCTATCTTCAACCCTGGAACTCTTCCTCCACATCCTTCAGCAGTTAACACACGGTCTCTACTTCTTACATAACAAAACAAACACCATCCACGCCGACATTAAGCCCGCAAACATACTACTATCCTCGACCTCTTCTTCTCTGCCAACAGCCCGCTTCGCAGACTTCAGCACAAGTTTCGTGGCTCATACAACGCCGTCTTCGCATTCAGGCGGCGGCACTTACTCCTTCATGGCTCCTGAGCAACTCTCCCGCGATCCTGAAACCTCTACGCCAACATATGCCTCTGATGTTTATTCTCTGGGAATCACTTTGCTTTCTCTGCTTTGCGGCGGCAACCCATTTGCTTCTCTCTTGAACAACGGTTTCCGCCTCAGGGAAGCGGTTAAGATGGGCGATGCGATGAGCTGGGCCATGCAAGAACCTGCTTTCGAAGTCAGAGTTGAGCAACTACAGAAGTTGTGGCAGGAAAGAGGTGGTGAAGGCAAGATTCTAAGTCTTTTGGCTTGCGCGTTGAGGAAGAAGAGGGAGGATAGAGTTGATGTTGGGGCTTGGTGTAGTAAAGTGGATGCCGCGCTTGCGAAGTTGACCAAGGCGGAGACGGTTGGGTTGGGCATCAGGTGTTAGAGATGGGGCCTTTGCATATTGGGATTGGGATATGACTGGACATCCTGGATTTGGGATCTCTCAACGAGATGGCGTTTGTTTGGGGTTTCTTCTTTTTTCTTGCTTTGCTCTTTTCTTTTCTTCACTTCACATTCAGGCACGATACCCCTCGGTAGATTTTTTGGGATATAAAAGGGACATATAGGTCAGGATATACGGATACAACAGAACCGAACAATATTTTGTTACACTCATACCAGAGACCAATACAAGCCTTCGACACGCTACACTATGCGCTTTTCTATAATCTTTGTTGCCCTAAAAAGTGTTCTTTGATGGATTCAGGCATTCATCATGGCAGTTGGCCTTGCTGAGAATCTGCCGCCAGTCTTCGACTTCCTCGATGGGCTCAATGATATAGCTGCGTACGAGTTACATAAATCGATACCCAAAATACTCCCTTTTAGACAAGAGAATTCGACTCCCTCCAAGCAGTTTCCTCCTTGGCTGCAAGTGTCTTTGCCATACACTTGCCTTCCAGCCACCTAGCAAGCCTTACTGAAGGCACATCCACGACCCGCATAAACAGATCAGCGGTCCAGACAACCACCATCGTGACCACCACAGCAGAAACGACAAACGCAGTTTCCTTTTGCAGATATGTGTCTGCGCCCATGGCATTCCACAGAGTATCGAGTAAACTGTAATGCAGAGTGTGTATAACGACACCATGAACCAAATACAGTGAAAATGATATCTTGCCCAGATACTGAGAGATGGTTGTTGTAAAGATACATTGCAGGGTTTTGGAGTTGGATGTTGACCAGACCAACAGTAGAGACCCCCAGTTGCACCAGTATCTGCGCCGTTGCGTGACGTGCGCGGGTATCAGAGAATAGAGCATTGTCCAGCCAGGCGCGTGCTCGTACCCTATTTCCGGTTGACCGCCGAGATACAGACCACAGATGAAAGTCAAAATGCTCAAAGTAGAGCGCAGACGGCCAGTTTTGGCGTCAGAGAAGATGTCGTTTCTTGATGCAGCTGGTGTGCTTTGACGAACAGCCAACTCAGCCAACACGCAGCCGCCGTAGAAGAGAATCATCGGCCAGTAATCTGCTTGATGAGCCCAGAACATCAAGAGTAGCAGACTCAACAACCGAAACCGTATCCGCAAGCGGCAAAGTCCAAGTTGCGTGACATACAACACGATAGAAGCCCTCTGCAAGACACTAATTAGTTCGAGTCTCCTCCAGAACCCCCGATCCAAGGCACAACTTACATATTCAATAGCGATAGTCCACAGGTGCGGGTCGATATACATCTCGTCCTCCGTAAACGGATTTGCAAATCCGAAAAACGCAGTCGCCCAAACCCACACTTGCTCTGCCAACGTCTCAAACCTCGCAGCATGTCTCTCGCGATGAAAAGTCAGTCTGCCCTCATCGCCAGCAAGCTCTCTAGTCACCTCGTAAAGACCAACCCTCAACGCCACCAAGATCGCCAGAGTCGAGCACAGACAAGGAACATACAATCTAATCCATCTCCTCAACACACTCGACGACGATGCCCCTCCTAGCCTGTTAATCTCGCCATCTCGGATTTGTCGTGCAGTTTTATAACTCAATGCAAACCCCGACAAGACGAAGAAAATCCCGACCATAAAGTTGCCATTGTAGAAGAAGCGGAGTAGTGGCAAGCGTAGAATATCACGCTTGCCGTCAAATGTCCATGCTGTGTCGACATCGTGCGTCGAGTATGCGAGATGGAAGATGAAGACCAGAAATGCGGCGATGCCGCGCATACCATCCAGCCATGCTGTAGGATGCACAGCTATGGGTATCCGGTTTTTGACTGTGTGCTTGTTGCCTTGCAAAAATGTAGGAAGCAGATAATGGAGAATGTGCTTTGTGGTCTGGATAGTTGATTCTCGGGATACAAGACTGAGTTTGTAAGATGATTTTGGTCTTGTGCTGAATGGTCGTGGCGTTGCACTTTCGGTGTCTGATGTCGTCTCTGACATTAGCCTCTCTTGCTCGTCCATGCTGGGAGGTTTATCAGGAGGACAATGGGGAGCGAGAAAAGTGCGACGGACAGACACAGATGGAAATAAATCTATACATACCGATACTCATCACTCTAGGCCGAGCAGATGCATCCTTTGAGGATTCGCAATTGGTTTATTGATGATAAAAACGTTCTGGAGCTGAAAGACGTTGGCTGAAGCTCACAAACGTTGGATTTCCAGGAGCACTCCTCAATCACCGTATATCCCGCTTCATCCCACACACAGATATCTTGCATGCATACCCCGCTCTATCTCAAACACACTTAAGTACATCCCAAAGATGTACCCCATTAACGGCTGCCCACCCAAACAACCTCCACGCGGCGCTTGCAACCAACACTCCCTCACCAGCAAACAACTTGAACCACACCGCCACCAATGATACCCTGACCAACAGATCGCATATGTCTATCAAAGCCTCAAACCCAAAGAGATAGGTGTCGGCAATGAAAATCTTGGTTACAGTGTCCCTATACGCATGTCGGACTTGAACGGAAGACCAGGACGGGAACATTGTAGGCAAATTCTTGGCCAATTGCTGAGCTGCCATCCTAACATATTTCTCATCGTTGCGGAAATCAGACAGAATGAAGTTGTCCAGATGTGATAGCGCCAATTTGCGAGTATCCTGTACACTTGCTCGATCCTTTATTTCTGTTGTAGAATCAGGGTTTGCCGAGGCTGGAGGTGCAGACCGCAAGTTCTGAAGAAGGCGCCAGCGGTATTGGTCAAGAATGCCACTCTGGCAACTTGCAGCAGTGGTATGTTTGAGAGACGAAAGGAGTGGATCCAAGTGCTCAGCCTTCTCGATAACACAAGTGCGGTTGTTGGGGTCATTGTGCAGGCTTTCGTTGAGCAAAGCGTCCTTAGTATGCGAGTAATGTGCAAATCTTGTATAGAACGCTGGAGTAAGGATTCGTAACGTTAGCTCCTTAGGTGTTTGGTCTTTGGCCAGGTGCTTGGAGGTCAATGTGGTCAAAGTCCCCAAGCCACCTGCTGGTATGTATGTTAATCGTACAGGCTCGGCCGCAGTGTCGACTAGATAATCGAGGTAGGCAAGAAAGAAAGCTTCCAAGGAGGCTTCGGAAGATGTATGCGTGCGACCGATACTTGAAGCCAAAACTTCAGGTCGAAACCAGACGTGAAGTTTGCGTTTGAAGTATAGTTTATATGCTTGTGTGATGATTCGAGGAAATGTGAGGAAGCCAGTCCAGAACCAGGAGGTTAGCAGTCTCAAACTTTGAGAGGTGCTCATGGTTGTTGGATCCATGTGATCACCGGCTGAGTACACCCGTGCGACAAGTTTGGCATGTGCCTTTGAAGAGTTAAGGACCACAGTGTTGTCAAGGACATTGGAGCCAGACTTCAAAGCAGCGACTGGGTCGGCTGCAGTGAGCGAGTAAGTGCCTTTGCGTGAATTGAATGGCGAGACGTGAAAGTCTTTGTCCCATGCATTCGTGAACTTTGTAGCTTTGGCAGGTGCTTCAAAGCCATCAGGGACCGAATTGTCAGTAGTCTTCTCCTCGGCCTTCAAAAGATACAGGCGACGTTCTCCGAAAGTGTTGTTGACTTCCAGCACCATCATGGTGAGATGTCTCGAAGTGTCGTAGATGTACCAGAACGATACTGGATTGAAAGAGTAGCCCAAGAACTTTGGTGCTGTAACAAGGTAGGCAAACGACCAGGCCTCGTCAGAGACGCCCTGACAGTAGTTAGCTTCTGAATCCATGGCTTTTGATAAATGCCTCCACATACCTCTCCACGAAGATAACATCTCAGACGCGCTTCAAGTCCACGCTCTTCTCCGCCTCGATACAAATAGTCCGCAGCATTAACATCAAACCATCCTTTTCGTCTCTGACTCGGTGGCAGTAATTCCGAGTTGGTAGACAGCATCGATCCAGCACACCCCTTGAAGTCCACAGGCACTCCAACAGAAAAGTACGAGTATGCAAAAGAATGCTTCTGGGGAAACATTCGCGAGTGCGTAGTGCGTCCGGGAAGCAGCAAAGGCGGAATCAACTGCTCAATTGGCGAATTATGTTGTCGCTCTGGACTTGCTTGGTATGACTGAGCTTCTCCTCTCCAGGCAATCAGACCAGCGAAGATCATTAATAGTATGAGGAAGGCAAAAACTTGAATTTCCATGAGTCGTGTTTCCAGTACCCATTGTGGAGGCCTCAATCCATCTATTCCGTAGTAATATAATCCGATCGCTAAGAAGACAGTTATGTCCGTAACAGTCGTTAAGGGTTGACTTCTTAATAGCCATAGCGGCTGTGTGAGCGCATCGAAGAGTGGTTGGACCGGGCCTATGAGATAGGCGTGTGCGATCGATAACACCACCACGGAGATGGACCATACATTACGGCTGAACATATCATTGCCGCTTTTGAGTCGTACTCCCATTCCGTATTGACACGGTGGTATGGCAGAGTTAAGGTGGTCGCATTGTCGATACATCGGGTGGTTGGCGATCTTGAAGCCTGAACGCAGAGCCGCATCGGAAGCAACGGCAGTGTCAATGACGACGTCTCGCGACACGAGATTTATATCATTATTTATTTGACCCAGACATCCACTTCCAACTTCGAACTTCCAAGCCCTTGTATCTGCGTTATCAGCACTATGAAAACTCTCAATAGAAATGGGACCAAGATCGTCGCCACTGAGAGCCCGTAAGTCATATGATCTTAACAGACAACCATAGGTTTCTGGTTTGATTGTGCATTTTTATATCATTCCAAGCAGAAACGATTCTTAATTAGGGGCGCATTTAACAAAAAGCTAAAAGAAAATTGTTGTTGAGGGTCTACAAGAATTCTTACTCTCCCATCAAATGAGCACTACACTGGCAGCTGTTCGTAACATGCAAGCCGGGAATGGCCCAGTCCGAGTTGTTAGACTCTCGGGTAAGCTCCTGAGAAGAGTATTAGAATGGGTAAGTAACATAGAAGCATGCTTGTTGGAATTACCGGTGGTGTGAAGTATGGGTGCATTGCTTCCGAGCTTCCCATGAATCGACGTCGCGTAGCTTTGTCGATGATGTGGGATGCTCCAACTTCAGCCAGCTGATCTGTTTGTTAATACGGCTTTTGCACTAATTGGAGTGATCTTGCAGTGAACTAACCTTGGGAGTTGGCCAGATCTTGAATCGCTGAGGATCGCTGTTTGATAACAAGACTATTGCATGGGTCAGTACTGCGATGTTATAGGAGCTAGTATGGACAAGGCTTACTGTTGCCTGTTTGAATGTCTGCGTGTACGATTTTGGACTGATCCATTGCTACAGTGGCCTCTGCAAGCGCTTCGAAAGTCATCCAGATAGATCCCTCGTGGAAAGGTTCTCGAGCCAGCTTTTGTCGTTGAATGGCGTCTCCCAAATCGCCAAAGGGACAATACTCGAAGTAGAGCCTGTAGCCCGCAATGTCTTTGAATGGATATCTGCCAGTCCATTGGAAATAGAGATGAGCATCCTCATCTGCTTGCGGATTGGGACCGAGAGGATCCTGCATCCCTCCATAACCAAGGCATTGGGTTACAAATTTACCGTCACCTGGAGCCATGGTCTCCAGATTGTCGTGGACCTGGTTCCCTAACACGCATTCACGGGGTTCGCCTCCAATCCTTCCGTCGCGCCAGGTCTCTTTGCGTTCCCAAGTATACACTCCAGGGTGTACCTGTTTTACAACGACCCGATCTAGAATGCGACCTCGGTCGTCAATGCAGCACCAGAGATGCACAATACCCATGCCACCTTCACCGAGTGGTTGCTCTCCTTGCATGTAATCGGGTTGCATCGGTAGCCATTGTCCAGCTTGCAGTTGACGGCCGCTTGGATGATCAGGAGGCGTGAAGGGTCGTCTCAAAAATCGATCGAGGAGAGTGTCCTGCGCACCAGGGTTGAGACTAGCATAGGCGCGTATGTCACGATTTGGACGTAAAGCTGCGGGAAGGCGGGCTCGAGGCATGTCGCAAAATTTCAAACGATGCCAATCCACAGAAGGAATATCGAGAGTGTATGCTTGTAGAGCTCATAGACTTGTCGCGCTCTTATGTAGGTCATCATCGTTCTATTGTATTCGGTTATCAGTCTTTTGCAAACGGAAACTGCACAAAGGCAATCTCAGAGCGCACAATGGCTAGTAAGTTCTTTGTCATGAAGTTCATGGCCGCTTCCACGACCGACAAACTTGTCACATTTTGGTGGGCGCCACGACATATAGATGGCCACATGTCGGATGGTGAAACCTCCAAGTAGTTAGAGTCATGATGAATTTTGAGATGTGGTTTACATTCGATGAAGTAGGTAGGTGCTACCTCCACGACTGGAATGCAAGGCAGGCACACAGTCATGCTTTCCAGAAGCAGACTATTTCGCCAAGAAGCCCTGGAATGCTTTTTGGTCAATCACGACGTTGCCAACAGCTCGCAGCTTCTTCCTTCCTTCCTTCTGCCGTTCAAGCAGCTTCCTTCTTCTACTGGTATCGGCGGCGTGGAGCTTCGCCAGAACATCTTTTCGGAAAGGCTTGATGGTTTCACGAGCGACAATCTTTCTGCCAGCAACAGCTTGAATGACAATCTCAAACATTTGTCGATCGACATGCTCTTTGAACTTGGTCACCCATTGCTTGCCGATACGGTCGGCTTGGCTCTCGTGACAAACACGAGCGACTGCGTCAACAGGGATTTTGTTGACGTGCAATTGTAACTTGATAATTTTGGACTTGCGCCAGCCAGCATCTTCGTAGTCGAGAGATGCATAGCCCTTGGTCAAGCCCTTGAGCTTACCAAAGAAGTCGTCTACAAGTTGCGCTAGCGGAAGCTCGTACTTCAGGATTATCTGTGTTGATGTGAAGAACGTGAGCTCGCTTTGTACACCTCGGTTGCCTTCGCACAGCTCGATGACCTTGCCAAGATACTCTTCGGGCATGGTGATGGTAGCAAGGACAAAAGGCTCTTGAAGCTCCTGCACCTTTTGGTGAAGTGTATCGGTTTCAGGGAAGTCGTTCGGATTCGACACGATCGTTTCCTTACCCTTGGGGTCGATGATCTTGAATGGTACGGATGGTGGAGTGATGATGATACTCGCTCCGTGCTCTTGTCGCAGGCGATCCTCGAAGACAGAGCAATGCAACGTGCCCAAGAAACCGAGACGCCAGCCAGCACCCAGAGCTTCTGACGACTCTTTCTGAACATAGACACTACGATCGTTGAGTACAATCTGGTTGATGCTGTCCTCCAAATGTTCGTAGTTGCTTTGGTCGACGGGGAAGGCGGCGACGAAAACCATAGGCTTGGGCTCCTCGAAGCCAGGCAACATCTCTACCAGCTTCTCGGAGCCGACAGTGGTGTAAGTATCACCTACTTTGGCGTCTTGCGAACGCTTCATTCCAGGATTGAAGTAGATGTAGCCGACCTGACCTGCACGCAAGACAGTCATGGGTGTTTGCAGGGGATACATGATTCCGACCTCGCCAACATAGTATTTGATGCCAGTAGCGAACGAAGTGACATGGTCACCGGGCTTGACCTGGCCTTGGAAGATGCGAACCAGCAAGATCACGCCTTTATAATTGTCATACCACGAATCTACCAGGAGAAGACGCAATGGCTTATTTTCGTCTCCTACAGGAGCGGGGATGTTCTCGACAACGCTCGGGAGCAATGCCTCGACGTTGATACCAGATTTGGCCGAGACGAGAACTGCCTTGTCCGGGTCCAACTCAAAAGTGTCCTTGATCTGTTCAAGTGCGCGTGGAGCGTCGGCTGTAGGCAGATCGATCTTGTTGATTACGGGGACGAGGGTGAGGCCTTGGGAGAAAGCGAGGTAGAAGTTGGCGACAGTCTGTGCCTGCACGCCTTGACTTGCATCGACCACTAGAAGAGCTGTGACAGTGTCAGCGCATGTTTGTTGTCGCTCATGGGCTGCTTGGGCAACGCACCTCCACCACAACTGGCATAACTTCGCGAGACCTCTGCTCTAAAGTCGACGTGGCCAGGCGTGTCGACCAGGTGCAGCATGTAGTCCAAGCCCTTGTGATTGTAGAGCATGGTACATGTCTGGGCCTTGACGGTGATGCCTCTTTCTCGCTCAACATCGAGTCTGTCCAGACTCTGAGCATTTCCACCTTTTTCAATGACACCAGTGATCTCCAGCAGACGGTCGCTCAGGGTACTCTTTCCATGGTCGACGTGGGCGACGATGCAGAAGTTGCGAAAGCGGTCTATGGGAATGGCGGCAATGCGTTTCTCGAGCTCGGATTGCACCTTAGCGACCTGGGCCAGTCGGTAGGCTGTTGGGTGGAAGAGGCGTGCATGGTTGATCTTGGGCGCGCTGACTGTGACATTGCACGCTCCGAAGCGTCTAGGAAGGGCGCGAAAGAAGCATGCTTGCATCTGGTCCTACGGTCTGCCTGCCTAGGGAATGTCGAATAGTCGTGTCTTGGGAGTCGATGGTCGTTTTTTGGTTGCGCTGCCCTCGACTTTGGCGCTCGGCCCGAAGCTGCCCGACCTCTCCCTCGCTGTCACCATCAATCCCACGACTCGGCCATGTCACTCGTACCAAGGCCCTTGCGACACTTGCTAACCCATCAAACTGCTGTCACATTCAATTCTCTGCGACAATAACTTCTCCAAGTATTTGCTCGTGTCCTCTACTCAACGTTGATCAGTCACTGCATCAACAAACCAATCTTTTCTCTTCCGCTGTCCAATACTCCATCGAACCATCCGCGACTAAAAACAACCCATACATCTGCCATGCCGCCAGCAAAGAAGGAGTCCAAGGACAAGGACAAGAACACACATAAGCTTGCTCTGAAAGGTATCTTTCTGCCATGTTACTATCAAACGCATCGGAAACTCACTATATCCAGGCTCCTCCAAAACTGTCACAGAATTTGTATCGCCATCAACTCGACGCATAACCCTTCAAAACTAACATGATCTCAGTTCGAGTATTGCATCAACACAATCCTGTAAGATGACCACACGGATTAAACCAAAAGCCCTTTGCTGACTTTAGCAGCTTTCAACGTGGTGTCTACCCACCAGAAGACTTTACAGCGTATGCATTGATCACCTACACTCGTAACCTTTTATTTCTCACAAGATTTGCAGAGTCAAGAAATATGGTCTCAACATGCTGGGTGAGATGCAAGCAATCAGTCGTGTGGCTTTGTGGTGCTAACATGTATTGCAGTCTCGCAAGACGACCAAGTCAAAGCATACATCAAGAAGATCATGTCACAACTGAACAAGTGGATGCTCAAGTCAAAAATCTCAAAACTCATCATTGTCATCACCAGCAAGGAGACTGGCGAACCTGTTGAGAGATGGCAATTCGATGTTGGTAACACCCTGTCCTCATTATTCACCATCAGCGATTCATTATGATTAGGTCCAAATATTCGGCAAGGAATCCAAGAAGAAGAGCTCAAGCAAGATTGTTGATGAGAATGCTGCTAGGTATGAACGATGGTTTCACCGATTCATAGCGTTGCTGACCGTAGTAATTTAGCACAACCGAGCAAGCACCAGAGAAGACTGATCAAGACGTACAACAAGAGATTCAGTCCATCTTCCGTCAAATTACAGCTTCCGTCACCTTCCTGCCCATGCTCGATGGCAACTGCACATTCAATGTACTGGTCTACGCCGACCAAGACTCTGAGGTGCCACTGGAGTGGGGCGATAGCGATGCCAAAGACATCCAAGACGCTGAGAAGGTGCAACTACGCAGCTTCTCCACCAATAACCACAAAGTCGATACTCTTGTGAGCTACAGGTATGCACTTTTGTCGCTTGGCGGGTCACATGTCTTGCTTTGTACCTATATCTGACAATGCTTGAAAACAGACTGGCCGAATGAGACGTTGAGAAGAGGAGACTTTACACAGAAAGCAAGGTTGCGGCAGCTTTGAGCGTTGAGGGTATCTCGAACAACAACCAGGATGCCGGTTCTTGCACTCCAAAAAGGCATATTCAGACGGTTGAGATTTTCGAGACAGTCCGAAAGCAAAATCCGTAGAATGCTACAGTACGTAGACGAGCGTTGAGAGCTTTCCCCACTCATGACTGGTATGCCGGTTATGCTGTTCGACATTTCTTTCGAAAAGAGCAGCAAACACTCCAATTACAATTATAACTCTGCCCCCTGAAAACAAGACCCTCTTATCAAACCTTTCGTAACTGCACGCGAGGCCCCAGCCACGCCACGTTCAAACAACAATCTCCACAGCCATGATACAAGCCCTTCAGCTTTCGACGCACAAAGAGTTTGACGAGAACTAGACTGCGCACTAGACAGGCTCTTTCGGCGCCATAACACAGCTGCAAGCACGGGAAAGCCGCAAAGCATAAATAACTTTTACCTTGTCACATACGGGTTGACGGGAGCGGATGGGAGCGAAAGGAAGCAAAAAAGCCAGTGTGTTGAACAGGACTGAGAGAGGGCTCCAGTCTCAATCTGCCATGACTCAACCGAATCAGAAGCGGCTGAACGCAAAGTAGTGCTATCTCAAGAAGGTTGTAATTATATGCTGTTCAGCTACTCTCTGTGCGTTGGGTTTTCAGCTGTGCCTATCTTTTTTTCTTCACCTCATCGCGAGATGCACGAGCATCCATGCACACGAAAAGGGGGGGACCGTGTGCATCAATAGCTGGTGGGGTGGAGTCTTTTCCCATCATGCATTTTTGTCTCTCGCTATCGAGTATCTCTACATGTCTCTTGTTGCTGCAGTGTCTGTTTCAATAAACCCAATTGTGTGGGAATAATCGCGATATATGATGGTTCATCGATACAAGATGATCATCAAAAAAAGGCATGAGCCGAAACAGCAGTGCGCAAAAAAAGCACAGAGCCCGCGCGAGATCATCGCGTGGGCTGCAATTACAGTACACAAATCGTGGTGGCATCCTGGGGTCCGGATGATAGAATGCGAGATTCCCAGCCTCTCTAAATAACAGCGAACGATTGATCTTATGAATGCGTTCGCGTACGACAGTTTGATATACGCAGCGTGGCCTTATCGAAACGTCGAAGCCGAACGGTGGATAGCAAAGAAAAACCGTGAGGAGGAATAGTGGTGAGAAATAGCCCGCCACGGCATCATGCAGACAGACTATGAGATGCAACTCAAAATAGGCAACTAAACCTTGGCCGTGTTTAGTGTATTTTTGGGAGCTTCTGCCGTCAAAAAGGAAAAAGCCTGTTCCTTGGACCTGCATAAGTATCGCGGTACCAATACTCGAGCTTCTCGTTATCAACAAAGAAGTTCTGACCGCACTTCGGAAGCAAGCAAAACATCATCCAGAGACGCAAGCCATGAAGAGCTCTTGATCAATTCTGCTAGACGGTTTTCAACGTGCACCCAGCCTCTTGTATAAAACGATCGGCCGGGCCGTTGAGAGCAAATGCCAAGTGCACGGATGCGCCGGAGAACACCTATCGACTCAGCGCAGCTGAGCAAAAACACGTCTGAGACATCGACGAGACTCGTCTCGTCATAATCTACACCCAGTAAGCCGAGCGGCCACGGCGCGGCCTAGCATCTTATCGGTCTTCTTCGACGTGGCGAAGAAGGTAAAAAGAACAGCGTTTGTGTTTTAGCGACGGGAACAATCCAAAGCTTCGTGGGCGTGCCAGCGCGCCAGCAATCAAGTTTCGGGATGCATGTGCCATCGCGTGAGGCGCCATCCGCACTCTGTTTTTCGCTGGCTCACCTGCAGGTTTCCGTTGAGCAGATGTTCGCTAAAGGCTCCTGCCTTGCAGACAGTCAATAATCTCGAGAACCCCTGCAAAATGACGAATTTCCACATCGAGTTGCATGTCGAGCGCAGCTGCCTGCGTGGTGAGACCACGAGCTCTCCACGAGGGCGGTCTTTGCTTCGGGCTCGCCGTCGACGGAGACTCGAAATAGTCAGCACCCGATGTCGTGACACCTCCGCACTGCAGACTCGAAGATCAGCAAGATGTGAATCAATGATCTTCGCTGGGCTGGCTCTTCAGCTCGACGTGGAGAACCTCGGCCATCGGCGGCACAGAATTGATGAGATGCTGCTTGCTCGCACCAAGGAAGCAGTTGGGCGGCAGAGTAGACTCTCGCCCACTTCTCACCGGACCATTGCCGATGTCAGGTACGCACCACGGGTGATAAGGTTAAGACAGGCAACCGATGTGCATGACCGTTAGCGTCGCCTCGGCCGCCAAAATAGGACAAGATTTTTCACGCTATGCCAGACCGTGCTGGATCAAACCCGTTTTGAGATGTTCTGGCTCGGCCATGTCTGGCTTGGCCTCAGCAGCTGCTGGCTTTCTACACTATCAAATCCAATCTGTTGGCGCTGTCGTCCCGGACTACTTGTAAGTCGTGGTGCTGCCGTCCTGGACAACGTCCTCCTTCCGCCCTTCTTTTTCTTTTCCAATCAAACACAATCACTCCCCATCTTATCACGACATCTCGAGGTCTTTGCTGATCCTCATCCTCTCGCTTCGAGCTTGTGACATAACAACAGTCCAAGCATCACAACACTTTTATATCCAGGACGAGCAGTTTATTGAAGCATTCGACTCGAATTCAATCTACTGGAAGTTGATTGATTAGGAAGCTTGGCTATAGCCAGCACTACTTTCGTCCCCAAACTTCACATCTATTTACCATAATGGGTCTCAAATCATATCTTGCTCCAGGCCGCAAGGCCGACAAGAAGGGCTCGAACGATACTGAACTCAACGAGAAGGCCCCGGCCACTGGCACATCAACACCTCATCTGGCCGCTCCATCAGGACCAGTGTCTGGCGCAGCAACACCCTTTGGATCAAGGCCAGCATCTGTGTTCCCCGAAGGCGATTTCCGCAACCATGCAAAGGAGGAGATCCTGGACATCAAGTGTGACATGATGGTTAACAACCTCTACTCGCAACAGATGGAACTGCTCTGGACTGCTGGTGGACACGACGAGGGTATTCTTCTGAAGAAGTCGAGAGGAAAGTACGCCTGCTGCCCTTCAGATCTCGAGAGCGAGCCCGTTGGCTTCTTCAAGGCCGTCGAGACGCTCAACGTCAGAGTGAGTAAAATACATGATCTCGTCCGGCCGAACTTCACTGACTGTATCTCTAGAGTGCCATGACCGTCAACACCCGTGTCATCAAGCTGTTCCTTCACGGTAACGAAAGTCCTTTCATCCCCCTGAAGAATGGTCTTCGTCTCCAAGTTCTCCCCAACATTTCATACCTGCCTCGATGCGCCAAGCATCAGTTCGCCGCTTTCATCGCCGATCGTGGTATCCTAGTCGTCTGGGACGATGACCCGAGACATCTGATCAAGCGTGCCCAGGACATCGAGAATGCTCTCATGAAGATGATTTGGCGCCAGGAGGGAGAAGAGGAGGAAGTCTCGGAGAAGGAGAAGACGGCCGAGATCAACATTGACGAGATCAGTGCCGACAGCGAAGAGGCCGGTGGCCTCGAGAAGCCTCGCCGCATTGTCCTCACTCAAGCCATCACCGGTGCCATTACGCTTGCTCTGTTGCTCACTGTCATGGGTACTGGTTGGCGCAAGGTTGCTTTGGAAGTTGCTACCGATGGCAGCTACATCCGCATCGCCTTCATTCTGTGCATCATCCCCCAGATGTGGCTCTCGCTCTTCTTCTACCAAGCCGTTGTCAACAACATCGCTCAGCTGTTTGGTCCCATCTCCCAACTCTCGTCAAACACCAAGTTCTACTCAGGTGTCGCCCCGAAACGTCTCAATGCCGATCTTACCACTCTTCCTCATATCACCATCCAGTGTCCCGTTTACAAAGAGGGTCTGCAGGCCGTCATTGAGCCCACTGTCCACTCTATCAAGGCAGCCATCTCCACCTACGAAATGCAAGGTGGTACTGCCAACATCTTTGTCAACGACGACGGTATGCAGCTGATATCTGAGGAGGAGGCTCGCGCCCGCCAGGACTTCTACGATGAGCACAACATCGGTTGGGTCGCTCGTCCTCGCCATGACCCCAAGGGTGAACACGGTGAAGCCTTCACTCGTCGCGGAAAGTTCAAGAAGGCCTCCAACATGAACTACGCTCTCTGGGTCAGCAACCGTATCGAGGACAAGATGAACGCCACTCCCAAGCATGCCAACTGGACCAACGAGGACGAGGCCGAGATCTACGTCAAGGCACTCAACGAGGTTGTCGAGGAAGACGAGGGCCGCACTTGGGCCGATGGTAACATCCGTCTCGGTGATTACATTCTCCTGATCGATTCCGATACTCGTGTTCCTACCGACTGCTTGCTCGACGCCGCCAGTGAGATGCACCAATCTCCTCAGGTCGCTATTCTTCAGTACTCTTCCGGTGTCATGAACGTTACCGACAGCTTCTTCGAGAAGGGTATTACTTTCTTCACCAACCTCATTTACACCCAGATCAAGTACGCTGTCGCCAGTGGAGATGTCGCTCCTTTCGTCGGTCACAACGCTATCCTTAGATGGTCCTCAGTTCAGAACATTGCCTACGACTGCAAGGATGACAACCGTGAAAAGTACTGGTCCGAGGAGACTGTCTCCGAAGATTTCGACATGGCTCTGCGCCTGCAGAACGATGGCTACGTTGTCCGCATGGGAGGTTACACTGGTGATGGCTTCAAGGAAGGTGTCTCGCTTACGGTATACGACGAGCTTGCTCGCTGGGAGAAATACGCCTACGGTTGCAACGAGCTCCTGTTCCACCCTATCCGCTACTGGCCTACCCGCGGTCCTTTCACCAAGCTCTTCCGCAACTTCATCTGCTCCGCCATGCCTCTTCCTTCCAAGTTCACCATTATGGCCTACATCGGTACTTACTACGCTATTGGTAGTGCTTGGTTCTTGACTATTCTCAACTACTTCCTCATGGGATGGTATCTCGGCTACAACGACAAGTACTACCTTGATTCGTTCCAGATTTACCTCGCCATTCTTGTCGTCTTCTCTGCTCTCGGTAACTTGTCACTGGCTGTTCTCCGCTACCGTACCGACGAGCAGGGTCTGGCTACTGCTCTCCTCACCAACCTGATGTGGATCCCCATGATGATGCTGTTCCTCGGTGGTCTCTCACTGCACTTGTCGCAAGCCCTCCTGTCACACATGTTCGGCATCGACATGAATTGGGGTGCCACCAGCAAGGAAGCCGAAAACACGACCTTCTTCAAGGAAGTCGGCAAGGTCATCAAGAACTTCAAGTACACCTTCATCTTCTGCATTCTCATGTCGGCCGGCATGATTGTTTGCGCATGGATCGTGCCGTGGAACTGGCAGATCAGACAGTTCTTTGCTATCTGGCCTCTTGCCACCATCATCTTCTCTCACTTCTTCTTGCCCATTGCGCTTAACCCCAACCTCATGCTCTTCACGTGGTAGAGGGTTTCGCTTCTTTTCCTTTTCTTCTTTTGTTTCTTTCGACTTTATGTTATGACGGCACGCGATGCTCTCCTTGACATCTATCCTCCATTTCCTTTTTTATCATATCACTTGTTATCGGAACATTTGAGCGGTGGCGTTAATGTTTTGCTAAGAACCAAAACTCTCGTTCTTACCTATAGACAGTCGTTTTCCTTTGCCCAGATCAGCTATATACCAGAATATCTTTTTCTTTGATATACAAAGATTTTATCTAATTCAGCAACATCACTTTGCCTCTGCGTTTGCTCCTGTGAGACTAGATGTACTTGCCTATTTTTCGGTGAACTTTTAAGCCCTCTTTGACCAGCTCTCGTATTGGAATCGATAAAGCCCTGGAAATCTAGACCCTTTCCCGACCCCTCTTTCCTCTTTTGTGGTAGACATGTCGGTGGCTGAAGAGGTCAGCAGGGTCGAGAGTGGAAGGGCTTCTTCGTTTTCTTTGAGCGTTTCGTTTTTTGCGTTCAACGGCGATTTTGTTTCAACGGTCCCATGGATCGGTATATTTGGCGTTGAGTTTGGCTTGAGGGTGTTTGGATAGGTGGCTGGCATTGGGCAACGACAGAAGGAAGGGTTCTTGGAAGAGCTGGTTGATGATGTATACGACTCAAGAATGTGTCCTTCTACAGGTCGTCCTTTACTATCCTACACCAGGTTATCGTGGTTGTTTTCAGAAGCATAAGATCCCTGCCACAAGCACAAAGCCAATCGCGATAGGTAATCAGCAGTTGTTGGCACGGCATGGTAATATATGTGCTCGATTGCTGAATGAAGGTTGCAAGCAAACTCAGGTTCTTGATTCGTGATAGGTCATATCTAGCTAACGACAGTTGCCCCAGCTTGTCATGCAAGACATAGCTCTCTATTTCCTCTCTAACTTGTTACCGTAAGGGCATACGCTCTTTAAGAGCTGGAGGTGGAAGTTGAAGTCTCAGAGCGCTGGACAGCTCCGAATCTCTGGTTGCCCTGGTCGAAGACAGCGTAGATGCCCCTCAGGACAACATCACCGAAGATGTCGAATGTCATGTTGCCACGGCTTTGGATACCGCCATAGGTCATGCCATTTCCAGCATCAGCAAAGCCGATGGCGTCCTTGTTGATAGTGAACTGGTGATCACCGATGGCAACGGTGACGACAGGGAGAGCAGAAGTAGCAGTGTTGGTAGGGAAGACCCAGCCCTGCTGGCTTGAGTCATACTTGGCTCCAGGGATGCTTTCGTAGATCTGTTTGGCGAAAGAGTCGTCGACCAGGGCCAAAGTAGTGCCAGTGTCCATGATGGCGGTGTTGCTACGACGGTGGATCTGCTTGCCGTTGACATGGGCAGACGCGGACGCGACACTCCAGAAGCCTTGAGAGTTGTCGACAGGGGCCCAGTTGATGGTCTGGCCGTTTGTGACGGAAGTGTCAACGTAGCCGAATGTGTAGAAGCTGTCTTCACCACTCTTGTTCGAAGACAGATAAGCCGTGAATAGTTCAGCATCCTTGGGACTGGAGACGATTGTCAGCAGAATACTGTAGACGCAGCAGTGTAAGTGAAAGACCTACATGTCGTCCTGGCTAATCATGTTCTCGACCGGAGTGTCGACAGGGGTGGGCTGAACTGTGTTGATGGAACCCCAAGCCAAACCCAGAAGACCATCACCAGCGCTCTGGACGAATTGATCCGAGATCTGATTGGCGACCTCAACAGCCTGGTTCTGGATTGCGAGACCGCCGACGGTGACAACATCAGTACCGACGGTACCGCTTGCCGACGACTGGTCGCCGTACGAGATCTGCCAAGTGCTGCCTTGAGAGTCCTTCCAGGTGCTGCTCTTGGACGGGTCAAAGATAGTGTGACCAGCACGTTGGCCTTGCGTCTGAACGGTCTGATTGAGATTTGTGGACCAGACCCTGATCAATTAGCATCTGCATGATAAAAGTATGATGGGGGTCAAAACTCACCAGAGGTCCGACGAGCCAGTGTCTGATCGGTTAGCATGCGTATGATGAAAGTATGGTGGGAGTCAAGACTCACCAAAGTCGAGGGTCAGTGTCTGAGCGGGAGTACCGATGGAAACTTGACAGAGATACTCAGAGTCGTTTTGCTGGTCTTCGGCAGAGACTTGACCTTGATGACCAGTGCTGGGATCCTTCTTCATCAGGATGTGCTGCTTGACATGAGCCTTGCCGCCGATGTGAGAAGCGAACTTGCTGGCCAAGATGGGCTTGCCGAGTTGTTCGACCACATTGCCGATGAAGTAAGGTCCATCGAGGGTGGGGACGAAGTTGTACTTTCTGAGCAGGTAAACATAGGATTTGATACCAGAGCGCTGGTAGTTAGGGTTGTGGATGAGCTTGACACGCGACAGGTTGTGCTTCATGCTGGATGCCATGTTGGTTTGTAGTTGCGGTTATTGGATGATGGATAGGAGAAAGGTTGATGTTAGAGTGATGGATAGGAAAAAGATTGATGTTGGAATGACGGTGCAGTAGATGGCAGACTTAAATGCAATCGATCATGCCTGTTGGCACCAAGCAGATGACCTTGGAAGGCACCATCCTGTTTCCATGATGATCCACTTGCTGGAAGCCGCATGTTCACACGGTCGCCGATCCAAACAAGCAACGGCGATTGGGCAGTGCTTGATGAACACGAGACAAGCTTTTGAGTCGCTGATTGCCCCTGCATCCGCTGCTTTGAAGCTTTTGCTTGTCATGTCTTATTTCATGACAAGCACGCCATAACCTATCAAGTTCTCCAAATGGGTTACAGAACAGAGAAGGTGGCTTTAATCGATGGTTTTTATCCCGTAGACACCGTCCAAAGGACACGCAGCCGTCGCTTTGCAGACAGAACAGGAAGGAGGACCAACAGATGTGGGGTGGACTCCGGCACGGTCCCTGCCTCCCTCTGCCGCAACCCGACAGCCAGCGTCGTCACCATGTGTTCCTGGTAGATGAGCCTGATTCATGTGCCTGTTTGACAGCCCTGGAGGTGTCCCGGAAGTATCCAGAATGGTTATCTGCATCGGACAGGCGCGTGGTTGCCTTGTGTCGGTGTTTAGTGATACGTCATAAGTAGGCAGATGCCTCATCGCCAGCAGCGGCAGCAGGTCTAACGCACGTAATGCTTGGAAGCAAGCAAGATTTGTGTATTCATGCACCAGCAAACGACAATCGGATGATTGGACTCATTCCAACCCTTATCTGTCGGCGTCACAAGTGCAGTTTCAAGGTGGTCAGTCAGGTGATGAGACGGCACCCGTTGTCTTTGGTGCTCGTTTTTGCAATGCATGCATGATTAGCAACTAGATAGCTATTTACTACAAGTTCTTTCAGTCGAGATGACGACGTCTACCCTCCTCAACTCCAATGCATGGATGCAGGTCTGATAACGCCTCCCTGATTATTTGAAACCACAATTGAATGACGCCAACCCATGCAAGCTGAAATCCATGCTCGTGCAATGCGAAACAACAAAAGAAGATGTGCATGTTGCCACCGTCGTCATCAATATTCATGTCGGTATGTGCAAGAGTCTCCTTTCTGGCATTGTCCCTTCTTGAAATACTTGCAGGGCACTGTGAAGCGCTTGTCGGTGAATGGGGTTCCCTTTTTTCCAGGCTTGCCGCGGCGCATGTGGTCATTGTTGTTGTTATCACCGCCGCCCTCGCGCCAGCGACGACGCTCTTCGTTCTCGAATGGAGGCTGCTGATTCTGCTGCTGTCCAGGGAATTGTCCCATGTTGGGCATATTGAACCCAGCGCCAGGAAAGGGGAATTGGTTGAAGTTAGCTCCCGGTCCACCATTCTGACCCGGGTTGAGCTGTGAGAATAGAGCTGCAAAGGCAGCTGGGCTTGCATCCATAACAGGCTGCTGTTGCTGCGTAGAGGCGAACATATTCGGTGCTTGAGCGAGGGGGTTCAAGTTGGCAAAGATGCCAGCAAGATCCGGAGCCATGCTAGGCTGTGGGGGCTGTTGGACTGGCTGCTGAACGTGCATGGGCTGAGACTGCTGCTGCTGAGTTGCCGCTTGTGGTATGGATGCCAGGATACGCTGAATTTCAGCCATCTGGTCTTGATTTTGGCCAGATGCAGACGCCGATGCAGGAGCTGAAACGGGCTGAGCAGGCTGAGAAGGCTGAGAAGGCTGAGATGGAGCTTGGCCTTGTGGATTGATCAGGGCCAATATCGCCGAAATGTCAGGTGCAGCACTTGACTGTTGTGTCTGTGCAGGTTGATTGGGTCCGGCAAGCTTTGAAATTCTCGAAGCAAGCGGCTCCTGGGTACCCAAAGCTCCGAACGCTTTTGTGGTGACTTCTTCACCATTGTAAGGGTCCGCTGGCTCTCGAGGACTAGGTGGAATATCACTCGGGTCTGTGTAGAAGACCATCAAAGTGCTAGCTTCGTACTGCTCACGCTTGGTGCGTTCTGCAGATTCTGGCTGGAGCTCACCGCCAGCGTAGCGACTATAGTTCCTCTTTCGCTCCTCAGCATCTACTGAGCTGAAGTCGGTCACTGCAAGAATTAGCTTTCTAGTCAATTCCTCCACATCTGCTACGGTCCACTTACATGTTGGCATGACATGTTCTCCAAGGTTCTCCTCACCCGCAGCAGTGTCGTCATCTTCATCGATGTCCATCATGTCTTTGTGCTGCTTGAACATGCGACCCTCGCCACCGACATCGCTGACATCGCGAATCATACTTGCATCGTGGCCAAGCTCCTCCTCGGCATCGTGGTGGAAGATCCGGGTCTCGACAAGCTGACTGTCGGGCTTGAAGGTAACACGAAGCTTGCGCCTCTCCTCCTTGCGTAGACGTTTTGCCCGTTCTTCTGGCGTCTCGGGTGTTTGTTTCTCTTCTGCCTTGAGGGGACTAGGTTCCTTCTCCTTGCTCTTGTTCAGGTTTGCCATTGTTTCGGCAAAGGAAAAAGCGGGTTTGGCGGGTGCTGCAGGAGCTGCCTTCTTCTCGATGGATTTGCTATTGCGGGTCAGCATAAGTATGAAATCGGTAGTTGCTGAGACTTACATAGCAGCGGCCACCACAGAGGATGTCGCAGTCTTTGTGACTGCCTTCTTGATGCCAGCGCCAGTAGACGCAGAGATGACTGACTTGGTGACAGCAGGTTTTGCTTTGACAGTGGCGCCAACAACGGGTTTTGCTGCAGCTGCAGCAGGCTTCGGGTTATTGCCAACAGGAAGCACACGCTTAAGCGTAGATGTCTTTGCAGCAGCATTGCCAGTCGTGGATGCCACAAGCACTCTCTTCGAGGCTTGGTCGGAAGATGCACTGCCCGGAGCAGCACGCTTGATACCAGCAACAGGCTCAGGAGTAGGTCGGTTGCTTGGTGGAGATTTGACGCCTGGCTGCTGGTCGTTGCTCGCTTGATTGTCGGCCCCGCCAGTAACGTTGCTCTTTATACGCTCACAAAGATCGTGGGTTTCCTTGTTGCCATTTTTGCTGAGATTGCTAATGCATTTGCCCAACTTCGTTACCTCGTACGTTCTTGCGGGGAACGTTTCGCAGCGCATAAGTACCTTGAACTTGTTAGCATAATACCCGGGGTAGATAGTTTTGTATGCATACCTCGAGGATCAGACGCGTAAGAGGTCCGTCATAGTCGTTCTTCTTGATTCGATCGATCAAAAACTGTGCAAACGAAGCCATGATCTGAGCGTGCTGACCAAGCCTGGGCTTGATGTTAGCGGTTTTCATGAAGATGAACGATTCTGCGGGCAAAAGTGCCACTCAATTCACTTACTGTGCCATGATGTCCCTGTTTCCATGCTCCATTGCTGTTTGTAATGCAATCTTCAACATCTCAAGTTGATCGTTGACTCTGCTTCTCAATAGCGGCAGTTCACCGTTCCTCTTGCGATCGATCGCGTCGGTCAACGCAAGGGAATCAGCCTTCCATCGATTCTTCACGGTTTGCACAACTTCATTGAATTCTACCATGCCAGTTCTAATCCTGTCAGCGACGACACTAGTGTGACGGCTCTCCCAAAGAGCCTTGATAGTATCATATTTGACACCTTCACGAGGATCATCCGATCGCTGCGCGGCAAGAGGAGAAACTTCAGGCTCCTCGTCAGATTCATCATCCGAATCATAGTCTGACGAATCTGTCTCAGAATCTGAATGTTCTTGCTTGACAGCCTGTGTTGGGCGGCCAACTGAGCCTGGACCTGTAGGCAATGCAGTAGGTTTTCTTTCCTTCTTTCTCAATTTTTCTAGACATGGTTAGTTGTTGCGATGGTTGTGATGGAAGAGAAACGAACCTTGAAGCTTAGGATCATTGCCAGCAAGACGGCGAAGCTCGGCTCTTGACTTTCTACGTGCCACGTGTGCGACAGTGGCTGTGCGTTGTTAGTACGGTGGAAAACTGTGAGATAAGAACAAGCAACACTCACCTCTGTTGATTGGAAGCTCCAACTCGTTGTTTCCAACGAAAATGAATGAATTCACCGGAGTGGAAGTGGTTGCTTCGCTGAGCCGAGCGGCATCTTTCATCCAGAGGTTCCCCGTGCGAGTACCGGCCGGGATGGCATTGTGCAGAGCAGTCTGATCCGCTATAGGCGCTGGAGGGATTGCTCTGTTATAGGCAGCAGGATCAGTAGTGCTGGGACGGGAATATGACGAAGTATCCAAAGTCTGGCTAGGTCGAACAGCATGAGCACGTTCATGCTCTAGAGCTTGCGGGGCAATAGTGCCATGCTGCACCTGTTGTGGCTGACCATACGGAGACGGACCAAGTTCATATGGAGAAGGTCCATTTGCAGACACCAGCGAGGGGTCGTAGGCAGAGTGTGAGTACTGATGAGAGTTGTCGCCGTAGCCATTATACGGAGTTGTTTGGAGGTTTGATGGGCTCTTTGTGAAGGCTTGAGGGTTGTAGTTGTCGAGTCCAGTATTTGATTGCCAAGACAAGTATGGATCTGCTTGAGGAGCATTTTGGTTTGGAAGATGAGAGGCCGCATCGAAGCCCCAGTTGGCAAAGTTATCATTCTCTCCGCCATTTGATAGGATGTTGCCAAACTCATTGACTGCATTATAGCCATTTTGGAACGACGAAGACTCATGGCCATGCGGCGGCATGTGGTGATGGCCGTCCATGATTGTGCAGCAGATGTGTTCTCAACAATGACAACGTTCTCAACGCGAGGTCGAGCACTGTTCTTTAAGCGGTATGTGCGTGACTGATAGAACCAATCACAAACGACGACAATCTGCCTTATGGCTTGAGATTACGTGAGAGGGCGGCTCAAATCAAGTGGAAATGTCTTGTCGGGGCGACGTGGAAGCGCTGGTGACTGTGTAGGAGCTTGTGTGAAGACGCGTAAAAGTGTATGGATGTCGATACTCCTCCAAGCTGATGCGTATAGCGCACGCGCGAACGCCTCGGGCAAAAGCGCTCGCTGGTGGTATGCTAGTCTGTGGACAAGTAGCCCTTGTCAGGGGGTGCGAATCAACGTCGCTCCGCAAGCAGCACAAGGACGCGATCAAGGCTCGATGTGGCAACAGAAGGCCGCAAAGCAGAATCCCTGGCGACTTGCGCGGTTCAGGAAATTTATTGATGATAAGCACCACTGACCAGAGCCAGAACGGGCTTGTCTTTCACCGTAAGCAAGTAGCAGCCTCCCGGGCGCAGCAGTCACCGTCGCAAAAAAGAGACCTTGCGCACTCGTAAGGAGAGCGAGCACTTATTCTGCTCAGAGTCCCTCCGACTTGATCGTCCGTCACTTATTAGACCACAGATGACAAGCTTTACAGACGGGCGTTCAAACGCCTTGCATTAGTGATGGCAACGGGGCCAAGGGAAGAGCAATTACACAGAAGGATGGTTGATGGAGCGGTGTTGTGAGGTGTGGAGGAGGAGAAGAGGGCAGACGCGGAAAGTGGAAGAGGGCAATCTTGTTGCAAAGAGTCGCAGAGGGCTGGCTTGGCAAAGGCCGGCTGTCACCGCCTGCCTGGCCGACTCTCATGACGCTCCGGCTTGTGAATCTGGAACCATCTTCGCTCATTGTGGGGAGATGCTATGAACGTGTTAACTTATTGAAGCTTGCTGTCTGCCTAGTACTCAGAACAACACACGCTCTCTCTGTCCGTCAATCTCACCCTCTGCTACATACGTCTGTCGAGCTGTGTATGCAGTAGCGTCCAACAGTCCGGCTGAAACATCTGGCCATCGGTCGACATGGCATCCCAGCACAACTCCCTTCGCGACCGTCAAGTGGGTGCGTGAAGCTCTCGTGCTCGATGCAGATTCATATACTCACGTTCCCAGCATCCATCGAGAAGGTCCTAAACCTCAACCACGCCTCCCCCGAAAGCGCAGATACACAGCACGATGCCACCCTTGCCAACGGTCTTGTCACCAAAGCCACTCCTATCCTTAATGCCGACGGTGAGCCCATCTGGAAGGTCCTGGTCTTCGACAACCTAGGAAGAGACATGATCAGTAGTGTCCTTCGCGTCTCGGACTTGCGTTCTTGGGGAGTCACCATACACCTGTACGTCGCCAAAATCAGCCGCTTGCTCCTCGAGCCCTTGCGCATGCTGAGTCTTGCTACAGAGCTGCTGCTGACAGCAACGTGTCAGACCCATTACCTCGAAACGTCACGCCATCCCAGATGTTCCTGCACTTTACCTCGTCGAGCCTACCCCTGAGAACCTGAACATCATCGCTTCCGATCTCGCAAACGGCCTCTACTCGTCCGCATACGTCAACTTCCTATCGTCAATATCCAGACCTGTGTTGGAGGATTTTGCCGCCCAAATTGCCGCAGGAGGAACATCGGAAAGCATTGAGCAAGTCTACGACCAATATCTGAACTTTGTCGTCAGCGAGCCCAACCTGTTTAGTCTGGGAATGGGTAAGGATGTCTACTATACCATGAACAGTGCGCAGACTAGCGACGAGGAGATTGACGCAAAAGTCGATCGTATCGTGAGTGGTTTGTTCAGCGTGGCCGTGACCATGGGTGAGTCTAGTAAAAGCTCTTGCAACCCTTTTTCTAACCACACCAGGCTCTATTCCTATTATTCGATGCCCGAAAGGCGGCGCGGCGGAAATGATTGCAGCCAAGCTTGACCGCAAACTGCGCGATCACATTCTGAATGCGAAAGACAACCTCTTCTCCGGCGCCAATGCTCGCAACAACACTGCAGCTGCCACACCAGCTTCGCGACCTATCTTGATCATTGTCGACAGAAACCTTGACCTCGTACCGATGCTCTCGCACTCCTGGACATATCAATCACTGGTCCACGATGTGCTCAAGATGCACCTCAACCGCATCACAGTCGAGTTGCCAGGAGATGATTCGGATGCGACCAAACCTGCGACCAAGCGATCATACGACCTAAACACAAATGACTTCTTCTGGACCAGAAACGCAGGAGTTCCGTTCCCACAAGTCGCCGAAGACATTGACACCGAATTAACGCGCTATAAAGAGGACGCCAACGAGGTTACCAAGAAGACCGGAGCTTCTTCAATCGAGGATCTACAAAACGATACGTCGACCTCGGCCCAGCATCTCAAGGCGGCTATCACTCTGTTACCTGAGTTGCGTGAACGCAAAAACATTCTCGACATGCATATGAATATCGCGACTGCTCTTCTGAAGGGCATCAAGGAGAGACAGTTGGACAACTTCTTCCAGTTAGAGGAAGACATCAAAAAGCAGACCAAGGCACAGATGTTGGAATTAATTTCGGACTCTGACAAAGGCAAGGAACCCTTGGACAAACTCCGCATCTTCATCATCTGGTTCTTGAGTACCGAGCAGGATGTATCTCGAGCGGATATGGACAAGTTCGAGGAGGCTCTGCGCAATACTGGAGTCGACACCACCCCTCTGACTTATGTGAGACGGTACGTGACAGTTCTCTGCTCCTCTTCTCAAAGGCAAGTTGCTGACTTTCCACAGTGTACGAGAAATCACGCGCATGACCATGATTTCATCGGCACCCACCCAACCTGCCCAGTCATCAGCATCTAATGACCTTTTCCGAGGATTCAGCTCACTTTCCAAGGGTTTGACGGACAAGTTCAAGGAGGCTGGAATCGGTTCGAACTTCGAGAATTTGATCTCGGGTGTCAAAAACTTCCTGCCTGCCAACAAAGACCTAACACTGACCAAGATCACGGAATCACTGATGGATCCGTCCAACGCCAGTACGAGCGCGCTTCAGAAGACAGAGGGATATCTCTACTTTGACCCTCGCAGTGCCAACGCTCGAGGCACCATGCCGCCGTCAGCAGCTCAGGCTAGGAACCCAGGCGGCAGTAGCGTGACAAGAGGCATCGAGGCAAGCTTCGGTCAACGGAGACAGGGCTACAGCGAAGCGATTGTGTTCACAGTCGGTGGTGGCAGTATGGACGAGTATGGCAACTTGCAGGACTGGGCCAACAGAACGAGCGGCCAAGGAGCAGCAGGCTCGGTAAGCAAGAAGCGCATTGTGTACGGCAGCACGGAGCTTGTGAATGCGGAAGACTTTGTGCTCGGGGAATTAACCAAGTTGGGCAATGAAAGCGCATAGACAGGTCACAAGTAGCTGTGCGAGAAGAAGAATGCTACTTAATTTTGACGTACAGAGTGAGGCTCGTGCAGTTGATGTGGTTAGCCGTCGCGTAAAGTCTACAGGCAAATGCTTGGCCGAGGAGCTTTGGCCTCGTTTGCCCCGGGTTTGGTTGACAGGCCGATGACATACCTGTACTGCCATGTGCGGAGGGGAGTCAGTCTATCTCCAGTCCTCTACCGACCTCGACAGTCAACACGTTGACCGCTTGAGTGTCCGCCATACCGCAATTGCCCTCATTCTGAAATCGTCGGGTTGTGGCCTCTTGAACCCGCACAGACGCCTGCTCTAGCACACGCGTTGCCCGCCTTCACACGTCCCCGGCCGCTGCTTGTTGGACATCTTCCGACGGCCAGCAAAGCAGTCCAATGGCACCACGTACATCCCTAAAGACACTTGCGTATCGACGCAGGAGGGCCGATGGCGACGAAGATGAGGAATCTGTTACTGGCGTCGATGACTCGCAAAGCGAAGCCTCGGTGGCTAGTGACCCGGACAACGCGATCGATACATTAGAAGCGGATGCCGAGGCCAGCGAGTCTAGCGACACCGAGAGCACCGTGCCACCACCAATCGACTCGACCGCCGCTCAATCTGTTGGGCCTGCGAAGACTGGACGTACACGCTCGAAGAAGGCCAAAGGCACAAAAACAGACAGGACGCCCTCGAATGTCAACGGCGACGAGCCTGTCAAACAGGAATCTGTCACTGGAGAGTCTGTTGGAACTGACGTGTCAGCAAATGCGGCCGGCGCGCCCATCGTCTCGTCCGAAAGTGGTTCAGCAAGAAGGGGAGAAACAGTGGCGGATCGTCGAAGGCGGGAACACGACGACTACAGGAAGAAACGAGACACGGATCCGACCTTTATTCCCAATAGAGGCAATTTTTTCATGCACGATGCTCGCACGTCAGACCAGCGAGGCTTCGGCTCCTACGCTCGTGGCAGAGGGAGGGGGAGAGGCATCCCCCAAGCTCCCAGCAGGTACGTTTGCATCAACCCACTCATGTCGGGAAAGAGTGCTGACGACCACCACAGTCATGTACCAGCGGTAGAGCGAACAGCCGATGCACCATGGACACACGACCTTCATGAGACGGTGAACGAGCGCGGCGGTCCACCTACTCGCCAACGACCCTCGCAAGGTCCCTCAAACCTCCCTGACAGCGTCTCCCGAGGCGCCCCTGCGGTTCAACAGAGGACACTGAACTTTTCCAAGACGACTCAGATTGGTAGTGTGCAGATCCGTGTCTGGCTACCTGGTATGACCGCCGCCATTCCTTTTGCTGCAGTTCCTGTGAAATCACACACTCGGCTGCCCGATCACAGACCTCCTCTCCGCCGTGACAAGCCTGTTCGCGTCTCTCTTCCGGATCATCCTGTACGCTATGTCTTCCCAGCCGCAGAGCGCTCCTTCATTTTCATCCCCAGAGCATTGAGGCCCAATCAACAAGGCTTTGGCAAAGCAAGAGGCAGTTTTGGTGCATATGGCGCTCCATCGAGCCGACGACCTAGTATATACGGTGGGAGTGTGTACTCACAAGCCATGTCCATGAGTCGCAGGTCCTCGCTGGCTCGTGAAGTGCCGAGGGACTCTGCCTTTTCCCCCACTGGCTCCTACACTGCTCGTGCTCCTGCTGGGCCCGGTCGACCAGTCGTGCGCTTGCCCCAAGCTGGGTCTCATCGCTCCTCGAATCCTTCACCCGCCGGCTCTACTTATAGCCGTTCGTACCCTCATTCTTATCCTCGACCTCAGACGCCGGCCGTCGAACATTGGGCCGAGCCAGACACTGTGCATCAGCCTCGCCCGCAAAAGACCATATCTATGACCGGGATAGAGTCCCCCGCTGGGCTTGCTCTTCACGCTCCACAGCAGCAAGAGCAACAGCCTTTCCACAATCAGCTGCCACAGCACATTGCAGAAGGTAGTATTAGCACTCTGTCGGCATCTTCTGATATGGGGCCCCCTCCACTTGGTCCGCCAGCATACATGTACCCTGGTGGCACTCCGCTCTCCAACATTCCAGAGAGAGCTATTCACGCACAACCGTTCCAGCCCCCTGCACCTAATTATTATTCATCATTCGCTCCCTCTGGATACTATTACCCGGGCCAGCCCACGCAGTACGGTGCTATGCCGTCGTATGCCCCACCCCCAGCACAAGCAAGCTATGCGCCTCCTGAGCCGCCCATGGCAAGCGATGCTCAGCCGGGAACCATGGCGCACGAGAGTAATGGCATGGTCTACTATACGCAGATGCCACAGTATGCACCTCAGGATAATTACCTTCAGCCACAAAGTTATGCTGTTCATGGCATGGGTGGCATGATGACACCAAGTCCAGAAGGTTACTATTATGCAAATGGTGGACCGATGTTCTACCCACAAGGTCAATGAAGTCTTTATCTTCGTTGTCAACCAACATGATGGGCGTATGTATAGCTGATCGTCCATGTCAGAACTCGATTCTCAATTAATACCCTCTTTTTGTCCTCCAGAGTGCATGTAGAATCAGTGAAGTAGCGTGACCTCGATGAGACAGCGTTCCAAATAGCATTGTTGCAGCGATATCTAGCAAAAGTAACGCGTTAATCGAATGCATGTGAAACGTCAGCAGTGATGGGCGCACCGATGATTGGAGCCTTGGAGCTAGAAGCAGCGGCAGGTGGAAACGACTAGACGGCGCGGGGAAACGCCGTTAGCTCCGATGGTCTAACACCAACCAACCCGCGACAACTCACTCACCTCCACATCTACACGACACCTCGTCGCTGCTGACCTTTGTTTCCTTCTCATCTCTCATACATTTCGTGTCCATCACAGGTGGCCATCTTCCTGCGCGTCCCTCTTCTGCAGCTCGACGTCTCAGCACTCTCACCGCCACTTATCGTCGACCCATCGCCTCCAGCCGAGGCTGTTGTACGTCACTAGGCTGCCATCCAGCACCACACGCCGCCCGACATGCCTTCGTCTACGGGCCCTGTAAATGAGGATACTCTCATCACCATCAAGATCTCGTTCGACGATTGCACCAAGAGGCTTAAGCTGCCGCTCAAGGACCTCGGTGCAAACACTCTGCCTATCAAGGTACTATAGGCTTATCGTCACATGAAAGCCGTGCATCCCGACTGACTCTTGCACAGCTCCGCAGCCTTCTCTGCATCGCCGCCGACCAACCCGTCGTCTTCGAGCGCTATTCCGACTCGGCCGGCGGCTATGTCGTCCTCGACGACTCCAACCCTGCCGTCTTCAAGACTCTCATCCGCGCTGCCAAGGCTAAGCTCAAGCTCAAGCTGAGAGCTTCCGCTCCCAAGTCCGATGCTCCCAGTTCGGAGCCATCCATCGCTCCCCCATCCGCTGTCGCCCCCTCCAGAAGTGCCACTACCCTCGACCAGCACTCGATCGGTCCCGGCATCTTCGAGTTCCGTGAAGCACTCGGCTCCATGAAGAAAGCAGTTGTCGAGGCTCCTCTCCCTCGTCCCTTTGGTAAGTCCAATACGGTGCCTTTCTACCCTACACGCGCTGACGTATCAGACTTTACGGCAAACTCAGTTGCTCAGGGTCCCAAACACGTCCTGCCGCTCCGTGTTGCACAGCCCGTCGAGGTCGCCAAAGGACCATGGTCCATATTCTGCAATGCTTGCGAGAATGTCATGCACAACGTCCACTATCACTGCAGCTCTTGTGATGGCGGCGACTATGACCTTTGCGAGGCTTGCGTCGAGAAGGGTACCTCCTGCCCCGGAGATGGTCACTGGTTGGTCAAGCGCTCTGTTCAGGATGGCAAGCTTGTCAGCAGCACTACAGAGCGCCTCGCTCCCAAGCCCAAGACGACCACTGCACCTGCGCCTGCACCTTCATCCAAGCCCGAGATCGTCAACGAAGTTCCTGGTGCCTTCACCGACGACATCAAGACCTTGTCCGAGTCATCCCGCACTTGCAATGCATGCGTTGTGACTCTTCCCGACCACGACTTCGTCACGTGTATTCAATGTGATGACTATGACCTCTGCTTGAACTGCCACACGCTCAACGCGCACGGCCACCATCCCGGTCACCACTTCAAGCCTGCCGTCGACGGTGCCGCCCTCTCCCTCGCCCAAGAGGCTCTTCTCCCTGCTGGCCGTAACTTCAGACACACTGCCATCTGCGATGGCTGTGACGAGATGATCCACGGTGTGCGCCACAAGTGCTTCGACTGTCCCGACTTTGACTACTGCACCAAGTGCCACAAGAACGCTCGCCACACTCACCCTCGTCACCGCTTCGCAGCCATCTATGAGCAGTTCAAGGGTCGTCCTACCTCGTCCACCTCCCACCACGGCATCTATTGCGATGGTCCCCTTTGCAAGGGCAAGCCTCACCAATCTTACATCCAAGGTGTGCGATACAAGTGTGTCGTCTGCCACGACACAGACTTCTGCCAGAACTGCGAGGCTTTGCCCACCTCTTTCCACAACAAGACTCATCCTCTGGTCAAGTTCAAGACCCCTGTCAACCACCTAACCATCTCGACTGAGAGCGAGACCAAGCATGGGGTTCGCAAGCTTGGTGACCGTGACCCCGCTCGCAACTTGAACGCTCCTGCCATGCTGCCTGGCCGCAAGCAGTCAGCCAATGCTACAGCTTCGGTCAAGACCTCCGCTGACATCAAGTCATCGCCTCAGGTAGAAGAGAAGGTGCTTGATGAAAAGAAGGTTGAGGAGAAGACACCAGTCTCCAAGCCTGCTGTGGCCGCTCCCATGCCTAGGGCTCCTCTCCAACTGCCCGAAGCTGTCTTTGTCGGCGACCGTGTTCCCGATGGTACCGTCATTGCTCCTAATGCCCGCTTCGTCCAATCCTGGACTCTCCGTAACCCTGGACCGATCGCTTGGCCTGCCGGATGTAGTGTCCGCTTCGTTGGTGGCGACAACATGCTCAACGTAGACAACACTCACATTGCTGCCGCTTCCGACATCGCCGAGGCTAGCGAGAGCAATGTCGTTGGTCGTGCGGTCCTGCCTGGCGAGCAGTTCCCTTTTACTGTGACAATGAAGGCACCTGCTCGCGAAGGAAAGTGTATCAGCTACTGGCGCCTCAAGTCTGCTGATGGGACTCCGTTCGGCCACAAACTTTGGTGCGACATTGATGTCAGACAAGCCCTCCCCATGCCCACCGAAGCTGAACCCATGCCTCGTTCTCCCGTCATTGCTCAGTCTCCGTCCCAGGCACAGAGCTACTATGCTCTCTACAAGGAGCGTATGAACGCCCTCAAGACTCACCTTGATCAGACTAGCGAAGGGCCTGTCTCTACCCCTGTTGTCTCAAACACCGCCTCTCAGAAGGAATCAGTGGTTGCAGTTCCCAAGAGCCCTGTTGAATCGAAGATTGAGGTTCCCGAGTCAGAGCACGAAGAGGATGAGCTGAAGAGCAGCCAGATGGTCTTCCCTACATTGGACAAGGAGAGCCCTACTAGTTCAACCTACCAGTCCTTCAGCGGCTCGGGCATGAGCAAGAAGGCGCACGAGGAGACTGAACAGGCTTCCCAGACTTCCGAGGTTGCCGACAGTGTCGCCAGCGAGGACGAGGGCTTCGAAGACATTAGCGATGACCTCGAAGTGCTCAGCGCCAACGAGGACGAGGACGGGACCGAGGACGACGGCTTCCTCACTGACGACGATTACGACATTCTTGACGCCAGCGACCAAGAGACTGTTGCATCCATGAAGTAAAAAGCGGCGATTCGCTAGACTTTGAGCAACGCTTTTGCTCAACCAGATCAACTACCTTGGCTTATTTTCTTTTCTTCCCTTTGTTTTCTTTCCGCTTTCTTCGCTGCGAATTGCTGGGTTCTGGGATTTGATGGTCACTCTTTGAGGGCAAGGATTTTTTCTTTTCTTCTCTTGTTGGAGGGATGGGAGGGCGCAAGAACGATACGGACTTTCCTTCAAAGCAATGCTTACCTAGTGCAGGTAGTTTTCTTTTCTATTCTCCTAATGAAGTTTTTTTTTCCAATACTTGCCTATTGCCCTCTTTGTGATTTTATGTAACGAAGTCGATGAGAGCTGTCACGATATGGAAATGCTGGAATTTTTGTGTGAATGACCAAGTCGGATTGTATGAGGGTATAACCCTGTCCACATTTTCCGCATACTCTATATTACCAATCACGGCACAAATACCAGTATTTTCTACAGAGAGGGGTAGATAGTCAGCAGTAGAAGACTAACCAGGACTGACTTGCTTAGTTTGTCCTGTGCGATGTTTGATGAGGCCATATCGTGAACTTTGAGCTTTTGGGTCTGGAGCCAAGGTATATCACCCAATATGACCGATTCTTGGTGACCTGAGGGACTCCAAACACAACATGGATTTGCAAATAGAGACGATGGAAGTACTTGAGTCATTCGGGTTTCATGCAAGCACATACTTTGTGGATTTGATAAGAAAGACAAGGGTTGAGATCAGAGAATTGTAAGGGGAGGGTTTTCATAGCTTCGTTTTTGTTGTTTACAAGAAGATTTTTCTAGCTGTTCTGGACAAGAATGGTCACTGCGAGGGAGGATTGGATGTATTATAATGATCACCTCAAAACACGGCTGGTGATGCTCGGCATCTGGGATCCTCTCTGGAATTCCAATACTGTGCCTAGTGCTTTGCTTTCTAGATGTCAATGTCGATGCCCAAGTCCATGTCGGCAATGATGTCTTCGTCCTTAGGCTTCTTCTTGAACCCGCCCAGTGTCGTCTTCTTCAACTTATCGTTGACAGGCGTAACATTGCCAGTACCATTTGCGGGCGTGCCGGTTCTGCTGATATCGCTAGCATCGCCAAACAGGTCGTCGGGTACTGCGAGCAGCTTCTCCTTTGCGGCCTCGGCTTCGCGACGTGCCTTTGCGGCAGCCTCTTCTCTGGCTTTTTGCAGGATACGCTTCTCGGCCAACTGCGCCTTGCGCACGTCTTCGCTATTGGCTTTGCGGTTGGCGCGGTTGAGGGCCGCGAGGCGTTCCTGTTGTGCCAGCTTGCCGTTTTGCTTTGCCGTGGCGGCTGCTTGTGCTGCTTTGGCTGCACCGCTGCCGGATCCGAGAGCGGCGAGTTCGGCATCGCATTTGGCGACTGTGGTGTCGTCGCCACGGGATGCTGCTTCCTCGCGACGCTTCTCGATCTTCTCGCGGCCGTAGTTTGCGAACTTTGCTTGTAGGGCGTTTGTGCGGTTGATCTTTCTCTGGATGTCTTCGTCGGTCCATTGGTATTCGAGGAGGGAGTGGATGTCGTCAAGCTTGGAGACGAGCGCTTTCTTGGAGGGCAGGCGCAAAGAATCGGCCGACTGAGCAGCTTTGAAACGCTCGAATTCGGCCTCTGTGAAGCTCGAGTCGGAGCAAGCAATGAAAGGCCACTCCTTTTCGGCCTTGCCGTGGGCGACAACTGCGTATTGATCAGTGACAAAGGGTTTGCCGTTCACGCCCTCCATCTGGTAAGGTTTGCCCGAAGCAAAGCCTGAGAAGGTCAGCAAGGCCACAAAACATCGTATAGCTGTAATGACATACTCTTGATCTGAGCCATACGGTACTGCGGTGCTCCAGTGTCGCGATTCACGCCAATGCTTACGCGAGCGTAGCAGTTCCTAATGCTACTCTCGAAAGTCGGGTAGAAGCACACTCTGGCAAAGTTGGTACGGCCGATGCGCGCCCGCTCATAGTCGCGCAACGCCGCAGGAGCGTCGTCTCGTGCAGCAGCAGCGGCTCGAGGTTTGTCGTCCCACTCGACCTCGCTGTCACCTTCGGCGTCTCTGTCCGAGTCGGCATCGTCTCGCGAAGGAGAACGGTCTCTTCTGCGTTCGTCGCCACGGTTTCGTTGTTGGCCCTTCATTTCTCGCTCTCTCTTGTAGGCTTCCAGGGGACCGCTGGCCTTGACCTTGGGCCTGCTACTCTTGCGCTGGTCATCATCGTCCAGGTCGGCGGCAGCAGCCTTGCGCTTTCTCTTATCGGCACCGGCTTGCTCTCTCTTGCGTTGTTGTAGGATCTTCTTGAGCTGCAAGTCCTGAACCCTTCTTTCGACTTCTGCAGCACGTTCTGCGAGGATTTCTTCTCGACGGATTTCGGTCATGGCCATGACTTCGGCGCGATCGGCCTCGGAGCGAAACTTGCCCTCGATGGGGTACAGAGGAGCATCCTGATCAAAGTCGAGGCCATCTTCCGAGTCGGACTCGTCCATGGCAGCAGAGCCTAGCGATCGGGGAGATGAGGCAGCCGAACTGAGATGGCAATCAGTACGCGAAGTCGCAGGACACGGCAGAGCAGGTAGGTCGAGAAGTCGGCAAGAAGAAGTGTCTAGAAGCAGGTGGACTTACGCTTCACCTTCTTCCTCCGAGTCATCCTTTCTCCTTCTTCGCGGGGCGGCAGCTGAGCGTGACTTTGACTTTGTCGCATTGGCGCGACGAGGGGGAGAGCGGTCGTTCTCTGACGACAGGGCAGCGTGTTCGAAGGGGGACGAGGGTTGCGGCTGTCTGTTGTCGGTTCTCTCGTCGTCGGAGCTGTCGTCGCCAGCAAGAGCAAGAAGCTCGGCATCAAGCTCGTTGTCGGACATGATTTGAGCCTTTGTGATTCAGGGGGAAGAGCGATGAGTGGAGCGAGTTTCGAGTAGCGAGGGCCGTAAGAGTAGAAAAGGATGAAGATTGTCGCGGGTGGAGAGGAAGGCGATAGTGATCTCGCAAGATGGTGAAAAAGCGGCGTGGCTGGGACAATAGATGGCGCAACAATAAGATGGTGAGTGAGATTGAATAAATTGAAGTGAAGCAGCGTCGAGACACCAAGCACTTCGGCGACTGGAGCTTGCCAAGCTGCCCCAAAAGTGCCTCGAATCTATGACATCGATAATAATTGTCAATTATTTATATCATCTTGTCGCATTCACTCGCATTCACCGACCTAGATACTCGAAAAGAAAACGAGAAAACCACCATCTTGCCCGAAAGTAATCACGGTCAATATGTCGCTCCGCCACCTAAGTCGGTGCAGCAGGGCCATGGCCATGTCGCCTCGTTCGCTGCATGTCGGCTCTCTGCAGCATGCTGCACCCAGGACCATCACTACCTCGTCAGCCCCGCCGAGTACCGAGCCAAACCCCAAGACCATCGAGACTGGTACTTCAGGGAAGAGGAAGCGGCCCTTGACCAAGGAACAAGAACGCTTCCTGGATGCTGCTGTACGCTGAGCCCATGCACTTTCCAATCTGTATATTAAGTCTCATTGTTCCTAGCTTCGAGTAAACCAGACTGGCGAACTTGCTGCTGTTCTCATATACCAAGCCCAGACACCGCCGACAGTTAGAGCTCATCCCCATCTCCGCCCTTTGATGAAACACATGTACGACCAAGAGGCCGGCCACTTCAAGTACTTCAACAAGATCATAGCCAAGCATCGTATCCGACCAACTGCCATGACTCCAGTATGGGGTCTTGCCGCCACTGCCTTGGGTTGGTCGACCGCCATACTAGGTCAAGAGGCTGCAATGGCCTGTACAGAGGCCGTCGAGACCGAGATCGGCGAACACTACAACGCACAAGTACGAGAGCTTCTGGCATGGATGAAGGACATGGAACAACGGGGAGAGGAGCCTGGTGAGGAAATGACAGATCTGCTCAGCAACCTCCGAAGAATCAGAGACGAGGAGCTCGAGCATCTCGACCACGCCGTCGAGCACGATGCAAAAGCCGCTCGTCCATACGAGCTCTTGACAAATGTCATTCGAGGCGGCTGTCGTGCCGCCATTTGGGTCAGCGAAAAGGTCTGAACAAACGGAAGCTCGACCTGTGAGTTTTGTTCTTTACCTCCACTATCTATTTCCCCTTGCAACACGAATATCACTTTACTGCAGCGTACTCTGTTCTCAGCCTCATAACAACCTTCTCTAAAGCCTCATTCCATCTCTCTCGTCTGAACATCCACAATAACTGCCCGCACTCACAACCCTTCGCTCATCATCATGGCCTCCGTCGCCCGTTGTCTTTCTGCCAAAAGCCTGAGCAAAGACTTGCGCAAGCTGGGCTTCGAGAAAAAGCTGGTCCGCAAGTTCGTAGATGCTCCCTACAACGTCGAGCACGCCACGGCCCTACTCAAGTCCTACTCACCACCGGGTCGCAAGCCTAGAAGGGGCAGATACAACGACCTCTATCTTCACAAGGGCTCTCGCAACAAATGTAAGTTGACACTCAAGGTGCTACACCCGTGTCGCATTCCATGACTTATACGTTCCAGGCTGGGTGGTCTACGACCCGCTCAAGCACAAGCCGATGCTCGACAGCGACACTCTACTGCTCACTGTAAGGTTCGCCGTCTATCAACCTGGTAACCCACGTCTCATCGAGTACAATACCAAAACTACGTCTCTGCGCATCCGATCATCAAGAATCATCGTGGGTCAGCAAATCAAGTACACCGCCAACGGTCCAGTTCTCGAGCCCCTGGACGAAGAAAGCGACTTTGACTCGGAACCCGCTACCAACAAAACAAGAGGACAGATCAAAGGACCGGCCAAAGGAAAGAAGGCCGCGAAACCTAAGTCTAGCAGCGACTCCGAACTCACGGAAATGGAATCCACCTAGTCCGACTTTGAAGATGACATGATTCACGACAAATGCATACACGAATACTCCAACGAATTCAGACACATCAGAGGTTTCTCTACGGCTCAACTCTATATGACTTGACAGCCCCTTCCTCATCCGCTTAATTGCTCCTTCCACATTCAGCAATTCTCTTCCTTCCCTACTGGGTTGGTTCTCCCTTCATGCCGATAGTTCCTACCACTCTTATAATGAATTGCCTCCAGATCTATAATTGCTTCCTTCTTCCTCGACTGTGACCTTCCAACTTCTGTGACTTCATTTGTGCCCGTCCTCTCTATTTGCCAAAGTCTACAATTTTACCCTTCTCCTGCAAGAGCGTGGAGCGAAGCGTGCAATGTAAAGAGGCACATTTGTTTCTCCAAGAGAAGGAGTAGCTAAGGAGAGACGCTGGGATTTTGGCTGTCTGTGAATAATACCCTCTTTCCTAATAGTAATGTGTACTTCTGTACTCAGACATGCTACAATAGACAAGCAGGAAAGTCTCAGGAAGTGTCTCATCTTCTCAAATCTTCGGAATGAGATTCTCAGAAAGCCATCCAGGCAATAAACAGCATGTGTCGAAAGCATACTTGACGACCTCTCAACATCATTATGAGAACAACTTTGCGAACCTTCCATGCCCTGTAGATATTGCTACACAGAACACATTATCATCGTCGACACAGATATTTGCTCAGAGATCCATTCTTGAACACTTTTGCTTTTGGAGTAATCTCCGGTTTCAAGTTTGGACATTCGCACCGGATACCGGGTTCGCGTACTGTGCTGTACGCCCGTTCAATCTGCCGATCGGTGGTGTTCTGGGATTGATATCGAGCGTGGGCAGATTTACTAGAGAACGTTGTCATACCACACCTCGTGGCTTACCTTGGTTCCAACCAGGCCTCGCTTTTCGTCCTTCTGCCTTCTTCATATTGTGATATCGGTATCAAATGCTCGGTATCATATATCTTGCACCTGGTCTCTCTGCCTCAGCAAGAACCAGTCTCACAGCCTATCGGTAGTCTCCTCCTCGGCTCCGCATGGATAGACGGCTCGATGATTATCAAGCAGAATCCCCGTTCGATAGCCCAACCTCCATTCGTAAGTCACGTGGACCTGGCAGCGGCCCACCATTCCTGGGACCTCAAAAACGTCAGTCTCCCTCGCGCCTTGTGCTTTTGCGCCAACCGACGTCACCAAAGACATCATCGAGCAAGACGACCAGCACCGTGCGGTACAGCAAAGAACGCAACGCGCCTGTACGAACATACGCAGCAGCGATCAATTAACCTATACAGCAACGGTGGTACTTTTGTATACGCGCGCGCTTGATTACTCGAGAAGCTTTCGCTGAGAGAACACCTCTGGTTTTTTCACGCGATTGAACGAGGACAATTGCGTCACCAGATTTCGAAGCAGCACGACGCATCTCGCAAGCAGAGCCTCAATATCAAGGCCTCAGGCAGAGACTCGACAAACGACATTGAGAATTTACGCGTCGCCGTCGACCGTGAAGCATCTCACCTTGCTGCCGGTAAGTCTTTTTGCCACTGGTTGCGACAGGAGCGGAGTGCGACGCGATGGCGCGAGTGGGGACGGAAACTCGACTGACAGCCGGAGCCGCGCGCCGCGCGAAAGCTCGTCGAAGAATACATATGTTGGGGTGCCGGACTGACAACGTTTGCAACAGGAACATCGGATTTCGAATATTGCTTTTTGACTGAAGTCGGAGTTTCTGGCTTGTCAGTTTGAGAGTTGAAAGTCGGGAGCAACACTTTCCCAGAAAAGCCCAGCCAGCCTATCGCACCTGCTGCAGAAAAGTGCGTCATCGCCTCTTGCAGCCACTACTTCCCACCTCATCTTCCATCACCACAACAAACATGTCTTCTCCAAGTGACTCGAAGACCAAAGACGTGTTGAAGCAAGAAGGTAAGCAGCTTCCAGTTTATGATTGTTGTCCTGCCACGGGTTGTCGTTGCTGTTGGTCCCCGCCTGACGTCGCCTTGCCTCTGATGACGCATGGGAGGATTTGATGACGATGAATGCCATTTCATCTCCCACGTACTGACGCGACCGTCAATCACAGATACCTCGAGCCAAGATAGGGCTCCCTCTCCTTCGCGTCAAGGTATGTGCTGCTGCTAATTGGGCTGTGACTCGAATCATCTGCTGACGCTGGCCTCAGACACTCAGCAGAACATACCTGCCATTAGACAGCCTGAAGACAACAAAGCATCTGGTGACGGCGCAAAAGAATCCAACGCGTCCTCGACCAATGCGCCGCTTGCACCTCCACCCGTTCCGAATAAGGCCTCTAACGGAGACAACGACTATTTCAACGGAGCTCACAGCGCCGCCCACCTAACCAAGGAGCCCAACCCTTTCGAAAGTGCCTTTGGAGGTTCTACCGAGACGCCCGGCAAGCCTCAACTTCCTGGAGTCAACAGTTTGACCTCGCCTGCTCCTCTGCTTCCTGGCACCACCCCAGCTTGGCCTGGCTCTCTTCGCTCAGGACCTCTTAGCCCTGCAATGCTGACCGGCCCCGCGGGGTCGTCCAACGACTACTTTAGCAACGACCATCACTTTGGCGGCAGCTTCCCTACCCCCAACGAGTCATCTCTCAGGACTGGTCTGACTCCTGGCGGCGGTGGGTCTATGTTCCCCCAGCCTAGTCCCAACTCGCAAGCCATCTTCAACGCCATTCAGAGTGGAGGCGCCACTCCCGGAACTCTCGACTTCCACCGAACTGCTATGCACGCACGCGCTTCACAGACAAACGTCAACGGCAACTTCGCCATGCCTCAGCCACCTACATCTGCCGCTGCCGATCCCAACATCCAGCCCAACCTCGACAGCAAGGGCTTCGGCCAACAGCAGCAGAACGATACTTTCGAGCAACACGATGCTAATGACGCAGCCAATGGTCTCTTCATGCTCGCCCAGGCCAGAGGCAACAATCGCAACCAACCCCAGCAATATCCTCCACCTCAATCACAGCCTCAGATGAACTACATGGGCAACCCTCCACACCTTCCTGGTGGACTCGGCCAACAAGGACACGACGGTTCCACCAACATGTCAGCCCGCGCCAACAAGAACTCTATTGCCAGCAACCTTTCAGGGTCAACGCAAAACGAGCACGGCAATTTCTCCGATAGCGACGGCGAAGATGTCAAGCCCAGCAGAGGCAAGGGAAAGAAGAACAATAACACCAAGAACTCGAACAATGGTAGACGCAAGGCCGAGGACCAACCAAAGGGCTCCAACAAACGCCAGAAGACTAGCATGCCATCTATGGATGAGGATGATTCGGACAATGATGACATGGATATGGAGAGAGGGCCTGATAATAAGAAGATGACTGACGAGGAGAAGCGTAAGAACTTCCTTGAGAGGAACAGGTACGTACCCCAACGAATCTTGTGACTCGAAACATACTGACGTGTGAAAACAGAATCGCCGCCCTCAAGTGTCGTCAGCGCAAGAAGCAATGGTTGGCCAACCTTCAGCAGAAGGTTGAGATTTTCTCGACTGAAAACGATGCGCTGGCCGCCACTGTAACTCAGCTGCGTGAGGAGATTGTAGGCCTCAAGACTCTGCTCCTCGCCCACAAAGATTGTCCTGTCTCGCAAGCACAGGGCATCAGTGGCATGGCTATGCAGAACATTGCCGGCGAGCCTCATCAGTTTGCCAACCCCTATGGCATGCAAATGTCTCAGCACATGCAGCAGGGAGTGCCATCGCAGGCCAACATGCAGAGACGATAGTCTGGTTTCCCACTTTACAACCAGAATTGAGCGTTACAGGGGCGTTTAAAAGGCATGACTGCAAGGCAAAACAAGACACAGAGCCTTGGGCAGCGTGTAATGGCTCAGGCAAAACTGGGCGGAGGCGTAAGGCTCTTTTGGAGTTGGCGCGCTACATTCTCTCACACCAGATTACAGTTCCTTTCTTCAACTTGTACATGTTTCGACTGAAAGGACGTTTCCGCGCTGCACAAAGGGTTTGGTAAATTGTGGGAGGTATGAGCTCGGAGTAGTATGGGTCGGCTTTGCTTTTTTTGGTTTCTGTAATCTTTATACACGAATTGTCCTTTATCGCATCTATCTCTTCTTCGGAATGATGTTCTCGGTGTGGCAAGTTGAACAGAGTGATCACTTCCACAAGCCTCGAGAGTGGTCGATGGCAGGTCATCGGTATAGACTGTCGAGCTCGGACGCCAAGACGGACAACAACACGTCCTTTGTCGAATTGCGCGTCTAGAGCACAGCACAATTTACAAGAAACGAAGACTCCCATCAATGAGCGATGGAAAATCGGGCGCAGCGCGTGGATAACGCGCTGCAACAGTTGCTCTTCCGATTGATCCCTTGGAACCAGGACGACGACGAAGCACTCGAAGACCAGCGCTTCGACGAGGCATTGCAAGCAGCCAGACAAACACTAGGCAGGCACGCTCCGTTCTTCGCAGACCAGACACGAACAACAGGCTAACTGAATCGTTTTGCGCAGACGAACAGCCTTCGTCGGCAACCGCAGACGATGTCCAGCACGCCGCCGACTTGATCAAACAAAAGCTGGTGCATGAGAACAGCCGTCCGGACAAAGCCCTTCATTTCACCAATCTCTATTCACGTCTGTTGAGCCAGCCTGTCCTCGATCGCAAATGGGCCATTCTTTACTTTTTGTACCGACTCTCGGACTCAGAGGCTGAAACAGCGCCGGATGCTGCTCCCTCGCCTACACCCCGCCCTCAACTTCCCTTGCGGCAGCAGAGCAGTGACGCTCCAGCCTTCAACGATGCCTTCTCTCGCAATGGTCTGCCCAGAGTCCCCGATCCCGACGACCCAGAACCTGTGCGACTACCACAAACCCGAGAAAGAATGCCTCTACGCGCATCAACACGATCAATCGAAGCATCGCCAGAGCCAACAAGCTCGGCAAACCCGCTGGATGCGCCAACAGAAGCTCAGCTGCTTCGCGACTTGCCCTTTACACTGCAAGGTCTCTCCTCGACCAACCTTGCCTTCTCCGACTCCTCGCTCAAACTTCCCTCAACATTACCCGTGCCTATCATAAGTTTGCTCCACACGCTTGCCGAACCCTCGTTGCTGTATCGGAGTCTATCGGCTTTCGTCGAATCCTCAGAGGGTGGTCTGGTAGGTCAGAGTTTGCGCTCTGCCATGGGTGTTGAGCTGAGAGCCTATCTCGGTCTGGTCGCTACGCTGGAAGCCCAAATCAGAAGAGCCTTGACTCAACTCCAGGAATCATCTGGAAATTTGGGCCTTGGAAAAGCTGGTGTGACGCTGAAACGATGTGTTGTATGGACTCGCGAGGCGACCATGGGCTTGAGGCTCATGAGTATGATGGTCGAAGAAGCAAAAGGTAGAACAAGGATCGTTGTGAGCGTCATGAACCTGGCTAATACTCTGACAGAAAAGAAAGGAGGAGAGTTGATATCGCTTATCCACTCGTACGCCTCATCACATGGCGACCCGTTCGTGTACACATTTGCCGAAAGACTATTGAATCATGTTACCCGGCCATTCTATACTATGCTACAACACTGGATCTACGATGGCGAGCTCGAAGATCCTTTCTTGGAGTTCTTCGTTTATCAAAATCGTGATGCTGACCTGGATTCCGACCCTCGCCGTGGTGGTGCGACGAGTGTCTGGGAAGACAAGTACCGTCTCAAGGACAGCATGATACCAACCATCATTACACAAGATTTCGCAAAGAAAGTCTACCTGATCGGCAAGTCGCTCAATTTCATTCGCTACGGTTGTGGTGACTCGGCTTGGGTTGAGAACCATAGCAAGAGCTCTATGCGAGAGCTTCGTTATGGCGATACAGCCACGCTCGAATCATCCATCGATTCTGCATACAAAGGCACAATGGCTCGCCTGATCTATCTCATGGAAGACAAATTCAAGTTATTCGAACATCTGGCAGCACTGAAAAAGTACCTCCTGCTGGGACAGGGTGACTTTGTTGCATTGCTCATGGAATCGCTGGCATCGAATCTTGACAGACCAGCCAACAGTCAGTACCGACACACTCTGACTGCTCAGCTCGAGCATGCCATCCGGAACAGCAATGCTCAATACGATTCTCCTGATGTTCTTCGCCGTCTGGATGCTCGTATGCTTGAGCTTTCTCATGGTGAGATCGGCTGGGATGTGTTTACACTTGAGTACAGAGTCGATTCTCCTTTGGATGTCATCGTCACACCTTGGGCATCAAAGCAATACCTCAAGGTCTTCAACTTCTTGTGGCGCGTCAAGCGTGTCGAGTTTGCGCTAGGAAGTACATGGCGACGAACAATGACCGGTGCTCGAGGCGTACTTGGCGCCGTAGGCGACAAAGTAGACGGCGACTGGAAGAACGCCAGAGGTGGCATCGCAGAAATGATCCACTTTGTCTCACAACTCCAGCACTACATCCTCTTCGAAGTCATCGAAGCCGGTTGGGAAGGACTTCAAAAGGCCATGCGCACACCAGACGCCACTCTCGACGACCTCATCTCAGCCCATGGAGCCTACCTCCGCAGCATCACCCGCAAAGGTCTTTTGGCACCTTCGGGTTCCCAAGCCCACTCATCCACCGCACCAGACTTTACAGCCCAGCTCCACGAACTCCTCAAGTTGATGCTGGCCTACAAGGACGCAGTCGACAGTCTATACTCATACTCGGTCGCCGAATTCACACGCCGTCAAGACCTCGCCGCCAAAATCGAAACACGCACCGCAGCAGGCACCTGGGGCGTGACGGAAAAAGATGACAACGAATTCGGATCCCCGCACATGAGCGCGCCCAAAACCCGCAATTCTCGCCGCCGCCCCGACGACCGCGACGCCGAGTCCCCCACCATTCCGCCTTTATTGCCCTTTGACTCTGCAACGGGCAATGCAGCTGCCGACGAAGCCGCCATTCTGTCCTCCCTGCGCGCGCGGTTGAGTTCTCTGGCTACAGATTTCCGCGTCAGGGTCAATGTGCTTCTGGGCGATTTGGCGTATCAGCCAGACGTGGACATGAGGTTTTTGGGCGTGGTGATGAATTTCAACGATGTGTATGCGCCTGTGAGGAGGGGGCATGGCAGAAGAAAGCAGACGACGAGTGCTAAAGAGGGGGCAGAAGGTGAGAGGGAGAGAGATAGGGCGAAAGGGAAGGAAAGGGAGAGGGTCAAGAGGAGTAGGGATGAGGGGGAAGCTAATGGGGGTGCTTCTAAAGAGGGCTGAGTGGGTTAGGCTTCCGGGACACTAAATGGAGTTTCTTTTGGTGAGGGCCTTTCTCAATCACTGTTCCGGGGACAAAAAGGCAAGATGACACATTTGATATGACAAGAGTGCGAAGAATGGCTTTGGATAGTTTCTCATTTCTCTTTCGTTTTGTCTACTCCAACCACCAGTGAGATTCTTTCCCGCACTTTTCTTTCGATTTCTATGATTTACAAGAGGGTTACATCTCTGTCTGTGGTGGGGGATGAGAAATCCGCACGGGGCATTCGTATCCAAAGTGTGCCCCTTCCATTCTTATTGTAACAGCGATAGGGGCGGATGCGATGGAGATTTGCCGATGAGCGAGTTCGAAGGTGCCAAAAAAGCCCAGGTTGTGATGAGGAGGAAGGAGATTAGGTCGACAATAATTTATAGTCGATAGCCTCACAGGTTCGTCGGTGCCGTCTCGCACGTCTTGATGGCTAGGGAGCAAGAGGGCACTGGTCGAACTAGTGTGGACATTGACAAAGTCCAGGTGAGGGGCGGCGTTGGGCAAGTCTCTCAATCGCTGTCTGAATCGCTTGAAGACTCTTCAGACGAGGACGAGGAATCCGAGCCCGAGCCTGACTCTGAATCGTTGTCTGAGCTGGAAGATGAGTCTGAATCGCTATCCGAAGAGTCGCTCTCGGAAGAGTCAGAGCCAGCCTTGGTCTTCTTGACCTTTTTAGCCTTGGACTTTGAAGCCTTGGCCTTTGCGAGTTTGGCCTTGAGCTTTGCAATCTTTGCGTCTGCCAGCCGGGCCTCGAGCTTCGCGATCTTGGCCTTCTTTGCTGCGGGCTTCTCGTCGTCGCTGTCGCTTTCGCTGTCGCTGCTGTCACTGTCGCTGTCGCTGCTGCTGTCGCTATCACTGCTGCTCTCGCTGCTGCTCTCGCTGCTAGAGACATCGGTTCTTGACTTTCTCTTCTTGCGCATGGAGCGTGCAGTATCGACCTTGGGTTCCTCCTTGGGGACTGGTGCTGCCGCACTCGTAACTGACTGAGGCTCACCCTTGCTCATGGTGTTCCAAACCAACTGGACACGCTCATCGTAGTCTCTCTGTTCGCGAATAGTCTTGGTCTTCTCAGGCTCGGGATCGATACCATTCTTGCGCAGGATCTCCTTCTGTCTCTCAAGAGCGGAGTCATAAGCAGCTTTTCTGGCCTCAGCGGTCTCCATGGGTTCGTCCTTGACTTCTGGAATCTCGGAGCGGATAAAGGAGACGATGTCGATGTTTGCGGATTGGGCTGCCTGGCGTAGACGTTGGCGTGCGGCTGCGCCTTGCAGTCCGTCGAGATACTCCACGAGAGCTTCGTTGCAAGATGGAGGGACGCGGTAGATATTCCAGATGTTCTTAAGTAGATCGTTCTGTTTGGATTTGTTGAACTTCCATGCGGGTCGGTCTGCGTGGTATTGTTCAAGGTAGCGGACGTACTCCGGTACGGGCTTGTTGGCGTTGTCCTTTGGTGTGCGTACTTTGGGTTTCTTAGGGGCGGGTGTCGCAGAATCAGAGGCGGTTTGTGTCGTGTCGTCCTTGTTTGCTGTCTCTTCGTCTGCGGTTGCTACCTGGTCTTCCTTCTTCTCTTTCTTTGCCTTCTTCTTTTCCTCCTTGGCCACACTCTTCTCTTCTTTCTTTGCCTTCTTAGGTGTCAGGTCGGCTTCTGAGGCAATGTCCGGTTGGGTAGACGCGGCCTTTGTAGGTTCCTCGTTCTTGTCGTTCGCTGAGGCCTTTGCTGCTTCTGCGGCGTCGTAGGCTGCGGCTTTCTGAGCGTAGTACTCGAGCTCGTCGTTGGCCCAGGCTTGGAAATAAGTCTGAGCACTGTCTCCGTCTTGCTTTTTGGTGTCGTTGGAGAAGACGACGGACTTGCGCTGGCCGTGCTTGCTGTTGGGTGTGGCTAGGATCGATTTCTCGGGCGAGGCTCGTCTACATATCAAGTTAGCATTCGTGAAACTGAAAAAGAGGTAGACACGGCGTCGACACAATTCGTGACAGAAATGCATTCCGCGAAAGGGGAGGATTGATAAGAATATAAAAAGCATACAATCTTGAGGGCATTGGACTGGATATCGAGGCTACTGACGAAGGGTGGGACTGCTTCTGCGCAGGGCTAGATACATGTGCTCCATTCTGGGATTGATCGAGTCTCTGCTTCTTGGAGCCCTTGGGAGTATCGGCATCATCTCTCGAACGTTTGGTCGAAGTAGCAGGAGAAGCGGGCAGTGGCGCCGTATCTTTGGCGTTTGTCAAGCTTAGACCGAGCCTTTTCCAGGCAGGCACGCGTTGTTCGGACATGGTCGCTGCTGTAAGGAATCAATCACATGCAAGACCAGGAAAAGAAGGAACAAAAAATATGCGGAAGCCCATGTTCGTCCGGGGAAGGTGCGGGAGTGCCAAGGGTCGGCCGGCCGCGTTTCGCTGGAAGCTCCATGACGAGAGGCCAAACGCGCGCTGTAGAGCTTCACTATCACCACTAGCCCATCGCCATCCATCGCCTCGCTCTTTCTGTCCTGTCGCCTTGCATCACCTGGAGTTCTTAGACGGCTAATTTCGATACACCACACAGTTGCCCATCATGAGTGTGTTTTGCCTTGGTCCTACAACTCGGCATAGCTGACTTCCGCAACAGGCAGCGCAGGCTACGACAGACACATTACCATCTTCTCGGACCAGGGTCGTCTCTACCAAGTCGGTGTGTCGTCCCCTCCAGCATATCTCGACCGCGCATTCCCTGGCTTACACTGAATAGAATATGCATTCAAGGCCATTACGGCAGCAAACATCACCTCGGTCGGCGTCCGCGGCAAAGACTGTGCAGTAGTCATCTCGCAAAAGAAGGTCCCCGACAAGCTCATCGACCCCTCGTCCGTATCATACATCCACAGACTTTCGCCTTCGGTCGGCTGCGTCATGACTGGTTCCATCGCAGATGCAAGAGCTTCGGTCATGAGAGCGCGCGGTGAGGCCGCCGAGTTCAGATACAAGAACGGCTACGAGATGCCCTGCGATGTCTTGGCCAAGCGCCTCGCAAACATCTCCCAAGTCTACACACAAAGAGTGAGCTGCTCGAGCCCTGCTGCAACTCGGACTTTGTGCTAACGCGGCACAGGCATACATGAGACCCCTGGGCGTTGCCACAACGCTCATCTCGGTTGATTCTGAGTTCGGCCCTCAGCTCTACAAGTGCGATCCTGCAGGCTACTTCGTCGGCTACAAAGCCACTGCCTCAGGTCCCAAGGCACAAGAAGCCATGAACCATCTCGAGAAGAAGCTGCGAAACAAGAACTGCGCCGAGGGCAACTGGGAGGAGGTCGTTGAGCTCGCCATCACCACTCTCAGCACAGTGCTGAGCGTTGACTTCAAGAAGGGTGAGATCGAGATTGGCATCGTCGGTGGTCCCCGTCCCGATGGCAAGGAGGGAACCACAACCGACTTCAGCACCCTGACCGAAGAGCAAATCGACGAGCGCCTGCAGTCGATTGCTGAGAAGGACTGAGAATAACGACCGCGCACCTTCACGACGTCATTGAATCCATCACATGGCATACCCATCGCTCTCGCCGACTCGCTTGCACGTTGCACAGCCAGCCAGCGGTGTGGGTTGGTCCACCCAGCCCGGCGTGCTGAGAGCAGCCGGTAGCGTCATCTAATGAATCGAGCTGTTCCATTACCCTTCCGTATCAAAGCATCATTTTCTTCTTCGTTCCTCCCGCTAAGCCCTCCCCTCTGTTTCTGTTGCGAGTGCCGGCCGCCCCGGCTGCTCGATGGTAGCTCTGACTGTGGCGCTCCTCCCCCGCCTTTACCACTGAAACGCCCTGAATTTAAACAGCTCTAGGACTCGCCGACACCTGACTCTGCCCTGCGCCATACGCTAGGCTCTCGTGCATCTGCCACACGTGTGTGTGTATTCTTGGTTGATACCCATGAGCTGTCGACCGATTCACTTCCATACCTGGCCGCTTGTGACGTCTTGGCCGACCTCCCCCAGGCGTAAAACTGCCATTTTCGATGTAGGGCCTCTTCCAATCATGCCTGCCCACGGCTGCAAAGTCGACCATTTCCCTTCTTGGTGTACTTATTAACGTCTCTCCCAATCCATCCACGGCCTCTCCTTCGCTTCTGCACACCCTGCCACAGCCCATTCTCTTTGCATCTCCACCCGAATTGCTCGCAGATTGCCGACTTCGTTATATGTGTGACAATGAACGATACTTTTCTGGGACCCGCAACTATCAGCCTCCAAAGAAACACCTGAAGCTGTAAGGGTCGTTTATATATCTGTCGATCACTGCCCATCCAGACCCATCTTCTCACCACAGCTGGATCAATCCTCCCCCTGTTCAATGACCGACGGATGTAAGATGTCCCTAGTACCTACCTTGACCACCATCCCGGAACCTTTCCCTCTGACATGCATTGCCTCAGTGAATGAGGCACGCGCCATGCGTATCGCCGAGATTCTTTCTGATTTCAGACACCTTCAACATCACATCGCAAACATAAGAGCAAACCCTTCGGCCGAGGACTACTATGAGGAGGGCTATTGTGTACTTCGCCAATGTGCCGCAGACGCCCAGGCTCTGCTCGCTCAACCATTCGATTGCCAAGGACCCGAACCAAATGGTGATTGTGAAGAAGAGAAGACGCAACTTCAGCGGTATGTTCCCTGACTTCTCTGGAGGGATCCTGATTTCAGTACTGACATAAGAACATAGAATCATGCTTGATGCAAGCATTCGGCGCTTCAAGGTTCAGCAGATATACCTCAAAGCAGGAGCAGCTCTACGCTGGGTCAATTCGAGATCTGCCATCCTTGGAGCAAATCGGCCTCAAACCATTCACGCGCCAGCGCTGCAACAGATAACCAGCACGATGCGAGCAGTAAGTTTAACGATCCTGATTTGCTTTTCTTCGGACATTACTTGCATGGATACGTCAAGCTCAGGGAGCGCATCCGAACCATGCGGCTGGGTCCCTAGTACAAACGCAGTCAACTGACACGGCTTTCGTTGCAGGAACTTGCATCGGTGACACCAGCTCGGGTAGAGCTAGCTCTACGATCTCAGGACAGCGTTCAGGGGAAATGGCTTGCAGAGGACCCAACATGGAGCACCATGGAAGAGAGCATTCGGACCGGCCGATGATGGCATTGGTCACTCGACCCACCGACACCAAGCGACCAAGCAAAGAACACCCTTGGGAAGATACCGATCGGTGGACTACCAAGCCTTCGGGTCTCGAAAGCGTCGAGTCAAGAGCGAAAGATTGACCAAACTCTCTTGGCCCAGCAGAACCGACACCAACGGCAACAGCAGCGGGACTACACCCAAACCGTCCTTTACCGCCTTTGCGCGCCAGCTCGTTTGCACGTGCGGATTACTCGGACAGATCCGTCGATTTAGGTTCAAGCCATTCGGCGACTCCGACCTGCCACTACATGCAACCACTTATCTTTCTAAACGCCCACATCAACCACTGATGTAATCAACACCATTTTCTTCTTTCGAAGAATGGTATCAACGGTCCCGGCGAACGGAAAAAGAGTCGGGAGGCTCAGAATATGGAACACGAAAAGGAACAAGCACGAGTCGGAGTGAGGTGCTAGGACGGGAATGTGGGGTACCAAGAGACGAAGGATCAGTAACCTCATCTTGTGCAGGCGCTGCTGTGAGCGCTGCAACTACCAGCCTAGGAAACAATCAGCGCGCATGCTGCATGATTATTGTACATCCCTGCGCCTGCCTCGTGGTCTGACACAAAGATCAGCATAGCCTACTCCATGTTTACATCTTCATCCATTCTGATGACATTTTCCACACCAAAGACCCAATTGTCACATTTCCTCATTCTGAACCCTCTGGTTCAACTACCACATGACGTGTGTACAACAGCCTTACGAGAACGCCATAGCTCAAGAACCTGAAAGAGCGGCAGTTTGGCTGGTAAGCTTGCGGAATAGGGTTGGCAGGCTTTCACTCACAACACTCTGTTCTTTTCCCCGAAACACGATGTGGCGGTGTTTATCGTTATTTCCAGCGCGTATGTCACATGAGTTTGACAAAGTCTAACGCCCCAAGTTCACATCGTTCGTCCAGGAGATACAGCCCGCCGCGAAGCTCCATCGACAACCACGATGCCAGCCTCAATTGGTGAGTCACGATCATCCCCGACAGCATTACAATGTACTCAAGCACCCAGACAGCTTCTACTCCAACGGCAGAAGATGTCGGGGTTCATCAGCAGCCCTACACGGTCTGATGGTGGTCCAGCTCAGGCATACTTTTCACATTTGGTGTCGCTGCAGCCTGCTTCATCAAACCTGAATCATCGCCATCATCGTTACCATGAAACACTGACAAGGGTCTTCTTCTATGCGCCAACGCTCATTGGTTACCGCAGCTACCAAGCACGCTCGCTAACACACTCTGACTTTATGGCAAGTTGGTAGGACGCATTGCTCTTGTGACGCTCATCCCCTGTATTAGAAACCACCACTGCAATAAAACGGCCGCCAGATCGTCGAAGCACTGATTCAATCACTGACCAAAAATGCTCAAGACAAGAAAAAAATCATATCCATGGGCCATCAGACTAGACTTTAGGATCACGATGCCGCCAACAGCCTTTGATCCTTCGGCAAAAAGTTTCCTTTTGCAGCCTACAACCAGCCGTGAGAGCCCAGCGACTTGCTAACGATCATTGGCTCAACTGCAAGACCCTTGCAGTACTTTGACTTTACATTCAAGACACGCAAACAGGAGTCACAAACAACAACAGGCATGTTGTGCCCCAGGCCACGTGAGAATACCTGGTACCTGCGAAGCTTCCCCTCTCGTACATCGTAAGCAACACTTGTTCAAGGCACAGGATCAGTGACGCTGATGCCTGTACCATTCCATTGGCAGAGACCGGACCACTCATTCGCATCGGATTACTCATACCATCCTTGGGAATTGCCGATTGCCTCGAGATGCAAGCTCTGAGGCTTTTCATTACCACGTGCTTTGCAAGAAACTACAGCCAACCACAACGCTCCATACTATGAAGTGAAGTCTTTCTCGGAACTCACTTTCCGGATCTTCATAGTTTTTATCCTCCTTTCACGTGGAAGTGATCATCGACCATCAGCAGAAAGAAGCTTTCTTGGTGTTCTCTTCTGACATCCCTACCGGAGTTGGCAGGACGAAACTCCGGCGAAGGAAGCTCGAGGTCATGTGCTGTCATCCACTTACGCAGTTGTCACGCCGGATGCTCCAACTCCCGTGTATATCCCGTTCCCCTCTGAAGCCCCTTTGCTTCCTTGGTAAATCCTTCCGCTATGTTGTGAGCAGCATACAATTATTAGCAAGAACGACCATGCCCTAGCCCTAACAATGCAAACATTAAGGTTCCGAAAACTCCGTTTCCGATCGCTTAATTTTGCCTTGCGTTTTGTGCTCTTTTTGCATAAAACGTCCGAACCATCAAACTTCAGGGCATAATAATATAATAGACTTGCAAGTTTGTCACGTCCTGTTTTGACTCTTTAAGATACACTGCTTATCTCCTCATGTGCCGGCCAACTGCCGGGGGCCACCGAAAGAAGAAAAGACGCCAAAGAAGTTTGGATGTAGAATATGGTGACCAAGAACTGCTTTTGGTGTGACTGTGTATCAGCATACCTGTTTGTGCAACCAACTCTGGAAAAGAAGAAAACGGGATGATTATTGATTCTCGGAGACAGCGAGTATCCCATGCAGTAGATTCGGAGATCGCGAAAAGGATTATTCATGTTTGCGCAATAGAGAATGCAAGAGTGTGGCTTGTTGTTGGTGTTTAGTTGCTGTGGTGTGGTGGTTTTCTCTAAGCGCTGTAGCCGCTGGTGCGCGGTTTTTGCTAAGTATAGGATTGCATCATATGTAATGCAATGCGATGCAAAGGGTTAATTATATACGGCTGGAGTACAGGTGCCGATATTTGGATTTTGTACTGGGAATTTGCTTGATTTGACCTACTGCGAAGGAGATTTGCGCCTTAAACGTGGGTGTTGTGGGAATATGGTTGCTTTGGGGTTTGCTTTTCGGTCGCTGTCAATGTGATGGTGCGAGATTTTGTAGAGTCCGATGGGCTAGCTGTTGGTGAAGATGATATGTGTGATGTGATTGATGGCCTTGATCAGTCAAGTATTGGACTTTGAGGTAAGCATGTCATGTTCGTGATCCTTGAAGCATCGGAAATCGTAGACCAAATGTCTTTGGACGTCTGTGCTACCTCTGCTTCTCAGACAGACCAAGCTCTCACGATACCTCTTTCCACAATGAGCTGTAAAATGCATCTTTGTTTCCGCCAGTCCCCTTCTTGAAAAAGCCGCTTATGCCCCTTGATCAGTAAACCAGATCTTCGGGTCTTCCAGAACTCTTCCTCTCGACCTCCAGCTCTGGAAAACAATATTGCGGATTACAATCGATTTCGGGGGGTCGCACCGCTGCCTTGATTCGTCCTAGCCGACGAGCAAGAAAAAGCTTCGAGCGGTGGATCCATGCGAAAGAAAAGAGAAAAGACGTTTTGTGTCAATGCTGTTACTTTTGTCTCCTCGTACTCAACTTCAGCCAGACAAAAAGTGTAAAGTGCAAAGCAATGACAAAGGGTAGCACCGATGTCGAAAAGCCATGGCTGGGACAGAATCGAAGGCGAAGACCGATCCACGGAGCCATGTCCGCTGAAAGGGCGTTGATGATTACAGCTGAGGTTGATCTGCTTGGGGAGACGCAAACATGTTTTGGAGGGAAAAAGGAGATGAGTACGCAGCCATAAACAACAAACAACAAAATATTTGTGTTTGTGGAAAGAGGTGCAAGGGAAAGTGGCTTGCAGCAACCAGCCACAGCTGAGGACGGTTCTTGGCGCAATGGTTGGTGAATAGCAAAGACAGCCATTTTAACATAGGGGGTGAGGCAGTAGAAGAAAGCTCCTGTTCATCTTCGATTGCCGTTTCTGTTGGTGAACAGAGATGAAAGCGCGTGGACCGTGTCGTTGGAGTTTCTGCTCGATGCATCAAAGGCGCCTGGTGTGGATTCCGGGGCGTCGTCTGTGATGGTTATTGTGGATTGGCTGTCATCGTGAGGTTGAGAGGTGATGCGCCTGCGTTTGTTCCGTGACGAGGTTGATGGCTGTTGTTGGGTTGTCATGGCCTTTTCCTGCGCAGACCATTTGGCAAGGATGGCGTCTTCTGAGGGATTGTCGAGGTTGTGGTAGGAAGCATGGTGGCCGCAGCCGTCACACTCAAAAGAGGTAGCCGCCTGTTTGTTCAAAGTGTGTTGGTATGAACACACAGTGTATAAAAGAGTGTAGGGAGATTAGTGCAGAGTAAGAAAAAACGACCTACCTTGACTGGATGCAGCATAAAACGAAGGCAAGGACATTTGTTGGATATCATGCCATTTTTGTGATTACAAGATCCGCGTGGAGGAGTGTAGTTCATGGAGCTCCAAACACTGTTTGCAGGTATCTGCATATTCGACATATTGAGCCAAATTTACCAGCGCAACTTTTGATAAGTTGTGGTCATTTAGTCAGTTGATCCTGTGCCTGTCGTGAGTCTAGGCGGCGATGTGTTGTGATTGGTACCTAGTGTGCAAGAGAGATTAGATAAGATGGAGCCGGCGCGCCAAGACTTGATATAGCCGTCTGGGGTTCGAGCTGCCCAGTAGGCGAGAGAGAGACGGACAGCTTTGCGCCATCATCCATCTTGTCGCATCAAGTATTGTGATCAGGTTACCAAGATGCCGAAATATAAGTCTACCCTCTTCTCAAATGCTGATCTTTTACTGACATTCATCTACTCTTCTGTAGGTTTCCACGCGATAGACGGACAACGATGGACCGAATACTCATGCGAACACAGGCGATTACTGCGATGTCTACCTCACTCACGACAGCATGAGCGTGAGAAAGGCCCACAACAGCGGTCGAAACCATCTACGAAATGTCGTCGACTACTACCAACGTACGCGCCGCGAAAGAGACCCTCCAGAAAGAGATGCGACTGACACGGTTGCACAGAAATTGGCCACGAAAAGGCTCAATCAGTCATCGATAGCATCACCTCTTCATACGCCGCCGAAGGACAAGCAAGTGCGAACCCCATGCTGCCCGGTGGAACCCATGCTGGCGTAGCAGCCATGCCGTTTGGCTTCCCTCCCGGCATGCCCCCACCCCCCGGCGGTATGCCCTTCCCTCCACCAGGCGCAGGTCGCGGGATGCCGCCATTCCCCTTCCCTCCCAACGGAATGCCTCCTTTTCCTCCCAACGGCATGCCATTCCCTCCTCCGACACCCGGCGCAGCAGGATCACCACCCCAGGGCATGCCGTTCCCTCCTCCTGGCGGTATGCCATTCCCTCCACCAGCCGGTATGCCTTTCCCGCCCATGGGTGGCCCTAGCCCTGGTCCTGGCGCTGGTCTTCCGCCACCCGGGATGCCCATGTCGCACGACCCAAGACGCCAATAGGATAGCTCTTGGGACCGGTACCCAGGCAATCCGAATTGGCTGGAAGAGGAGCAACAGCAACGTGATCCCAATCGATGGCTTTGGGGAGGTACAGTACCGCCACCACCTCGGCGCGACCCACGACGAAGGCAGTAGGCACTCCTCGACGCGATGACGCCTGAGATGGCAAAGGAATTTCAGGAGACTGAAGAACACCTGAGGATCATGAAAGAGGATAAAGAAGGTCGGGAGCGAGCGGCAGCAAGACGCAACAAGAGGAAACGGAGCGCTAGCCCTGACATGGGAAGCCGTCAAGACACGAGTGGAGGCAAGAGAAGACGTTGATTATGCCTGGGACGGCGTTGAAGCAGGGATGAATATCGACAGGCGTATACGGAGTTGTTCAAGGGAATGGACAGGAAGCACATCAGCATAAAGATATCCTTCAAGGTTATGTAGAGTCAAGACGCGCTCCAGAAGCAGCGTAACAAAGCATTCTTCGTCTCTGTCAATGTTGGACCTGGAAGTATGAAATGTTCTGTGCTGATGCCTCGGCTCTAGGCATGTCCGAGTCGTGATGGATTTGTTGGAGGTCAGGAATTGGTGACGTCTGAGTGCAGCCCGCACAAGATGCATCTTTCACATGCGAACATCTTGAGTAGTCAAGAATCGTCGCCATGGGTCTAATCGAGGCAGTCTACATATTCAACGAGCGCAAGTACAGTAAACCCCTCCACCCTTGCTGTTGCCGTCCACTCATTGACCTGTCGTACAGCAATGCCATCGTCTCACACACCTTCACCGCGCGCCCACCACCCGCTACCACTCTCCTACCGCTATACCTCGCCCATACAGAACCCAGGCCATCATGTATCTACTTGACAGGAACAAATCCGCCGACATTGCTGTTCTCTATGCTACAGGATGGCCTGCTATTCCTAAGCCCTTGCTCGACCGATACCGAACCTCTAGTCGTCCTCGAGTTCCTACATCGCGTGGCCGACGCGCTGGAAGAGTTTCTGGGTGCGCCTTTGCTGGCGAGCAAGCTGGAAGCCAACTACGATGTCATAGCCCAGGTCTTGGGTGAGATGTGCGATGGAGGCTTGATTGGCGGTACCGAGGCCAATGCTCTGCGAGATGTTGTCGATACACCCTCCTGGATGGGCAAGTTGCTGGGAGGTGTAGGGCTGCCCGGGTATGCGGACATCCAAAAGTGCTCTTTTGTGGCTGCAGCTAATGCGACATTAACAGCTCTTCTCCCGCCTTGAACGCTGCTCCGACTCCCTTCTCTGGCATAGGAAGCGGTGGCAGTGGAAGCCTCACCCCGACACTATCAACCGCTGGCTCTCAGATCCCCTGGCGCCGCTCCAATGTCCGCCACACAAGCAACGAGATGTACGTCGACATTGTCGAGACCCTCTGTGTCACCTACGCGCCTTCGGGCCGCCCTCTGGCTGCCTTTGCCAACGGCAGTATCGCTTTTACTAGCAAGGTCTCCGGCGTACCCGATCTACTGCTAAGTCTACGAGCCGGCAGCGGCCCTGGAGCAGACAAGGTAAAGCGCACCATGGAACGCCCCGTCTTCCATCCCTGTGTGCGACTCGCTCGCTGGAGAGACCACGCAGAGCTTTCCTTTGTGCCTCCAGACGGCCGCTTCGTGCTCGCCGGCTACGATGTCGATTTACTGGACCCTTCTGCCTCGCCTCTCTCCGCCAAAGCCGCTGATCTCAATCTACCCGCCTCGGTAGAGATACGCACAGGGCTAGGCGCCACGGGCTCAGACTTTGAAGTACGGCTTACAGTAAGCCATCGCTTTTCCAGCGGTGCAAGCGCATCCTCGAGCTCAGGAGCAGCCTCTGCTGCGGCAACAAGTCTGTCCAGCAATCTAGGCGCTCCCCGTCCATCCACCCTCCGCGGCAACTCTGGCGACGCAAAAGCACCGGCTCTCGAAGACTTGAGCGTGTCCATACCTATCACCTCTGCCGTACGCAACATCAGCGACCTGCGCGCCACAAAGGGAGAAGCACACTGGAGCCCCGGCGACACTTGCATCGAGTGGAAAATCTCAGCCAAGGAAGCCGCAAGCATCAGCAGCGCAGGCTGCATTCTACGCTGCTCAGTCGTCGGCTCTTCCACCGACGACGAGACAGAAACCCTTCCCAACGGCGGCATGACTGCAAACACACACGACTACAATGACGACGACGATGACTACCAGACCCCCTCTGCCAACACCAACACCCAAGCCTCAGCAACAGCAAACAAGAAGAAAAAGTCACAGAACGGTATCCTTATGCCTTCGAGCGCAAGTCTTAGTTTTGGCGTCAAGGGCTGGTTGGCTAGTGGCTTGAAAGTGGACAGTTTGGTCATTGACACCAAGAGGAGTAAAGGGCTTGGTGAGGGCGTGAGACCGTACAAGGGAGTCAAGTACTTGACGGTGAGCAAAAAGGGTGTGGAAGTGAGATGTTGAGGAATGTAAGAGCCGGATTACGTATGCGAGATTGAGGTTACAAATCATTGCCATCTGAGCAATTAGTCTCGTCGTTCCAAAGAGCCAAGATCAAATCTGACTGCATTTGTCTGACTGTATTGTCTAGCATACATATATGCGTGGTAGCCTATATTTTCAAATATATAAATGTCTTGCTCTTCCACACCAGCAAAAACAGAGAATATTCAAAGAAAACATACATCCTCCAATCACGGAACCAAAGACTTCAAGAGAGTGTTCTGGTGACATTGATTTGAAAGACCAATCCCAGATTCCGTCCAAGAACCTGGTGTTGGTGAGATATAAAGGATGAGAGCTATGTAAAGAGAGGCAAAGTAAGATTGATAGAAAGCAGCTCAGCTGGCTTGGGTTGAAAGGTTGGGATGGAAGGATACGAAACATGTTTACAATATGTGTACATCAAAGGGGTAAGAAAGAAACAGGGATACTTTCAAAAGCTGAGGAATAAAATGAGATATCACATGGAGTCATGTCACAGCTCTACCGTGTCTTGTGACATATGTCGAATAGTATCAATGCTCCATTCATCCTTCCTTGGAACCAAAGCAAGCATACCACAAAGCCAAGAATACTGGAACAAAATAATCACACATGAAAGGATGCACACAGGTCTCGAACATTCAGCATCTCACATCTTTGACAGCGAACCTCAAAATTTGCCCTTTCTCATTGCTTAAAGCATCGACTGCTCAAATGTTTCTCTTTGCTTGTACAGTCTTCCTTTCCCGAGTGTTGGTATCAAAAAAGAATGGTTTAGAGCTGGCCCAGGGCGGCGGCACGCTCGTCTTCGAGCTTGGCGTAGAACAAGTCGCGGCGGCGGACGGCGGGGACGTGGAAGCCTGTTTTGTGGTATCTTTTATCAGTGTCTCTTTCTCTTTTTTCTTCGTCATTGCAGCCAGAAGGAGTGGAGTCGTGTATCGTGTATCAGGTATCGTGACGTTTCGTGACTCGTGGGATATCGTGTGTAGAGCTCATAGTCCCAGCTTGGGGGCAAAAGATATATCCAGCGATCGATCAAGGGGGAAAAGCGAGGGATAGAAAGAGCGTCCAAACGAGTAGGAGAAAGAACGGATTTACGTACCGTACCACCAGAGGTAACCGGCCGAGGTACCGAGACCTGTGGATCATATGTCAGCCATCCAAGCCCGAATGAAACCCATTTTCTCAAGAGCAGCAGCTTACCAAAGGCGACGGAAAGATCGAGGACGAGGCCTCTACGGAGCATCTGTTGTTTCATGTCAGTAAGTCGTTCGCAAGTCGTTGGGTTGTCTCGCGCGCGCGCGGCTAGTGTGAAAGTCGCGCAGGTGGATCAATCGGAGGCACGTACACCAGTGATGGGCTTGATAGGCATTGTGAATGTGGATTGGAGGGGTTGGTATGGAGGGGAGATGTTGCGCGTGCAATTCATCGGTATGCAACTGCATGAGGTGACGACGGATTACTCCGGGAGTGCCAAGCCCTCCGCTCCTGCCGGCCAGCGGCTGTCCTCGATTATTATTTTCTTTTATTATTTTTATTTGTTTCTGCAACTCGTGTGCTCGCATGTATTTGGTGGATTGAGTATGTTTGGTTTCATGTACAATATAGAGGTTTTTCTGTCTCATGCAAGCAGGCGCATGGCCTGTTCCCGCCTATCTTACAACAACACACGCTGCCTCTCGCGTGACACCTAGAACAAAAGGGCATATACAAGTCAGGCAGCCAAAAACAATCGAGCCCCTTCACGCCCTTAGAACACCCATGAAAATGCAAATGCTTTGCAACTTTTCCTCTTTTTCCCAACAACGGACAGCAAAAAAGAAGAAAGTCTAGACGGCCTTTCCCCAGCTCTGCTTCCTGGTTTGCCTGTCCTCACGCGCCTCTCTCTTGGTGCGTCCCCACTTCTCCTTGATCTTCTCGAGCTCGGCCTGCCTCTCGTCCTTGATGGCCGGTGCCGAGCAGCACAGACTGACGAAAAACTGGCTGCACTCAAACTTCTCGGCCAATCGCACCCGGGTCCACTTGCGCGGGTCTTCTGCCCGCAGCCGTCTGATCTCCTCAATGTCGGCTTCCTTGAGATGGTACTTTTTCTCATAGACTGGTCGCACGGCGGGCGGCAGTGAAGATGTGGTTTCTGCGGCAGAGGCGGTGGGTCGGAGGAGGGTGTGCAGGCGGCGTCGCGGGTCGTCCTTGGGCAAGAACTTCAGGGGCGTGTGGTAGACGTTTGGCGCCGACGAGGGAGGATTGTAGATGATGTGGTCTTGGTTGCCGGTCTTGGACGTGAATGAAGGGTCGGGCTGGACGAGCAGCATCTTTTTTGTGCGGCGGAAGGACGAGACGTGGCGGCATTGCTGCTGCTGGACCGAGCGCAGGCACTGCTGGCCGGTGGTCTGCAACGAGTGCGGTATCCTTAATGTCGTGTGCATTGTGTGTTGTGTGTGTGGATGGAGAACGAGGGTGGTGCTGCGACTGGTGCTCTTGCGAGTCGAAGCAGCGAAATCAACTGGAAAGTTGCTCCGGAGAGCACAGACCCTCTCCCCGTTCACTCTCGACCCTTGTACAGACAGCACTCGATCACATGTACAACAAGATAACAAATAGAGAAAATGTGTATATACTGCCATCGGCGAGCATGGAATGAACATGAGCCACCATCCGTGACCCGCGCTGTCGCCATGTGCATGCCTTCATGGCGCCGCTTGTATAGAAAATGGAGCCAACATGACAACAGAGGAAAATCGCTTGTATCGATACCACAGAAAGAAAACGCCTGTCGTATGCCACATCAATCCTTCGTCCTCGCCCTTCCCGTCCAGCGCTCTACTTCATGACGCGGTCGTACGAGATGCCCTTGACGCTACCGCCCGCCATGCTAGAGCGGACGTTGCGCTTGAATCCATCACGGTCGCGTGCCAAATCCTCGGCTGCCTCCTTGTTCAACGGATCGCTAGCATTTGGCTCAAGGAACAGGAACTGCAGACCGACAATGACGGCGTTCAGGTTGAGCACCGGCTTCCAGTCCTCGCGCAGGATGTTCAAGCACACGTTTCCCTCGAGGTCAATGTTGGGATGGTAGATCTTTTGCGTGCACTTGACCTTCGGTGGCTCGTGGGGGAAGTTCTGGCTGATGTTGAATGTGAAGTTGAAGGTGCCGTTCTTGTACATGCCCTCGTCGGGTGCGATGGTCAGGCTAAAGTGCAGGATGTCGTCGGGGTCTGGGAAGGTCGTCGTCATGGTGCTACCGAGCGACAGTTCCGAGAGATCTGTAGTATCGGCTGTCAGTACATGGGATGCAGTTGCAGTTCATGTCTACACACCCTTTTGCACACGCAGCTGTGCTGCCGTGACCTTCTTCTTCTTTGCGCCACCGGACGCAGCGGCTTGGTCCTTTTGCTGCTGTTGTTTCTGTCATGCCCAGTCAGTCATGTCTCTTCAGCAGTATCTTCGCATTACGCATACCATAGACCAGATCTTCAACATCTTGAATGTATGTTTGGGGGTGGCTAGACCGACGAGGCCGTTCGAGGAGGTGGGTGATGACCTGTAGCGAGCGTGGAGTGGTTCGAGTCCGCAACAATCGCGCTTAGGTAAGAGAGAAGGCGCCGAGGACGATTGTGAAGGATTGTTGGCTCGGTGTCGTGTGTTACTGCTTGCGAGTTGCGAGACAAGTCACCGTCACATCCAACTCTCAATGAGGCCCCACGCTTCACCGCCTTCGGTCTTTCGTCATCCATCGTGTTTCGGGTCGTGACTTCCTCTTCTGCTTTTTTCTGTCGTTAACATTCTGAGCAAGACAATAATGAGACAATGACAATAAATCAAATCTAGATCTTCTAGCTTTGCCCTTCTGGAAGTCGAGTGTATCCTCCGAGTTTACTAAGTCGATTTGCTGATGGTATGACCCTGCTTTGTGTTGCTATATCTTGTTTCTTGTGATTTGGACACTGCGAATGCCTCAGCTACTACCAGACTGGGTTTTAGATTATAGATAGCATAGTTATGTGACAACGTAAGTGAGTGATGACTCTCTGCGTGGTGTACGGCCTCAATATCGAAACTGCATGTCTCGAGTGCATGTCTACCAAGAAAGAGATGATAGCTAGGACGGTGTATGTCTTTGGGTATCGATAGCTCGCTGAAGCAACGGCAGTACTCTGACTACCATCAAGAATTTACTGTTGCTGAGCACCAGCAACCTGAACCACCATTCTCATCCTCATCGCGCTATTCGTCAATATCTTCACAGCCTTCTCGTCCTCAGCTTCTTTGACACCAACAAACTTTCTCGCACCAGACTTTGCCTTTGCCTCCCTAGCTTTGATGCCTTCATCCAGCTTTCTCTTCAAACTGTTGTTAACAATCAGGGCAGAGTGTCTGAACAGCAATCGTAGTAGGGCTTCTACCAACAGACTGACCCGTGCGTTCTCGACGTAGTTGGTGTACTTTGCGGGATATGGCAAGAAGTGTTTTTCGAAATCAACCTGTGTCATGGTGTTGGCGTGGTAGGTGGGTGCTTCTGAGGAAATGATGGGTCGAAGGAGGTTTTGACAAAGCGAGGCGTGGGAGTGAGGTTCTAGCCAGGGGGTGGGAGGAGACACGAATAGCATGAAGGTGTCCAATGGCAGAGGGCGGAGGAACTCGGTCACCAGATCGAAGCAATCTTCGGCTTCCATGAAGGCGTGTTCGTAATTGAACGAGATTTGCGTGAGCTACAGAGTATTAGATGATGGGCGGATCGAAAGGAAGGTAAGACTGTACTTACCAAAGCAATCAAGCGCTGGCGCAAGTGCACGGCTTCATATCCACCATAGTCTGAAGACACACCATAATCGCTCTCTGCCTCTACATCTGGTGTGGCCGAAGATGGTCGTCCTCTCTTACGCGACGAACGCGCCGAGGTTGATGCTTTAGGCGTCGAGGGCAAGTCGTCTTCCTCTTCTTCCGAGTCATCCGCATCCATATAGTCACCGTACTCGTCCTTATCAAAGTCGATCTTTTTTCTCGGCATCAATTCCTCCACCGTCTTTTGGACTGGGGGCTTGGTCTCGTTCTTCCAGATTTCATGGAACTCGTCCAAATCCTTCTTGCTGCCATTGGCGAGAATTGCTCTCATGACTCTTCGTTTGCCGGCTCTACCGTCGCCTGCAGTTAGACAGTACTGTGCGATCATACTTTCCGACATCAGTGTGTTGGCTGCTGCCTCTTTGCCGTTATTCTTGAGAGGTTCGGCAGCAGAGATTTTTTCTCGCAAATCATCTTCCATTGCGTCAAGCATAAACTCGAGCCAAGGTCGCCATCTTTCCCATCGTTTGGGATGCTGACATGAACAGTTGAAAGCCCAGCCGACTACAGACCAAAAGTCTTCGGTGAGGTTCCAGAGGGCACCCTTGTTGGCCATCTTTATTGTGAACTTGCCGTTATCTTCAGCACCAGGAGTGAGATCTCCAGTGCGTCGCCGTCTATCTCGCGAGTCGAATTTGTCCAGGAATCTGAAAGCCGAGGTGAAGCTGGCGCTGGCAGGACCGACAATGGAATTGACGTGTTTGAGAAACACCAGTGCATCGTTGGCAGTTTTCACTTTCTCCGGCTCTGTAGCTCGATTGGTCCAGAGGGGATGCACAGCTAGAGTGGCCACAACCGCCAGGACCTGAGGAGATGGAACATAAGTTGGGAGATTCCGGCCATCGACAGTGCCGTCAGTGCCTGCAATGAGTGTGTTCAAGAGCAGAGGAAGAGCTTGTGAGACTGAATGGTATTAGGAAGATTCTGTGTAAAGTGCCCGGAAAAGATTGTACAAAGCTGTTCCTCAATGTAGACATTGATGATATCTCGGAGCTCATAAGATAATGGCTTGACTGGTCGATAATTCTTGAGTTTTTTTGCTGGCTCTGGCGTTTGAGCCATTTGTGAGCTCGGTATTGGCACGCCAGCCTGTGACGATGGCCGTAAACCAGATTTTGCAGGCATGTTTGTGCTCACTTTTGATGAATGTGGATAGCTAATATCAATCGAGAAGCTCTTGGGCAGAGGCGTTTCGAAGCAACACGGAAGACGCGACCGAGATTGGCATCGAGGCGAGCAGGGTCACCCCTAGCAAGCTTGGGCCTCGCAAGCGTCACCGCCCAAGTCCAGTGACATCTCCGAGGCCCTATCGTCGCCCTTCTGTTTGACAAACCAATATATTTTTTATCCGGTACGAGACCTACGTGGCTGGATCACGGGCCTTTGTGCTTACGATCACATTACGACTTCACCTGACAGCATTTCCTGCATTTTGCCAGCCTGTTTCCTCGAGCATCTTTCTATATTGCATTCGTATATCCTCTAGACATCGATAACAAACCATCATTATGGCGTCTTTCTATGCACGCCTTAGGAGGGTGAACAAACACAACCTACGCACCCTAAAAGCACAGCCACTCAACGAGCTCTCTGGAGCTCTGGGCGATCTGGGAACTCTACTGCCTCTACTCATCGCTCTCACTCTCACGAAAAGCATATCGTTGTCTGCTACTTTGGTATTCTCTGGAATTGCAAACATAGCAACGGGAGTCGCTTTCGGTATACCGCTGCCTGTGCAACCGATGAAAGCCATAGCTGCCATCGCGATTAGCCAATCTTATACCAAGACCGAAAACATCTCTGCCGGCCTTTTTGTAGGAGGCGTTGTGACACTGCTGAGTCTTACTGGTCTTCTCAAATGGTTCGGCCGCATAGTGCCTATTCCTGTCGTCAGGGGAATTCAGATGGGAGCCGGACTCGCTCTGGTCATCTCCGCAGGAACCACTCTTCTCAAGCCCCTCGGTTGGATTACACCAAACTGGTCAGACAATTGGCTATGGGCAATGGCCGCATTCTTCTTCCTTCTGATATCATCATTGGTCCCTCGAGTTCCATACGCTCTACTCGTGTTTATCCTCGGTCTCATGTTCGCTGGCATCAATCTCAACACCTCACACCAACCAACTCACCCCTCATCAGCCTTCCAACCCTGGCACCCCAAAACCTATGTTCCCACTCCAAAGGATTTCTACAAAGGCGCCTTTGAAGCAGGTCTCCCCCAACTTCCCCTCACAACGCTCAATAGCATTCTAGCGGTGACGTCCCTCTCAGCCTCTCTATTCCCTTCTTCCCCCCCAACACCCTCAAACACCCAAATCGGCCTCTCAGTCGGTCTCGCAAACCTCGTGGGCTGTTGGTTCGGCGCCATGCCCATCTGCCACGGCTCCGGCGGCCTCGCAGCCCAACACCGCTTTGGCGCCCGCAGCGGCGCCTCCATCATCGTCCTCGGCGCCGTAAAACTGCTGCTGGGCCTCTTTGCCGGCGAATCCATTATTCCCGTACTCGCTCTGTTTCCCAAGTCATTGTTGGGAGTCATGGTATTGGCTGCTGGAGTCGAGCTTGCGAGAGTGGGCCAATCGTTAAATGATGTGCAGGATGCGTGGCAGGCTACAGAGCAGGATAATGAGGATTCGGCGGCTACGGATAAGAGGCGAAGGCTTAATGAGCAAGAGAAGAAGGATAGGTGGGCTGTCATGTTGGTTACTGTGGCTGGGTGTCTGGCATTCAAGAATGATGCCGTGGGGTTCATTGCGGGCATGGTGTGGCATTGGGGTCTGAAGATGTCGGAGTGGGTGCAGGAGAGACAGTGGACGAGTCACAGGAGGTTGACGCGCTTCTTTACGTCGCAGGAGTACAGGGATGGTGAAGATGCGCCTCTGTTGCATAATGATGATGCTTGAAGGTTGGATTGGGACGGGTCAACCGAGCATTTTGGTGTTACAGGAGCTTGTTAGTTGACAATCATTAATTGGACCTGTTGAACTCGTATCAATCAAGGAGCTGAGATGCAGAGAATATGGAAAAATCAAATGCAATGACACATATGTACTGAGACGTGCTTGATGCAAGAAGGAGAGCCGCAAATAAAAACATTATAATCATTGCTTGCCCCACGCTTGTTACCATGATCACATCTCGCTTCGTGACAAGGAAAAATTCGAAAGGGTCGTGAAACTAGCTATCAACCACCTTACTCGTCCTCGTTGATCGAGTAGGCTCTGTAGTGTTGCTTGACAATGTCCTTCAATCTCTTGTCCATGACATTTCTGCCGTCAAGAGTTCTCCAGACCTCATGAGGAGCCTTGTTGACGACATCCCAGCTGATCAAGTTCTCGGTCAGCTTGGTCAGGTCGCGTTGCTTGCGCTCCCACTCGCTGTCGCGACGGTTGCTGATACCGCTGCTGATGATGACGAGAGGGACGTCGGGAGTCTGGATGGTACGAGCGCTGGCAACTTCATTCTTGGTCAAAGACTCGGCGATGAGGTTCTCCTGTAGCTGAGCCTTGATGAACTTGCCGCCTTGGTAAGCCGAACGACCGTAGACACGATCTTCACGAGTGCGTCCGTTGAAGATGGCGCCAAAGTTGCGCTGGATACCAAGAGGTGAGATAATGCCGAAACCCCAGAGAACGAAACCTCTGTATGCGCCTCCGATACGGTGGAGAAGATCTTCGTGGAGAGGATCGATCATCATGATACCAGCAATGTTGCGGACATGACGAGCGGAGAAGATGCGTGAAACAATGGAGCCGTAACCAGCCGAGACGAGAATGAAAGGACCTTCCTCACCAGCGACAGCCAAAGCCTCGGACAGAGCATCGGCGGACATGCCAGCACTGTGAGGGCTAGGAGCGCTGTCAGACCAAGCGTAGCCAGGACGGTCCCAGTAGCAGTAGCGGTCAACTGTGCCATTCTTCCACGCAGCATAAGCCCAGTGCTCAAAGTCGTACTCCGAAGGCACCTCACCAGCCTCGAGCAGAAGAGTGGGGTTAGCGACACCATCAGCGTCGTAGGTGACGTTGCCTAGACAGGCCAGGTGGACTTGGTACTTATCGCCGTCCACGTAGTAACGCTCACCGTCCATAGGTAGGGTAGCATCGCGGGCACGCAGAACAAGGGTGGCAGTCATGAGGACGGCAATGACAGCGTAGACGATGAGGATAAAGGTGGCCAGGGAAACAGCCAACCACTCGCGCAATGTTCTGCGTGTCTCAGCGCGACCGGTAAGACGCTCTTCCTCTTCCTTCTTGCCCCAAGCCACGACTCTGTCGGTAATGATGCACCAGAGGCCGATAAGGGTGGCCCAGGCAATCGAAGCGATACCCGGCCAGCCCTCCTCGACTCTCAGACGGGGGATGGCAAGTATCATGATCAAGTCAATGGCCAGAATGGCAGTGATGATGCCCATGGTGATGCGCATGCCCTTGGAGGGGGCAGCAAAGAAGAGGATGGCGACCAGAAGGTTGCCAGCGGTGAGAGTGGTGTAGGAGAAATCGAAGAAACCGGAGCCTCTGGTGTGCAGACCGGGAGGAGAAACGAAGATGCTCACGAAGAGCAGGATCCACCAGATGAAGTTGATGAGGAAGAAGAGAACGGTGATGTATCTCAGGAATCGAACGGTCCAGAGGTTGTAGGGAGAGACCTATGTTTGTCAGTTAAGCACCATGATAGTAAAGAAAGCTGGCTTACAGCCGGGTCGTCTGGGTCGAGGTAGCCATCCGAGTGAGGAGGACGAGGATGAGCAGGCAAGAGTCTGGTTCGCTCATCTGCTTCGCGCTCTCTTCGCTCGTAGGAACGTCTAGACGGAGGGCGTCTGGTATCGTCGGCCGAGCCTCTCGGCGTGGTAGAGCCATCGTCGACCTGCTCATCATCCGTGTTCTTGGAACCCCACAGCGAGACCATGTTGATACAGGTGTGACAGGTACCTTGTACTTGTCTGCCAAAGTTTAATGTTCAAAACAAAGAGAGGGACGAGGGAAGGTCGACATCTTGTAGGAAAGGCCTGTGGAAGCTCCAGGCAGCGCAACGGGAATTCGCACCACTCCAGCCACGATGACGATGCGGACCCCGCGAACGGCAAGCACGATCAACGCCTTCCCTCATATGGGTCGCATGTGATTTTCATCTTCGCCGCGTGCGATTCGAGCTTAAACATGATTGATTGCATTGGAGATACTGAGCTCAAAGTCCTCCTATTATCACGCTTCTCGTCGCTTGACATTCTTCCATTCTATCAGAGGCAAATGCTCATGTCATAACAGTGACATCCATGCAATATCTGCAGTCAAGATCTGAGCCGCTTGTCTTGCGCTATTTAACCAAAGCTCATGTGTCTCCTAACCACTTCTCACCGAACTAGGAAGATCACGTCTGTGCTTCCGGAACGCGGGCGATTCGGTCGATCAGACAGGCGGCGGAGAGTCTGGGCAAGAAGTGCCAAGGTTGTTGCAGTCGGGATGCTGACAGAGGTTGTCAACACAAGCCAGTTCTGCTAGAACTCCGAAAGTGAATGCCAAGAGTCGGTGCATGTTCGCCGCTGGTCAAGCTCTGGGTCAAAGAAACATCTATCAAGGCAGCACACGCGTGGGAAGTCATCCATCCACGTCTGTCGCCCGCCACCCTATACCACACACACAACCGTCACAATGGCCGAAAATGAAGATGCAAAGCGCCTCAACCAGTACAAGTACTCGGCTATGTCCAACCTGGTCCTCCAGGCGGACCGTCGATTCATCACGCGTCGAGGTGATGACAGTACTGGTGACCCCGAGTCGCTTGCTGGCCGCATCAACTTGAACGATATGGGCTCGCGCAATGCCCGCGAAGCCGCTCCTGCCCAACCCGCTGCGCAAGATGCCCAAAGGAAGCGCAAGAGAGCAGAACCCGCGCAAAGTGCTCGCGCCTCTGGCATCCTATCACAAGCAGACCTCAACATTGAAGGTCTACGATACCGTCCCCGCACACCCGCCACCCAGGCGACATATACGTTGATCAACACATTGGTGGCGCAAAAGATGGGAGGCGACTACGGTCTTCACATCACTGCAAGTGCCACCGACAGCATTCTGGAATATCTGAAGGATCAAGACCTCAAAGACTTTGACAAAAAGAGAGAGATTGATGACATTGTTGGTGTAAATCTATCATCAAAAGAGTTCAACGAGCTCGTCAACCTGGGCAAGAAAATCACCGATTATGATGCACAGGATGAAGACGAGAATATGGGCGACGCAGACGATGCTGGCGAAGGCGATGATATTGATGACCGTCAAGGTGTCGCAGTCGATTTCGGTGATGAGGACGAGGAGGACGGACAAAATTACGAGGTTCGCGACGGGGAAGGAGAGTCAGACGATGAGGATGTAATCGAGGACCCGGATAATGTTGTCGCAACTGGCGCCGAAGACGTCGAAGACATGGCCGCAGAAGGTGACGAGGAGGACCTAGTTTTTTCAGCTCCGACCGCCAGCCGTTCAGCAAAGGCTGACCAGGAGGATATTATACCCGCCCACGAGATCGACGCTTTCTGGCTCCAGCGACAGATCGGCCAGCTTTATGAGGACGCACATATTCAGCAAGACAAGACATCACAAGCGCTAGACATGATGTCTGGCTTGAACGAAGACGGCGAAGAAAAGCAGTTGCGCGATGTTGAAAACGATTTAATGGAGCTTTTCGATTATGAGCACCCCGAGCTGGTCTCGAAGCTCGTCAAGAACAGAGACAAGGTTGTATGGGCAACAAGGTGGAGAAGAGCTGGTGAAGACGAACCCGCCCGTGTGGCTGTTGAACGCGAAATGGTCCAGGCCGGGCACGGCAGCATTCTCAAGGAACTCAAGACACGTCAACAAGGCACCGATGGACAAAGCTCAGGGAAGATGCAATTCGACCTCATGGACCTGGATACCGCGACCGGAAAGCCCGCTGCTGCTGAAGAGAAGAAGGAGGGACTCGTCGGTGGGCTTCAACCGAGCAGGAACATCAATCTGGAGAACCTCGTCTTTGATCAAGGAAACCATCTCATGACCAACCCAAGCGTAAAGCTGCCACAAGGATCGACCAAGCGCACATTCAAGGGCTATGACGAGATCCACGTACCGGCGCCCAAGCGCAAGCGTGAGGACTTTGAGACCCCTAACTTGCCAACCACCGAACTGCCTGAGTGGGCTCGTATTGGATTCGGAAGTTCCAAGGAACTCAACCGTATCCAAACACGGTGCTTCCCTACTGCTTTCAAGGACGATGGTAACATGCTGATTTGTGCACCTACCGGATCTGGTAAAACGAACGTGGCTATGCTCGCCATGTTGCGCGAAATCGGCAAGCACCGCAATCCTGAAACTGGTGAAATCGATTTGGATGCTTTTAAGATCATCTTCATCGCACCTTTGAAAGCTCTGGTACAGGAACAGGTCGGTAACTTTGGCGCGCGTCTGGCGCCTTACGGCATCAAGGTCTCAGAGCTGACTGGTGACCGCCAACTCACTAAGCAACAAATCGCTGAGACTCAGGTAATCGTGACAACCCCAGAAAAGTGGGATGTCATCACCCGCAAGGCCACCGACACCAGCTACACCAACCTCGTGCGTTTGATCTGTATCGATGAAATTCACTTGCTTCACGACGATCGTGGTCCGGTTCTCGAGAGTATCGTGAGCAGACAGATCCGCAAGATTGAGCAGACCGGTGAGCCTGTTCGACTAGTAGGTCTCAGTGCCACTCTTCCCAACTACCGCGATGTCGCCACTTTTTTAAGAGTCGACATGCAGAAGGGACTTTTCCACTTTGACGGCACTTACAGACCTTGCCCCTTGAAGCAAGAGTTCATCGGCGTCACTGAGAAGAAGGCGATCAAGCAGCTCAAGACCATGAATGACATTTGCTACAACAAGGTTCTTGAGCAAGTCGGTCAGCAACGCAACCAAATGCTGATTTTCGTCCACTCTCGTAAAGAGACTGCGAAGACAGCCAAGTACATCCGCGACAAGGCCCTTGAACTTGAAACCATCGGCCAGATCTTGAAGCATGACGCAGCCAGTCGAGAGATTTTAACAGAGGAAGCCGAGAGTGTGACAAACGCCGACCTTAAGGATCTCCTCCCATACGGTTTTGGTATTCATCATGCTGGTATGAGCCGAGCCGATCGTAATTCGGTTGAAGAATTGTTCGCTGCTGGTGATGTCCAGGTTCTTGTGTGCACAGCCACTCTCGCATGGGGTGTCAACCTGCCAGCCCATACAGTCATCATCAAGGGTACGCAGATCTACTCCCCCGAGAAGGGTAGCTGGGTCGAGCTATCCCCTCAAGACGTCCTTCAGATGCTTGGTCGCGCTGGTCGTCCACAATACGATACATATGGTGAAGGTATCATCATCACCACGCAACAGGAAATTCAATACTACCTGTCGTTGCTGAACCAGCAGCTTCCCATCGAGAGTCAGCTTGTTAGCAAATTGGCAGACAACCTCAATGCCGAAGTTGTTCTTGGCAATGTCCGCACCCGTGACGAGGGTGTTGAGTGGTTGGGCTACACATATCTATTTGTGCGTATGTTGCGATCACCTGCATTGTATCAAGTCGGCGCCGACTACGAAGATGACGAAACTCTTGAACAAAAGCGAGTCGACTTGATTCACTCGGCAGCTTTACTTCTCGAGCAGGCGAATCTCGTCAAATACGACAAACGTGCAGGTCGAATTGTATCTACCGAGCTTGGTCGTATTGCATCGCACTACTACATCACTCACAAGTCCATGTTGACCTACAACCAGCAGATTCAGCCCTCTATTACACCTATCGAGCTGTTCCGTGTCTTCGCGCTCAGCGAGGAGTTCAAGTACATCCCCGTTCGTCAGGACGAGAAGCTTGAGCTTGCAAAGCTGCTCGGCAGAGTTCCCATTCCTGTCAAGGAAACCATCGATGAGCCTCACTGCAAGATTAACGTCTTGCTTCAAGCATACGTGTCTCGTTTGAAGCTTGACGGTCTTGCTCTCATGGCCGATCTGGTCTACGTCACACAGTCCGCCGGTCGTATCCTCAGAGCAGTCTTCGAGATTGCCCTCAAGAAGGGTCTCGCGTCCGTCGTCAAGGATGCTCTCAACCTCTGTAAGATGGCTGAGAAGCGCATGTGGCCAACCATGTCACCTCTGAGACAGTTCCCAGAGTGCCCTGCGGACATCGTCCGCAAGGCTGAGCGTATTGATGTGCCATGGTCAAGCTACTTTGATCTTGATCCTCCTCGTATGGGAGAACTCCTCGGCCTGCCTAGAGCCGGTAGACAAGTCTGCGCTTTGGTCCAGAAGTTCCCTCGACTGGAGATCCAAGCTCAAGTCCAGCCTATGACACGAACCATGCTTCGCGTTGAGCTCACCATCTCGCCGAAATTCGAGTGGGATGAAGCTCTCCACGGCAAGTCCGAGAGCTTTTGGATTCTCGTAGAGGACTGTGATGGTGAAGAGATTCTGTTCCACGATCAGTTTGTTCTTCGCAAAGAGTACGCTGAAGCTGAGATGAACGAGCATTTGGTTGAGTTTACTGTGCCCATCACAGAGCCTATGCCACCCAACTACTTTGTCACTGTTTTGTCTGACCGATGGATGCACTCTGAGGCTCGCCTGGCTGTATCCTTCCAGAAGCTCATACTACCTGAGAAGTTCCCCGCTCACACCCCCATCTTGGACCTGCAACCACTTCCTATCGCTGCCCTCAAGCGTGAAGAGTTTGTCAACCTTTATCCCGACTGGGAGCGTTTCAATAAGATCCAGACTCAGACCTTCAACGCCCTATATTCGTCGGACGACAACGTGTTTGTTGGTTCCTCTACCGGAAGCGGCAAGACTGTTTGTGCTGAATTCGCTCTGTTGCGCCATTGGAGTCAAGGAGATGGCAAGGCTGTGTACATTGCACCCTTCCAAGAAGCCATTGATGCTCGCTACAAGGACTGGCAATCTCGCCTGAGTGGTATTGCCGGTGGCAAGCAGATTGTCAAGTTGATCGGTGAGACCACTGCTGATCTCAAGTTGCTCGGAGAAGGTGATCTTATACTCGCTACTCCTCAACAATGGGACATGATGTCTCGTATGTGGCAGCGCAGAAAGAACGTCCAGGCTGTAACACTGGTTGTTGCCGACGATCTTCACATGATCGGAGGACACAACGGTTATATCTACGAGACGGTCGTGTCTCGAAGCCACGCAATCAGCAAGCAACTCGAGAATGGTCTCCGTATCATTGGTCTGAGTGCTTCTCTGTCCAATGCTCGTGATGTCGGCGAGTGGTTCGGAGCCAGTAAGCACACCATCTTCAACTTCAGCCCCCAATACCGCCAAATCCCCCTCGAGCTCCACATCCAGCCTTTCACCATTCCTCATTTCCCCTCTCTCATGCTGGCCATGGTCAAGCCTGTCTACCAGTCTATCGCACAGCTTGCCGCAGGTCAGCCCGCTATGGTGTTTGTTCCAAACCGCAAGCAAGTACGAGCTACTGCTATTGATCTGTTGGCCACTTGTGTCGCAGATGATCAAGAGGACCGTTTCCTCAACGCCAACCTGGAGGACATTTCTTCCATCCTGGAGAAGATCAACGAGCGCGCACTGGCCGAGTCATTGTCGCATGGTATTGGTTACTTCCATGAGGCTCTTAGTCCTTTCGACAAACGTGCCGTTGAGCACTTTTTCAAGGCTGGCGCTATTCAGGTCATGCTTGTGTCGAGAGACTGTGCTTGGGAAGTTCAGACTCCGGCTCACATGGTCATCGTCATGGGCACTCAATTCTTCGAGGGCCGTGAGCACCGTTACATTGATTACCCTATCAGCGAGATTTTGCAGATGCTCGGCAAGGCCGGCAGACCTATGGAGGACAAGAAGGCACGTGGTGTTTTGATGTGCCCTGCTGTCAAGAGAGACTACTACAAGAAGTTCTTGACGGAAGCACTTCCAGTCGAGAGTCAGTTGCAAGCCTTCTTGCACGATGTTTTCGTCACCGAAATCAGCACCAAGACGATTGAAGACACACAGGATGCAATCAACTGGTTCACCTACACCTACTTCTACCGTCGTCTGATGGCCAACCCCAGTTTCTACGGTCTGACTGACACGACTCAAGACGCGTTCAACTACCACCTCTCAGAGCTTATTGAGTCTACACTCAAGGACTTGACTGATGCAAACATCATCGAGGTTGACGAAGAGGATGATGGTTCGATCACGCCACTCAACGCTGCCATGATTGCTGGGTACTATAACATCTCCTTCATCACCATGCAGACACTCTTGCTGTCGTTGAAGAAGACCACCAAGCTGAAGGGTATCCTCGAGATTGTCACTGCAGCCACAGAGTTCGAAGATATCCAAACTCGTCGCCACGAGGAGCGCATTCTGTCGCGTATCTACGATCGCGTACCTGTCAAGCTCGCCGAGGTCAACTTTGAGTCTCCTCACTTCAAGGCATTCATCCTGTTACAAGCACACTTCTCACGCATGCACCTACCCGTGGATCTTGCCAAGGACCAAGAGCTGATCCTCAAGAAGGTCCTCGTGTTGCTCAGCGCTTGCGTCGATGTACTATCCTCAGAAGCCCATCTCAACGCCATGAGCGCCATGGAGATGAGCCAAATGGTTGTTCAATCCATGTGGGACCGCGACTCACCACTCAAGCAAATCCCCCACTTCGAACCCGAAGTCATCGAAGCCGTCAACGCCAATGGTATCAACGACATTTTCGAGTTCATGGATGCCATGGACCCATCCGAGAATCCCAACTACGAGAAGTTGGTCAAGAGTATGGGACTCAGCAATCAGCAGCTTGGCGACGCCGCTCGCTTCACCAACGAGCGCTACCCCAACGTCGAACTCAACTTTGAGCTCGAAGACGCTGAGAACGTCGTTGCTGGCGAACCTAGCTTCATCAATGTCAGCATTGAGCGCGATGTTGACGAGGATGCAGAACCCAATCTCAGTGTTCATGCGCCCTTCTACCCTGCCGCAAAGACTGAGAACTGGTGGTTGGTTGTTGGTGAAGAGAGCACGAAGAACTTGCTCAGTATCAAGAAGGTTACTATTGGCCGTGAGCTCAAGGTTCGCCTTGACTTTACGGTGCCTACACCCGGCAAGCACGATTTGACGTTGTTCTTGATGAGTGATTCGTACGTTGGTGTGGATCAGGCACCTACATTCAGTGTAGATGCTGCCGAAGGCGAGGAAGAAGAAGACGAAGACGAGGAAATGGAGGAATAGGTTTTCACTTGTCTAAGCAACAGGCGTCTTTTTGCCAGCGCCGTCCTCATGATGTAAAACAGTTGGAAAAAAGTAGACATCTCGCTTTGAATTAACGCATTTCTGTACATTACTGCAAACTTCACGCTGTGTTCCACTGCCAACAAGTCTCTTCCTCTCCGAAACAAGGGGGAAAAAGAAAAAAGAAAAAAGATGTCTAATATGCCTCTCAATGACAAGCAGCACTCTTGGTAACAGTGCCGTTTCCAAAAGCCAAATAACCCACAAACGCACCCACGCCCACGGCCAACATGATCCATCCATTATAAGTCATAAAGAGCAACCTGTTTTTCCCAACAATAAGTACACAATCTCAAGCAAAAGCGAACAATGGCCGTCTTTGTCGAGATCAAGAGGAGAGAACAGAAAACTTACATGATGAAGAAGGAATAAAAGACCTGCACGGCATACAAAGCAGCCTTGATGGTCTTTGATTTTGCTTGCTTGTCGGCAGCAGATTGTCCTGATGAAGCGAGCAATGAGCTTTGTTCTCTGTCATCTTTGTTTGCCACGTTTAGCCCCATGCATCCCAAAGTTGGCAACAAAGGCAAGAGCAAGGCAAGATAACAACAACAATAACAGGACTTGATAAGACGGTGGTGAGGCGCGAAAAACACTTACTGGGTAATGCATCAATCTCTCTCTGCACCTTCATCTCGTACTTTCTCGAGAGTTCGCGGATGAGCTCGTAGCCGGCTGTTATTGCGATGATGGCTAATAGGGACCACAAGAGTGAGAAGGTGGAGGTGACGCGCCAGGACTTGAAGACGATGCAGAGGTTGTTGGTGTCCCAGGTGAAGAGCATCTGATTTGTTGCAGTCTGTTCAGTATTTCAAACAACAGTAGGAGAGTATGGGAGGTAGAGGGAGCAAAGGGCTTACTTACGTTCATGTTGCACATGTCTCCGTGATCCATGCCGCCGTGGTCCATACCGCCGTGACCCATGTTGCCGTGATCCATGTGTGAGTGGTCCATGATGTACTTTGTGTGCAAAACTACACGACTTGAAGCAAGGGAAGATTGGAAAAAAGGGAAAAAGTGTACAAGGCCCGTTCGATGGAAATCGATATTGGGAAACCGACCGTCTTACGATGCCCTTGTGGTGGCTGGTGAAACCACCCACCGGAGATATGGGCATTATCTTATCACCGTTAGAGCTTGGCGTTCAACTTCTCCACGAATTCCGAGCACTTGCCCCTCCATTTTTCTATGACGCTGAATAATTGGTGTGACGTTAAATCAGCTGTTTCCATCCTGGATCGTTGTTTCTCTTGCATCTCGATCACAAAGACATGCAGACATTCAGAACACTGAGCAGACAGACACTTCACAAAGCTTCAGCACTACAGAGACCCCTCACACCTCGCACACCATCCATCATCTCCATCACCCGACAAGCACAAGCAACAATGTCCACCACAAACACCCCCCAACCTCCAACCACAAAACTCGGCAACCCCTTGAACATTCCAAAATGGTGTGTATCTCTATCTCTCCATCCCATCGTCTATCCTCAATCCCAAATCTAACAACCTCTGCCACTCCAAGGCTCGACCAAAACTCGCACCTCCTCAAACCCCCAATAAACAACTACTGCGTCTACTCAGACCCCCTAACCGTCATGATCGTCGGCGGCCCAAACGCACGAACAGACTACCACATCAACAGCACCCCCGAATTCTTCTACCAGTACCGTGGCCGCATGCTGCTCAAGACCGTCGAGCCCTCGGGCGCCTTCCGCGACATCTACATTGACGAGGGCGAGATGTTTTTGCTGCCGGGGAATACGCCGCATAACCCCGTCAGGTTTGCTGATACGGTGGGGGTGGTGATTGAGCAGCCCAGACCAGAGGGTGAGGAGGATAGGTTGAGGTGGTATTGTGGAAGCTGTGGGGGTGTGGTGCACGAGGCGAGTTTTGTGTGTACGGATCTGGGGAGTCAGATCAAGGATGCCGTCAATGCGTTTGGCGAGGATGAAAAGGCGAGGACGTGTGGAAAGTGTGGGGAGGTTTGTGATGTGAGGCCCAAGCCAGAGGTCATGGAGAGGATGAGGACGGGCCCGCATGATGCTTGAGCATGATGCAGCATGAGTACAATCTTGGAGGGCTTTCTTTAGATAGTGGATAGATTGATGCTTCAAGCTCATTCGTCATATCTAAACTCCGTTCCACGATATCTTCATGACGTGGTCTGCTTTTTTCCTCGTTCCTCTCACCAATCCCAGATATCGCAGTTCAGCTAACGACCGCTGGAACAACGCACTGCACGCTTAGTTAGCATCATACATTCTCCTGGATACGACTGCTCAAACACTCACTTTGTAAGCACCTCATCCTGCTCATCACCCAGAATCGTCACGAATGCAGTCCGCAGATCTGCGACATTCATCAACGCTCCGCCCTCGAGATACAGTTGGTATAGGATGGCAGTGGACGGTTGGGTGGAAGCCAGTGTGTTCTCTTCTCCTGTCGCCACATCCGGCGCACAACACTCGCAGTCCAGGTAATCATGAGGAGAAGCCAACGCACGCTCAATAGCAGCCCTTGGCTTGGGTGTAAACACATCGCGATGTGGCGACTTGAGATCGTACACGAAAATCTCATTGAAGACCAAGTCTTTCGGATCAACGAGAACTGCATCAAAGTGCGTTTCCAGAGCTTCGACGAAGCGTTGCAACATGTCAGAGTAGGCAGCATCGCCCTTTGTGAGTGTGGACTTTTGCTTGCTCAGTTCCACCTTTTTGGCAACCACTGTTGTCCTCAGAGTGGCGTTGTGGAGGTCTTGTTCGCTGCGCAGAGCTGCTCCGTCCTTTTGCTGGGCCTGGAGCTTTTCGAGTTCTTTCAGCAGCTTTGCACATATCTTGTGCAAGTCTCCAGATGTGGTTGGTAGTACGTGCTGTAGAGTCAGCATCAGCGTTTCCGAATTCGACTTCTTGAGATACAAGAGCATGTTTCTCTCAATGTTGGAGTTCCTGAGTTGACCAGCCAAAGCATCGACCAGTAGAGTCGATTTGAGCTGTTGTGGTAAGGCAGGAATGCGTTTCTGTAGTGCTGTGATTGTGTTCACTGTGCTCATGATATTCTCCAGAGCTTGATGTCCAACCATGATTTGTTGTTTGACGTAGTCCACGAGGTATTCATCGCTGTCTAGGAGGCGTTTGGGTATTGAGGCATCGCCATCTTCGAGCAGTGTTTCTATGTGTCTGCACTTGTTAGAAAGGACAAGATAATGGGGCCTTGAATGACTTGCTGTTGGAAAGAAGGCAAATTCCGCAGCGCCTCCATATGCTCAGTCGAAACATCGGCCAGAGTGATAGTCTCATCTAGGAAGATACTGAGAGCATTGGCGTAGAAGTGTGATAGATATGCATACTACAGTCAGTTAGCACATGTATAGCCAACAAAATATCGAGCGAAATACTTGAACACTGTCCACGAAAGCATCGAGACTTTGGATATGCTCTCGTTGACGTCGCAGTGTGGCAGAACAGATACCTGGGCCCATCCAAAGACTGGGTTTGTTTGTCTCGGAGGAAGAGTAAAGCGCGTCAGTAATCTGTTCGAGAGCACTTTCTGCCTTGACTACATCGAAGCGTTGACCTTGGATGCAGCGAGTAGCTTTCTTGGACAACTTGACGGAAAAGTTCTCGATGGACGTAGCGACACCAAAGAAGAAGACAAAGGGTATTCTGTCTTGCCAACGGCTTTTAAAAGGTCAGTTGGGCATCCTGAGAGGGAATAAGGCAAATCTCACGTCAAAAGTTCGATTGCGTCCGACAAGAGAGCGCCATCGAAAGCTTCGCAGTCCTGAAAGGCAACGACCACTCTGGACAGACCTTTCTCCTGAACATAGTCATACAGTAGTTGGAGATCATAGTTTAACAGACGTGTTCGTTTACGAGTTGGTTTGGCAGCGTCAACCTCGTCCTCATCATCAGATTGAGCGTCAGAAGAAGTTCCATGTGAGATGAGGTTTTTGAGTAGAGTCTTGAGATTCGGAGCCAATGCAGAGGTCAAGGGGACGAAGCTGCTTCCGTCGGCCTGACTAATACTGCTCGATAGTTGTGAGAAGAGCAGAGCATGAGATGCAATGCTCGGACCTGTGAGAATGATTGCCGAAGAGACTTTGCCAGGTGTTGGTTGAGGATCAGTAGTGTCGACAAAGGTAGTGATGTGGTTGATTGTAGACTCGTTGATTTCGAGGAGTAGATTCTGATATGTGTGTTAGGTGATGTTGCCAAAGGGGAAGGAACAAGCCGACCTTCAATCGTGCCTGCTGTTTGTCCCACAGTCGTTGGTACAAGGAGCGACGAAGAGGCCAAGAAGTTTGAAGAGCTTGCAAAGGCTCAATGCGGCGTTTCTTCACTGGCCTACTGTTGTTGCGAGCAGACGGATCGTATACATAGCAAGTCTGAAAGTCCATATTGTCGCAAAGGAACCTTTGGTGGTCACCCAAAAATGTAAACAAGATTCGGGATAGCCTAGGCCGAGTGGAACGTATGGTGGAAAAGATTGGTTGGCAACAAAGCGTCTGCGTTGTTGGCAACAGGAAATGACGGAGTTATCAGAAGCAAAAAAGTTGAAGGTTCCTGATGAACAATTCACGACGCCTTTTGGTTGCACACATATTAATCTGATGCACGTCTTTAGCCTGCGCAAGAAGACCCTACAACCGCGACTGTTTCAGCAAGCATGTCGCCTTGCTTCGACCAGAATTAGTGGACGCGTCTTCACCCAACTCCAGCGTAGCAAACGACTCGCCGCTTTAAACCCCGAACGCCCTGCTGGACCCAGGGGCCCTCCCGTAGACGAAGAAGATGAAGCCATTCGCTGGTTCGAACAAGATGTCGAGACGGGCGCCACTCGCCGTATAGCCGGCAACCCAGAGGAAATCGAAGCGGCAGAGCTGAGAGAGAAGATCGCTGCCCTGGAGAAAGAGCTTGCAGAATACCGCAATGAAGATTCGGACGAGGACATGCTGGCTGCTCTCGAGCCCGAGGATCGCGCAAAGGTCGAGAAGGCGCTGAAGGAGCGCGACCAGCACGAGGCAGAGCTTACCGAGGGGCTCAATGTCAGCCTGGACATGCCGCCCTTAACTGTGCCTCTTCTCAAGAAACTCAACGCTGCTCTCCGCGACTCGGCCCTCAACCCTACTGCTGTCATTCCAAGAAAGGACCTCTGGAGGTGGTATGGCCGTGCGAAGCACAGCATTCCTGGACTGGCCAACATGATGCCCAAAAAGGCCTGGCAGCTGCTCTGGAAGGCCCAGTCCATCGACTCACCTACAAACCCTGAACGCTTGCATCACATGGAGCAGCTTTTGCGCGATATGGCTTCAGTCGACATGGAAATCATGCCCGATCAGTCTCTGGTCTTCCTCGATACCCTGCTCGCCCTCGACAAGACCGAAGACGCCATTCGCTCATGGCAACGCGCCTACGATGCCACCAACAATCCCTCCGAACAGCTTCTCGCCCTCGGTGTGCGCCTCTTTTCGCAAAACGACCGTCTGGACAAGGCCAATTGGGTTCTCATGCGACTGTTTGAGCGCTACCCCAAGCACGATCCTCGCATCATCGTTCCCGTTCTCACTGCCGACCTTCGTGCTGGCAAGGACGAAATGGCCTTTGGATGCTATGTCCTCATGAGCCAGAAGCTTGGCGAAGACATGAACATGGAGGATTACGACGTCGTCTCACTTACATTCCTCGAGCACAACAAGAAGGATTATGCTCTGGCCGTCTTCCGCGACATGATGCTGCGTGGCCCCAACAAGGAAGTCTCGGAAGAATTCCTCGGCGCCGACGGACAGAATGAAGCCTACGAAAAGGTCTTTGAGCGCATGGAGCGCTTGACCGAAGGCTCAGTAGATGCCGCTGAAGTCAATGCCATGTCTTTGAAAGCCCTGAGCGCTTTGCCCTTACCATGGCAAAACAAGTTTTTCTATGGCAGCTGGCTCAAAAAGCTGATTGGAATGCAACAACTCGAAGCTGCAACAAAGGTCGTCGAGTTGATGTATGAACGAGGCATTGAACCCGATGCTAAGCATATCAACGGACTCATCGGTGGTCTCTTCCGCTCTGCCATCCCAGCACTCCAGGCCCAGGGTGAGCAGATGGCATGGAAAATGATCCAGCGAAGACTGGAGGCCGCGTACAGACATCGTTGCGAGAAGAGAGGCGAGAACGTCGACAACATCCCTTCTATCCGAGACTTTGAAGACGGCGAAAAGGTACCAATACCCGGTTATATCAAACGTTCTGTGCCCATTGGAACCATCGAAACATGGAACGTATTGGCTCTCCATTATTCCATCCATGAGAAATGGAGACTCATCCATCATCTCAATTACTTGAGACGTCCGGCGGCGTTCAAAATGAACACCGACTTCTTGAACCACTACCTCAACATGGTCTTCAACACCTACCACGACGAAAAAAAGTTGTGGCACAAGTTCCTCTCCGAGGCCAAACACGTCGTCGGCGGACCCGACATAGAAACCTACAACATCCTCTGGACCGCCCAACTCGAACACCTAAACCCACGAATGCGAATCGGCAAAAAGGCCACCGAAGGCTATCCCACCCCCCGCCAACTCTTCGGCCTCATGACCTCCTGGTTCCACAGCAAAGACCTGCTCCACCGCTCCTGGATCATCCCCAAATTCACCAACGAAGTCTACACAAAGATAATCTCCAGCTTCTGCCTCAACAAGGACTTTGCAGGTTGTTTGGTTGCTTTGCACGGGATAGCACGCATGTACAACGTCTACCCAGACCCGGAAACCGCACGTATCGTCCTCATCGCCGTCTCCAACATGCCAGAACTCAAACCCCTCACCGTCCGCGGCCGCAGAGGCCGCCAACAGATTCCCGCCTCCACTGCACGCCTCCAAAACACATCCAAAGTCATGGCCAGCCTTGCCGCTAAACGCGCAGAAGCTGCTGCTGCAAAGGGGATTGATGTTACGCGATTGGGTCATTGGCAGCGCAAGAAGGAGGGGTTGAATTTGCTTTCCGAGTTTGTGAGGTTGGTGCTTTTGAGGGTGCATGGGGATGCTGGTGTGGCGGAGAGGAGTATCACCGAGGCGGCTATGGCGTGTCAGATGCCGGATCAATATACTGGAGACAAGGATTGTACGAATGTTGGTTAGAGAATGTGGTTGATTGGTGTATATTTTTGCATAGCATTTGGAGGAGTTTACCTTGTATATTATGTGTATAGTAGTGCTCTTCAGTCGTGTATAGTCAAGAACAAAACACCACTCTACCTTTTTCAGGTCTATGCTTGTCTTGCTCCTTACGTATCTTGTCACGAATCCATCGTTTCATCTTTCTCCAAAGCGTCATTCTGCAAGACGGAAGAAGCGATCAGGTCATTGCGGTAGATATCGATACTCATCGCAATGATGCAGAGTTCGACATCTTTACACTGTGGAGGCTCCTACATGATTGCACTTTTTTCCATAAAGAGCATGAGATACACATAGACAATGAGTGGATTCACGGCACCGTCCCCGTCTTTCCTCTTTGAAGCTCCGATTGGATATCAGTGATTCCATTCCATTGCTACCTAGGAGACCGAGTTCTTGAGTTAAGCCTATTGTTTTCATAGTAGCAGAGGATCAATTCTTCGTTGTTCTCTGGAGCAGTGTTTCCTTTGCCTGCCCACGCGTGTTCTTGCTAATTTCCTTTCGTTCGTGTGTCATCTCATCGTCTTTCTGTTTGTCATGTCTCGTTATATCTTCATCTTTCGTCCTTTGTCATGTCCGTCGGCTTTGGTGTTCTGAGCCTTGACCCTCCCCGTCCAACGACCAATTGTTAGCCGAGCTTGACTGTTCGCTGTCTTTCTTGGTCAAGCGAAGATTAATCAGTATCCCCATGCATCACGGTAGTGACCCAAATCGTTACCATAGTATCCCCTTGTTTGATGGCGAAGTCCAAAGCCGCCGTAACCAGGAGAACCAGGGTCAGTGTCGGTAGATTCTGTAGTGACAGAGTTGAGATCGCTCTCCTGGTCAGAAGCTGTGGCTGTTTGAGCAGTCTCGACGACTTTCTTGGCCTTTTTGGACGCCTTGTCTGGCTGTGCGGCATGAGAGGGGTCCACGGGAGAACGCCTCTTGATGAGATTGAAGAGGCCTTCCTCGTCGAGAGTCTTGAGATTGTGTTCCTGGATGGTTTGGAGCTTTCTTGGATCAAATTCAGCTCCCAACACAACATAGGTAGTCGTCTTGTTGGGTGATGTGTTCCATTTTCCACCATGACGCTTGACCAGCTCCTGGCCTTGTTCTCTGGACATGTGTTTGAATTGACCAGTAAAGACAAAACTCAAACCAGCAAGGCAGCTTCCAGCACATAGGAAAATCTCAGGACTATGGCCTTCGGTTGTGATAACAGAAGATGTGGAAACGGGAACTGTGGCGGCAGGGGTTGGAGTGACGGAGTTCAGGTCGGCCAGCAAAGAACTGTCAGGGCCAGGCGCAGTGTCCTCGGTCAATTCGTGGCTTTGGCCAGTTCCGTTTTCTCTCGAGCCACCGATTGCGCCGGGAGAGAGGTAGTTGTCCTGCTTGGGCGAAAGGGCGACGTAGGGCTCAGCATTTCTCTTGAGGCAATCTGCCAGCTGTGGGAAGTTTTGTTCTGAGGGTACAGAAGCCTGTTGGTGAGAATGAGCTCCGATATCGTGGTTAGTCTGAAGGGTTTCAGCGCTCTTCATGGCTTTGAGCAGCAGCAGCAAATCCTTCTGGTTCTGCATTTGCGAGTTGTTTTGATGATGTGGCGGCTTCGACTGCTCGGTCCAAGCCAGACGATTCCTCTCGTTCTCATTGCGGATATCATCAATCTTGGACTTTGCGTCTTGAACACCCTTTTTGGCGGCGTCTCTCGCAGAGACAAGGTCTGGGGTTGGCGTCTGTCCAGCAGCCTCCAACTGTGAGATTCTCTCATGTGTCTGCTGGAAGCAAGCAACACTGCTCTCTTGCATGATGACGGCATGAGTCAGGGTACGCACAACACCTATCTTGTAATTCTCGTAGTCTTCAGTGTTGGAAGAGGGATTGATGCTAGTAGGAGGGAAGACCTTGAAACCGCCGAGGAAGGTCTTTGCTTGTGGGCCGAGATGAAAGTCAACGGGGACCTGAGGGATCTGCTGCTGTTGTTGCTCAGGAGGATGTTGCGACTGAGCATCCTGCTTCTGCGCCCTGTGTTGCATGCGCAACTGCTGCTGCATTTGCAGAAACTGTTGCTGTGTACTGTACTCTTGTGTCAGCACCTATATCGCGAAGTGTTTACACAAAGGGCGATACTCACGGTTCACGGCCTGGTCTAAAGCCAAACTTTTTGGCCACGTCGGGAGGCACTGGCATTCTGGTTCCAACCATATCGGAAAGAACAGTCGTGGGCTTGTGCAATTCTTCGCGTCTGTCGGTCGTCTGAGGAGCAAAGCTCAGAGTGCCTGATGCAGGCTGGCAAGGGGCAGTGGGAGTTGGGGGACATGATTCGACCGTAGGGGTTGAAGCGCTAGGCTGTGTTGTGGCTCTGTCGTCAATGGCGGCCTTGTCGGCGCGGTTCGTTGCCATGGGATCTCTGTCTTGAACTTGCTTGACTCGGTTCTTGAAATCCTTGAGCTTGCTTATCTCCTCATCCAACGCCTTAGCAATTGCTGTATCATCACCAAGGAGCTGTCGCTGCTGGGAACCGATCTTGTCGAGTTTCTGTTGATACTCGCTACGGCGGAGGCGGACCAGGATGTCGAGCAGATCTCCGCTGTTGAGAATATCAGAATTCACCGCCTCGGATCTAAGACTCTTGTTGTAGAGTTCGACTGCCTTGCTCAGAGCAACACGCATACCGGCAGTCAGGCTGCCGAGAGTATCTTGTTGACGAGCGTACTCAAGGGCAGGGAAGGCATAGTCTTCGACGATGACACTGCGCATCCAGGCCGGCATGAGGTGCACAGACTTGTTGTGAGAGGCTGATGTCAACGATTTCGGAACGCCAAAGAGAAGAATTAGTGAATCACAGAATCTCTCAATATCCAGCTCTCCATGACTGTCAAAAGTATGCGAGCCGTCGATTCTGAGGTTGATGTGAAACCAGCGAAGGGCGGAGCCTCTCAAGAAGATCTCGAGGTTGGCGATAGACTTTGTGCGACGGGTGCGGTTCACTCTACCAACGAAGATCGAGGCATCCGAGATGTACTGCTGATCGCTGTGTGAGCTCTGGCCACGATTTGGGTAGAAGTAGCCACCAATGTCAGCGACAGTTGCAGGCGGCATGTCGAGGGATTGACGTGGCATGTCACAGGATTCCGACGAGACAGATGAACCAGGCGACTCAGGCGGAGTGAACTGGTGATCAGCAAGATTGTCAAGTTTGTCGGACAGAGCATCGAGTTGATGCATCATGGTTTGGTAACAATCTTCTTGCTGACGCGCAAGTGTACCAACAGTTGCGCCGATGTGTTTGATCTGCTGGGCATTGTCTGCCATGACAGACGAGAAGTGACCAACCTGACTTGAATTGTTTGTTACGTTGTTGGAGTGTTGGTGGGACTTGTTAAGAATTGAAGCAGTACGTGTGTTCATGAGATCGAGCTGCAGCTTGAGCTCATGGAGTGAGGTGTGAAAGTGGTTGTCCATGTTGATGGACCACGAAGGGTTACATGCACAGAGCTTAGAAGAGAGATCCGATGGTGTGTTTCACTTCGCTTTCTGACGACAAGTCAAGTGAAGTACACATGCAAGGTGTTGAAGATGGACCGAGGAGGTGGGTGTTGGCTGAGGGAGTCGAGCAAATGATGCAAACACGAAGCGGCTTTCCGAGTCGTTGTTGTTTCACTTGACATCAACAAAACATCACTTGACTTTTTGTGAGACTACCGAGAACAATTGTATTTCTCTGAAAGCGGACGGTTGCCTTGGTGCACTGTGGTAGCTGAAGTTTTAACAATAGAAATGTCGTCGCGAATGCCTTCGATCCGACGTCCTGTAAAGACAACAACAAAAGCCGAGGTAGCATCCTATGGCCACTCAACTCTCCAACAGCGCTGAGATGGTACAGGACCCGGTAGAAAAGGATGGCACAGTCAAGAAGAGGAGCCAACTTCCACAGCTGACTCCACGCTCACTCAAGACAAGCAAGGATGTTTCTGTTTCGAGCTTGCCCATGGCCGGTCTGACAAGACCGACCATGGCCATGCCGACCGGTAGAAAGGAAGACAAGGCTGCCATGCCACCACCTTCAGCTCCACCGAGTCGTACTCAGTCCATTCGCACCCGGCCAACACCTCTGCCTTCGTCGTCTACTGCCGCTACCTCTACGAGGTCAGGAACAGCCGCTCCCTCACGATCGCTGTCTACTCGAGCACCCGCTTCTTCGATAACCACCGCTCCAAAACCGCGCATCGTATCGCATTCCCGAACAGCCAGCACTTCGACCCTCGCAGCATCAGGCACTGGTGACTCGACTTTGAAACGTTCTGGCACCATTATTTCATCCTCGCGACATGTCCGGTCGCAAAGTTCGACAACTACAGGTCTGAATTCTAGACTCGCTACCCCTTCCACACCGTCAACTCCAACCTCGATCAAGAGCAGCGCAGAGCCCGTCAAGCCTCCCATTCGACGTCTCATTCGACCGGGCAGTACATCGAGTGTCCCCAATCTCGAGCCCTCTGCCTCGAGGCCGGCCTTCAATACACTGCAACAACACTACAGCCCGGCCAAAACGACCCTGCCCAAACCGCCCGTGCCATCATCACGAGCTGCGCCATCTGCAGAAGAGAAAGCTGTTCAGTCGGGTGCCGTCTTTGAGACGACAAAGTTACAATCTGAACTGTTGTACCTTTCGATACTCCACGAGTCAGCCGAGCCGAACTTCCGAAGCTACGAGAAGAGCGCCAGAAAGGCACTCCAAGCAGAATTCGAGGCAGCCCAAGATGAGGTGGAACAGATACGAGAGCAAGAGCGGATATTCCAAGAACAAGGAAATCTGGTCGCCATAGCAGAGTGGTTGGGTGTGCAAGGAGCCCATGCAAGCCCGGAAGCGGCAGAAATGATACAGAGTCTGAGCGGCTGCTTCAACGAGGTCATGGTGCTGTCTTCTCCCGAAAGCAAATACACGGCGCTAGTACACAGCTTCTCGGAATGGGCAGCCGACGCGACCGAGCAGGATAGGGCGCATATCTTCTCGGGGCCTTTACCGCAAGACTGGCATCACACGCATGCTTCCATCACGCAACGGCTCCGACTGGTAGAACGGGAGGTTGAGATGCTGCCGTCAGCGCCTCGACCGACAGGCGAAGATGCCGAATCATCCTTGTCTATCATGCTGCAATGCTTGAAGGACTTAGTCTTGGGTATGAAGGAGGAGTTGGAAGCCATGGTGCGGCTTGAGCAGCAGGTGGTGAGCACTGAGAAACAGCGTGTAAGCAATGCTGTGGCTGGGCTGTCTATGGACGCTTTGCTGCAGAACTCAGAAGAGTGGACAGCTGCATGGTGACGAAAGACACAATTATGTTTACTATTCGGGGTAACCCTGGCATAGACGCGGAATTGAAGCCGACAAGTCAATGACGTAGTTGAACCTTTGTCCAGACCGATTTCAAAAAGCATAACAGTTCCTGACAAGCAGAGATCCAGTCGAAGCGGTCGCGTGAAGAGCGGAAGTAGAGAGTGAAGATGGTTGGACAATTGATGCGTATCCCATACACGGCGCCGCTGCCAGCACCAACCATCATCCCGTCGACAGCAGCTTCCGTGTCTGGTGCAATTGCCGCCCTGACCGACTTTCTCACATCAACGCCACAACAACAGCACAAGACCAAAGACAAGACGGTATTGCTCACTGGCGCTGGCATCTCGGTCGCCTCAGGCCTTGCCGACTACAGAGGTACCAAGGGCACCTATACTCTCAACAAGACCTACCGCCCCATCTACTTTCACGAATTCGTCGCCAACCATGCAGCGCGCAAACGCTACTGGGCTCGCAGTTTCTTGGGCTGGACCAACCTGAACAAGTCAAAACCGAATCCTGCACATAGAGCTGTGGCAGATCTCGGACGTATGGGCTACCTGTCCAGCGTCATAACCCAGAGTAACAATCTCCCTTTCTCGAGAGCACACAAGACGACTAACAGACACAGATGTCGACTCCTTCCACCCACAAGCCCATCCCTCAATCCGTACTCTTGAGCTCCATGGATACCTTCGCAGCGCCGTCTGCACCACCTGCCGTACCGAGTACGACCGTCAGCTCTTCCAAAATGACCTCGCGGCTTTAAACCCTGCATGGAGCGACTTTCTAAACGAGATGCTGGCTTCCGGCGCCCTTACTACTGAGAATCCAGACGAGAGAAGAAGGCTAGGCCTCAAGACAAATCCAGACGGTGATGTGGACGTGCCAGGTGTCGACTATGCTACCTTCAGGTATCCTGCATGTCCTAGCTGTTTAGCCAAACCGCCCATGGATAAGGACGGCAAGAAGCATGTTGTCGAAGTCGACGTAGACGGTGCATGGCTGGCTGGGAACAGCACGGCGGGCATACTCAAACCCAACGTCATCATGTTTGGAGAGAGCATCCCGGACAGCACCAAGGTTGCTGCCGAAAAAGCTATCGATGAAGCTTCGAGAGTACTGGTACTAGGGTCTTCATTGGCTACATACTCAGCCTGGCGCCTGGTCAAAAGAGCAAGGGAACAAGCTATGCCTATTGGTATTGTTAATATAGGCGGTGTGAGGGGTGAAGACCAGTTCTTTGGACATTTGTCCCAGAGCAACACTGGGAAAGAGGGGTTGAGATGTGCCCACATTCTGGAAGAGATGCTACCAAGTCTTGTCAAGGAGCTGGGACAGAGAAGTACTGCACCATTGACGGCTTCTGCTATGACGAGACCTTTTGTGCCCGCACCGTGGGCGTGAGCTGCGTGTCGTTTTCATCAGCACCTTTGTCGAGATACGGACGTCTACTTTAACCGCTATCGTGAAGATTCGGTCAGGAGTCACACGTCTACCGTTCAACCGCCATTCAACTGCATGGAAGTCTTGGACAACGAAGAATTTGACCAAGACATCCAAAGCTGCCTTACCACATCTAAGCCATGGTTTACTGGAATACTATATAGGACCCACCACCTTTTGCGACACCATGATGGAACGGGTAAGCGCAATCATGGTCTCGGTTGCAGCACACCAAATCTCGGTCTCAAAAGAGGATGAAAGAGAGATTTACAATCTTGGCCTGCATTTTCGAGACATCAGAAACAAATAATACATTCGGCGATACAGATGTTTTGAAACATATCGAGACATGCTCAACACCTTTGGAAATATGCATCTCAGCTGTACTGTCAGTATTCAAAGCACTATCAACATATATAACACTGAGAAGAAGGCCGTGTGAGCGTGCCAAAGAAAAATTCCGCAACAATTTACACCGAAAATCAGTTACATCATGAGAACCCATCTTACTGCGCTTCTTGTGGCCTTGCTGATCGAGATCAGTGTCGTCGAGGCGACTGGGACCTCTTTGCACGAAATGATCTTCTCGCCGGTGATTGCCTCCGAACACCTGGACCAGGTCCACCACTTGGTGTGTCAGCGAAACATCTCTCATCAAAACCATGAATTCGACACTCTTCTAGCCCAGGCGCATCTCATCTCAGCTGCATTGGCCAGAGACTTGCACCGTCTCAACAAGCAAAATCTGGAAACCTGCACTCGAGTCTACAAGGATATGGTCGAAATCGGAACACGCAGTTACCGCGCTCAGTTGAGCGATTTTGCTCCCATGCTGTTCAATTCGCCCATCGAAGAGTTTTTCTCTGCCGGCCAGGTCTTCTTGAATGGCTTGTGGTCTTTGCAACACAAGGCGCTAGAGCTGTTTATCATGCATGAGTACAGCATGTCAGACTGCCTACGCACACTCGAAGGCTATTGCGAAGGAACCTTACAACCTTGCATTGGTGACGAGGCATTCAAATCCCGCATATTGACTCCCCTGGAGCTCAACGCCTGCAAGAAGATCGATGCGATGCCAGAAATCACACAAGCAGCCAAAGCATGGACAGGAGTTGTTCGCGACATCAAAGAGATCAGGAAGCTCTTCAGCACTACATGGGGACTGGTGAAGGATGCACAGGAGGCCGAGCACAAGGCGACAGAAGAGTGGGTTGCCAATGTGGTCGCCAAATGGATCAGTATGCTCGAAGATCTGCTTGTGCGTGCGGAAAGAAAAAGTGCTGGTAAGGCGGTGGTGGGGACGCCCACGATCCCATTGCCATTGTTCTATGCACCTGTTCGTCTGGGTGGTTAGTGGATCTTGCAACTGTGGAATTTACATGGTGCGGTGAGGTACTTTACATCATCGGCGCCGTGCGAGGTCCAAAGACAAATGCCGAAAAGATGTATAGATAGGGGGTTTTGATGTGTCAACGTTGCAGCTGGGCAATGTCAAGGTTACTATGCTAAATCAGCAGGAAGGAACGACAGATATATAGAAACAAGGCAGAAGCTGCCGAAGAGGGAAATTGCGATTGAATTTCGTCAAAACATCAGCCATTCTACAGCATCCAAATCAAGGTTGTATGAATGATCCGCTCACGGAAAGGGAAACATGAACATATGGCCGTAGGATGGATCGGGCAGTAAACTTGCTATCAACAAAGTTCCAACTCTGTGCAATCACTGTACATTGAGGAAAAAGAGACAAGAGAAGGAATGGAAGGAAACGATCGTTCATTCTGCAAAGGAGCTACGTAAAAGGATCATGTACCACGAAGTCCCTCATTTGCGAGACGTGGCATTCCACTTGCTGTACCCGATGATCTGGCGTGCATGGCCATAAATCCCTGTCAAAAGATCAGTAAAAGCCATGGCATCTGTACGATCCAACAACGTACCCATAGTCGCCATCAAGATCAAATAAGGCGTGTAGACGACCGAGAACAAAACCATCATCCAAAAAGTCGTAAACTCAGATCGAGCCATTTGCGTGATTGCAAGTGTAAAGATGAGACAAATGACACTAGTAGCCAATGGTCAGTACTGTGATCAAGGATGTAAGTCTGCCATGGACTTACGTTGCAAAGAGAAACCACTCGGCCATCGGATACCGAAAAAAGATCAACGTGACCAGATCCGCCGGGTTCTTCGGCCACCCAGTGATGATAAAAGACAAAAGCAAGCACGTATGCTGGGTAACCAAATAATAACTAATCTCCCTCACAAACAGCAAAGACAAGACGCCAAACCTCTCACTGACCGTCCTTTTCTTCTCAGCAGGAGAAGTCCAGATCAGAGGCATGTGGCGAATGGATGCTTGGGTCCAGCCTTGGGCCCATCGCATCCGCTGTTTCCAGAACGCGGCAAAATTTGTGGGTGCCATTTCGTAGGAGAGCACGTTCATGTCGTGGACGGCTTTTTTGCCTTGGCCGTATGCGCGTAGGGCCGAGTCGATGTCTTCGCATAGCATGTGGCCGTGCATCTGGTGGCCTTTGAGCAAATCGGCTTTCCAGTATCCATTGCTGCCGCAGAAGAGTCCTGGTGAAGGATAATGTTAGCACAAAACGTCATGATAGACAACCGGATCTACCAAATTGCTTACCAAAGTTGAACAAACGGCTGCGACCGGGATGAGAGACGGCATAAATCTTGTCAAACTCGATCGCGATCATCTTGGTAAAGAAGGTTTCGTTTGTGTTGTAGACCACACAGCGGCCTTGAACAATGTCCACCGAAGAATCTTTCACAAAGCGCTCAGCGGCCCAACGAGGATTATACGGGTGTGGAAAGTGGTCGCAATCGAAGATGGCAATGATGTCGGCACCAGTGTTGAACTTGAAAAAGTAGTTGAGGTTGTCGGCCTTTGATTTGGAACCGGGCACATTGGTGACTGTCAGTTGTGAATACTGTTTTTCCATTTCGGTCAACTCGGATTGGAGAGGTTCGATGGGTTTTGGTGTGTTGTAAACTGGATGTGGTTAGTTGGACTGTTCACCAAATGCTCGGACTAAGAACTTTACCAAGATTAATTCTTAGCTTGTTGCGAGGATAGACCAGCTCATCCAATGCATAACACACTTGATCCTTGACGATATCTTGCTCGTTGGGCAGATATGCCACAATCACAATATCTATTACTGGAAGCTTGTCGTCGGGGGTAGGGAACTGATTTCCGTTCTGATCAACTTCGTCGGCAGCCTTTCTGGACTCTCGAAGAGGAGATATGCCGAGAAAGGCTTCAATGACCGTACACATGGCGATGTAGAAGTTGACTGCCATATAAAAGAAGTAGAAGACCTTGATGGTTCCTTCGGTCCCTGATGTGTATATCGCAGTCGAAGCAATGTAGTAGGTAGATACCAATACAAAGGGCGTCCAGTCGAACAACCATGCTGATAGCCGAGCAGCGAGGTCGTGAACACCCAAGCTCAATCGCCGCAACGAAGACGAGGTGGTGGGCTGTGGACTCGGCACCTCAAAGGACGTGGCATCCATAGTTTTGGACATACTGAAGATGAACTTGAACGGATCAAGGATGTTTTGCAAAGATAAAGGAACAAAATGAGTGAATGACTGAGCTTGTCGAGCAGATCAAGACGACCAAAGAATGCGAGAGTCTCAAACTCCAATCAACGAGTGAGATATAGCTACCTTCAAGCGATCTGCTCTCGATTGCAGCCTCTTGGGCTTTTTCCGACTCTTCAGATAAGACCATTTGGGAACAGCGCCGGACATCTGTCTGCAGTGCTCATCGTCGCCCCCAATAACCCACCATGTGAAAACCCGAACCCGTCTGGAAGTGCATTGTAGATCCCCACATGCAAGCATGAGTATTATTTGTTGGGAAGCCACGGGCGATTACGCATACCATGAGTGCCATGTCTCGACATGCTCGAGCCTGCATGGAGATGGAAGAAGATGAAGCACGCAAGGTTCCGACATGATTGTCGTCGGCATATCGGGCGGTGGAGACTCCGATGGCGCCAAGTTAGGGTGAGGCTCGGGGATTTTTGACGAATCCAACTCAACCCTTGCACCACGATATCGGTTTCACTTTGCGTCTACTGCAGGTCTAGTATAGACTATGTTACTCATCCCAGAGACGCAGAGAGCCACCCTGACTGCTGCATGCAAATTCCAGATGTTTGCCAATGTCCGAAGACTAGGCGGTTAGACGCCGATATCAACCACAATGGCGGACTGACAGAGGTGGGTCGTAGATCGCTAGGCAGGCTGCTAATCCGCCCCCGGTTTTCAGGGTATTTGCAGATAGGCGGATGTAATGAAGGTAGGTGGCAGCAGGATGTATATCCCGGAGTGCTCTCAAACTTGATGACTTCCTCCAAACACCTGAATCTTGCTGCAAACCACCATGGCAAACAAATTTCTCGTCTCCTTCAAGGAGATGTTTTCTTCCAAGAGCTCAAAGACTACACAACAGCAGGACTATCTCTATGTTCTTCGCGGAATACTGGCCATTGAGAGCTTCTTCTGGCTCTTCCTCAAGACCTTTGTCCCAGCAGTGGTCACCAATGAGGTGTCGGGTCCTACACACCAAGTCGTTGTTCGCAAAGTATTCTCGGTGCTCTTCTGGAACGAGAGCCTGATATCTTCTTTCTTCATCATACTCTCAGCACGCTCTATCTGCATCAGTTTTTTGCAAGAGCCGACCGCCAAAGCTTTTGCTCGCTCACTCGTTACTCGCCCTCTTCGCATGGGCATTCCGCTCGCCTTTGCTTTGGCCTTTTCGATTTCAATCTTTGCTTCCACTGACACAGTCTACATCGATGTAGCTGCACAAGCTCTGAAGAACCCCAAAATCACAGCGCCAACCATGCCATCTACCGCTTTGGCATCGTTCAACACAATCTGGGACGTGCTCTGGATTGTTCGTGATTTTGGAGAACAAATGGCAAACCAAGCCTTCCCTAGTGCAACGATGTGGGCGCCTTCGTTGATATACTCTCAAAGCTATACAACATACATCGCCATGGTCATTCTTCCGTTTACACGGGCTTCCTGGCATGTCCAAGCAATCGCGATCTTCAGTATTGGATCATTTTGGTTCAACTCGTGGGGCTGGTATTCAGCGGCTGGTCTTTTCGTCGCCGATGTATCCCTGAACCATGATCTACGCACACGTTTGGCCCGAGGCATTAAAATCAACGAGAGCGCCAATCTTCCCTATTGGATTCTTGCCACCTTGGCTGTCGTTGTGGGTCTCGTTCTAAAGTACCTTTGGGTAGCCGCACTTCCTCAGCATCTTCGAGCAGAACTTGTTCTGCATCCTAGCCTTCATCTCACTCAAGGCTTGACCACACACAACTTTAGCACAGATCAGGCATATGCTCGATTGGACGACTATCTGATCGTGGTCGGTGTCCTCTTTCTCTTCGAAATGTCGAGCCGTCTGAGATCAATCTTCTCGTCTAATCTGTTAGTTCAGATTGGGAAACGGTCACTCAGTAAGTCTCCGGAGCGATCTCTGGTCTTGTTCACATTTCTAACAAGTCCCAGGTATCTATGTGGCTCAATCTTTGATGCTCTACGTGGTCAGTCTTCGAGTCTTTGTTGCTCTTCACGTTGTCAAGCATATGTCTGTGGCCTCTGCGAATACTGTAGCTTTCGTTTCTTATCTTGGGTTGACGGCTGCATTTGCAGAAGCATTCTATTGGACCATCGAACGATCATCAATTTGGTTCGCTAGACACCTCTTCGAGTGGAGCAGAACTTGAAGTGTATCAACGTTATCCAGGGAGATGGATTTCGAAAGCCGATGACACCATCTATGCAATGAGTTTCCGAGTTTCTAATCTGTCATGAAAAGCAGCTTTTCTGCTTCTCCATCGTCGGTTCCACATCCTCTTGATTTGATAAGATGCTATGAAACAGTCATGCATAATCGTTCGTTGCTGCACTTGCAATCTCATGTCATATTCTGCCGTGCTGTTGATGTGTTGATCATCCCGCGTCCACGACGCTATGATCGTCCATGTCTCGGACATTTCCAACACTTCGACTGGCTGCACATTCATGGTGCTGTGATCGTCATGCACGCTGCTGCAAATGTGCCTGATGAACGATATGAAAGTGACGGAGTTGTTTTCCGAGCGAGGGTCGCTGTCACCACGGGAGATCCAGAAAAGGTACAAGGTTTCGGGACGCCAACGTCACTGCCGCGGCTTCTTCTCTCAGCCTCCGGGGCCTGTGCTTTCAGCCTCTTTCAACCATATCTTTCCATGTCCGCGCCTAGAGAGCTCAACATCCGGCATACACTAATGGTCTTGAAGATCGATTTGTTTCTCCGATGTAAAGATTAGTATGGCGTCGACATGATCGATTTGTCGAAGATCAGCTCTTGCGCCATGGTTCCTCACTCTCCCCACTTGACATCCAGATAAGAAAGGTCGAAGGGTTCAAGGGTCAGTCGAACATGCGTGAACCCGGCGACGCGATAAGAACAGATTTGGCAGTTTGTCCGTCTGGGGAGCCGACACATCTGTTCCTGCATTCAACTGTGGGTTCCTGGAAGATCATCAGGGAACCATCCTCTCCACCATGGACGTTTCTAGCCTTCGCTTCTGTACCATTTTGTCTAGCGAGACGGCTGATCTTATCAATCGTCCTGAAGCGGTAATGCTTCAACAGTAAACCTCGAGCTTCATAGTCTCTTCATAAATGCTGTCGATCAAGAGCACGTTATCGTCCAACCAGGAGACAGGCCATGATACACATGTCTACGTGGACGGGGTATCCTTGTAGGCCTGCAGGAAACATCTGTCATCGCACCTTCTTACACAAGCGTACCTGCGTTGAAACATGCAGACCAAGTTGGATAATCACGCAGCATGGAACCACACTACAAACGGTTCGGACATTTTAGAGTGTCCCAGGCCAATCCATGTCTCGAGGTGATTCTACTCAACGACCATTCGGCACCGTGGATGGTTCACGGTCTTGGTTGGATCCACAAACTGAGCCCTAGTGGTTTTTCGAGCCATTGTCCGGCTTCAACGTCGAGCTCGCCAAATAAGCTCTGGAGGTCGATAGAGACGCTAGGTGACTGAATGCCGCCAGGCTACATATTCGCTCTACGGAGAAAAACGACATTGCTTGCCAATGGATACCTTTCCCCCATTCACACAACCGAATTGATAGACATGCATGGCGCTTAATGCCATTATCGTTGTGGCTGGGCAGCCATATATCCCGCGTCAGTCATTTGGTACAGGATAAGATTGAATCAGGTGCGGACATCCTTCATCAACATTTTCCTTTGCAGCATCTTGTGTTCATCCTCGGAAAACTTCTCTTTGCATGTCATCATGCGTTCGTTCCTGTACCTCCTTGCTGGAGCTGGGAGTCTGATTGAAGCTGCTGCTGCTGCTTCTAATTCTTGTGCTTGTGGATTTTATGATCGTTCTACCGATCAGGTCTTCACTGATTCAATCATCGTCTATTTCAACGAGACCCAAACGATTCCGGAGAAGATATTCCAAGTTCAGACCTTCGCCAATAAGGCTGAGAAAGGATGGAACAGCTTGTATCGTCAAGGTGCTGTTGCTGACAACAGTCTAATATCTCCTTCTTCGGAGACACAACAATCTTTGGATCTCTTCGTGGACCCAAGTACAAGAAACCATGTCGTTAACGGCGGCTCCATCGAATCACTACGACAAGATATTCTCCATGGCAGTTTTCGCGCCTCTGTCCAAGGGTCAGGACCATGGACCGGTGGTTCTGCACTCTCGATGATGCTCCAGTTCAACAAAACAAGCTCTATGGAGATCGACATGCTGAACAATGACAACCCCGAAAACGCACGAATAACCACGCTTATCAACGGCGAGTACCCTTCGCAAGAGTATGGCCTGAACTACACCATCTTGGAGAAGGGCTCTGATAATCTGACCGCTGTCAATCCATGGGATTTTGTCACGATCCGCATGGACTGGACCAAAGAACATATCAACTTTACTCTCGCCGAGAATCTCACACGGTCGATTTCCTACAAGAAGGAGGTCTTCCCGACAGAGCCTATGCCATTGAGTTTCAAGCACTGGTCCACTGGCGATTCTGAGTGGATGCAAGGACCTCCGAAGAACCGCTCGGTTGCCAGCGTCGCCTGGGTTCGAGCCTTCTTCAATTCCTCTGTCACTACCACTGCACAACAACAGCAGTTTGACACACAATGCAATCTTGCTCTGGCATGTGATGTTGATGACCATACTCTGAGAATGTCGACAGACTACACACCTGCTTCGCTCAAGTCATGGAAAGAACCTCCCAGAAACGAAAAGTGGAAGCTGCCCTCAGGTATTGTGGCCGGATCCTCTTCCTTCTTCGGTTTAGTTGCTCTTCTCAACGTACTTTTCCGAAGAAAGCCATGGGAGAAGCTTGTCACCAAGGACCATGAACCCACCGAGGTCATGCAAAAGCAAGATTCGTCTATCGGTAATGATGATAAACTTCACATGCCCCGATCAATCTCCAGCTCAACTCTCGGTAGTGTAGATGCCTCGAAGTCGAAGTGGGACTTCAAATGCACGACCGCCGAGGCATTGTCGTCAAACATGACCACACCTTGGGGAGCAATGACGCCTGCATCTGGACCAACAAGCTCGACTGATTTTATCGACATGGCATTGCTTCGAAAGAAGATGTCAGAAGACTGTCCTACGCCATTTGGTGTTCCACTCCATCAGAATAACTTACGGCAAAGCCCTTCTACTGGTAGCGATGGCTGGTCCAGCATTGGCCACACGCTTGTCTGCCCGACCCCTGAAATCAACTTTAGCAAGCCCATCAAAAGTCCTGAGACGATTCGAGAGTCTGCCGAGATCCGCGTACTGGAAAGAAAGTCGCTCAAGTCTAACGAGAAGCTGAAAGAAGCTATCGTTACTGCACATGAGGTGCCCAGTCAGTCGACACTCGTCTCAAGTCCGGCTCTGCCACCTCGTACAACTGCACCTCCCAAGCGTATAGACTATCTCGCCGGACTCGTTGCGATATCATGTATTGGTGTTACCCTCATCCACTTCACGCTGACATTCATCCCTTATGCCGGTGGGCTTGGTTACGGAAGACACTACAAGTCAGAGTTGTACTCTCGCTGGTCGGCAACACCCATCCTCTTGAATCCTATCTGGATCGGTCCGTTCTTCACCACATCCACTCGTTTCTTGGCTCAGAACTTCCTCCGTACTGGAAACCTTGCCGATGTGGCCAAGAAAATGTTGCTCAGAGCACCTCGCATGGTCATACCCGCTATAGTAGTGGCAGGTCTCGAATATTTCTTCATCGAGCTTGGTCTGACTGCTAAACTGGAATGGCTTCCTTCTATCACCTGGTCGACTTGGCCATGGGTTTCGAACTACCCGAACTTTGGATGGTTCATGAATGAGATTCTAGAGCTTGGCTACTTGATCCCGAACAAAGCTCCTGGCATCGTCAACCACTACTGCGTAGGTGTGCTGTGGACTATCCCTGTACAGCTTCAATTTAGTTATACCACACTACTCGGCGCAGTCATAGTTCGTGAGATCAAGTCTCATTGGAAGCGATCCGCCTTTTACTTTTGGTGCATTGCCGTGAACTGGTATTCTTTGAATTGGGGCAGCTGTTTCTGGATGGGTCTGCTTATCGCTGACTTGAACGTCACTTACAACTATGTCGCCTGGCTACAAGCACGACCTAAGTACCTGTACCCAACATTTGTCTTGCTTTGGGTATTGGTCGTTCAAGGACCCCTCTGGACTTTCCTCGAGGACCGCGGGTTCTACACCTTGATGACCCGGGAACGCAATATCCACCCCAATCTTGCTACTGGAGCACCTCAAGGTGAAGTAACATCAATGTATCCAGCATACTTTGAGCCCCGTCTTAACACTATCCTCTTTGCTGGCGCCGTGCAAATGATGACAGAACTGTCTACCTCTTTCCAATGGTTCTTGTCTTTGAAACTCTGGATTGTTCTATTCCCACACACATTTACCATTTACCTCATTCATGGCTTTGTGTTTTGGTCCTTTGGAGCGTGGTTATGTGTGACTCTGGCCTCCATGGAGATATTGCCTTATTGGGCAATATGTTTGATCTTGTTTGTGTGTTGCTATACGATTATCGGACTTGCTGCTGTTTGCATCACGCCCTTCTCGGAAGGTGCGGCGATGGCATTGTGTAGGAACTGTTGGAGGTGGGCCAGTGAAGAGCCGGTACCTCACCGCAAGACTCTGGAACCGTTCCGTAAAGATCTGTTCTTGAACAGAAATGGCGGTGCAGAGAAAGATGAAGAGGCAGTTGTGCATGGAGTTGTGGAAGTGCTCGATGAAAAGAACTTTAAGGAGCAACAAGGAAAGGGTGTCGGAGAAAGCCCTTTCGATGATGTGAATGAGGTTGCTTCTGAGTCGTCAGGCTCCAGACCCGGTTCTGAGTTTGTACGGAGCAGGCAATCTATTGACGACGCAATCACGCCTGTGATTCAGACACAGGTATCAATGGAGGGACTGGGTATCTGCTTCGATAAGAAGAAGTAGAGAGGGGACATGATTTAGTTTGTTGATAAGCCTTTTCATTTTTGTGACAATCAAATACTTGAAAACTCGACTTTTCATGCGGAGTTCTGAGCAAACAAGACAGAACTGTGCGATAGAAGACGTTGTCCAGGCAGATGTCACAAAATTTCAGCTTCAATCAACTTCTGATCCAGAACAAAACAAATACATCTTGACCCGAGACAATCGTTCCGTTATACTACCACATGCTCTCTAGACGTCTTTTACTTTGACAAACTTTGCTACAGAACCTTCTAGTAAGATAAGAACTAATGTCATTTAGACAAGTTGTTTGGGGTGCTTGGTCTTTGGTTCACCCAGCTCCCAGACCTGCTCTTCAGCTGTTTCTCCACAACACACAGTGATATATTCCACACTACCCAAGCACATCCCATCAAACCAGTCGAATACCTCAGTTGGTTAGATGCTATATGGTCGGTTAGCTCAGTTGGTTAGAGCGTGGTGCTAATATGTTCTCTCGAACACACTGGTACGCCAAGGTCGCGGGTTCGACCCCCGTACTGACCATCATTTTTGCCCGTTGACGGCCTGGAAACCATTAATATTGTTGTGGTGGTAAAAGTTTTTTTTGCACACGATATACAAAGTTGCCGGTTTGGGTCTAGCGTGCGAAGCCTGGGAGCGAAGCTAGCTGTTTTGGGGCATATCTTGGCGGCTTTGTCTCAACCTCACCTCGTATCAAACCGCCGTATTTACTCGTGGAGCCTCGATTTTCCTTTTTATCTTTCTTTTTCTTTTCCTTTTCACTTTTTTACCTTTTTTCCTCTATGATCGTTTTTTGTTTATTAATTGTTCTCTCTTTTGGTTATATAATCGTGCCTTTATATAGTGTGGACTCGGTTTCTACGTTCTTGTGGGAGAAAAGGTGAAATTGCAGATTTGATTCTTTGGTTCATAGCTCAGCGAAAGCCTGATCATCGATTCATTGCGATTTTTAATGCCCATGATAATGTTCTCACTGGTAGATGCAGTATGTGCGCTATATCTCGGTGATGTACCTTCTTAGTCGCAAAGCACAATCAAAGCATGGTCGTCTTGAAAATCATAGTCTATCTTTTCTCAATTGTGACGTGCGAACTAAAACCAAAAGTCTATATTTTATGTTTATGATCTCCTTGGTCGAATATGCAAGACCTTGATGCAATCATCTAATCCTTCTTGACTTCTTCCGAAGCATCTGTTGCTGCGACTGGTTCAGGGACCACGGGCTGCGTCTCTGGCACAGGAACCTCCTCAACCAATGGACCCCAGCCAAACACCTCTGCCACGCTGCGGATGCTGCTTCTGATGCCTACGAGGCCGACGATCACACCGACCAACTCGACAATCAGGAGAACCACCACACCGAGCAACATGCGAGGCATGAAGATGCGGTAGAGCATCAAGTGACGACGAAGCCAGGCAGCCTCGACGACAGTTGCGAGGGCAATGGCAGCATAAAAGACTACGTGGGTGGCGAGAGCCCTGGCGACCTGGTTCATTAGACCTGGAGTGCGGGGAGGCACCTTCCAGAAAACAACAGCAGGAACAGCGAGTGCACACAGAATGTAAGGCGCAAATGTGCTGATGATGACCAGCATGGGTGACCAAGGATACTTGATCGTCTTGAGCGGGATGAATGCAGACTCCCATTGAATCGATGAAAGTGTGGCTTGATGTCCCGTCTTGAAAAAGTAGAAGCCAGCCATTAGAGCCAACGTTACTGGTCCTAGAGGCGAGTTGCGCAAGTCGTTTGCATCGACAATTTCAAGAAGATTGAGGATGCTGAGCAAGCAAAGTGAAAGCGTGCCTTGGCCCATGGGCTTCTGGAGAAGGAGAAGAACAAGTGCCCAAATGGTCGGTAGAAGGAAGTAGCGAGTACCATGAGTGTTCGCATAGCCAAGAATGATGAGCTTCTTGCGCTGTTGCGGCTTGACCGGCGTAAACATGGCCGACATAGGATCATCAGGGTCCATCAATTCTGTTTCGGGTGCGGGCGTTTCTGTCTCGACTCCCAGGAAAGGAGCAGAGTAGAGATAGGCACTGTAGCCAGCCGCCCAAGCAATGGCCAAGATAGCTTGCGCAATAAACACGCGGACCGTCTTCAAATTCTCACTCGAGACTTGAGGAATCCATTCATTGTCGTCTGCTGCATCAAGGATCCAGTAAGCTGCAGAGAGAACAAGACCGATACGGAATGCAACACCTAGCCACAGTACAGCTGTACCTTGGTAGTTCTTTGTACGAGCGAAAAAGTCGCGAATCGCACTTGGCAGAATAACGGCAATGATGAATGGAATAGTAAGTTGCCACCAGGCCGAGGTGGAAGAAGTAGCCGAGGCGTAGTAGGTCGATCTGCAGAAAGGCATCTGCTCTTCGCGACAAAGACGAGAAAGTGATGCGAGGCGGGTCAAAACGATGAAGGAAAGCGAATGCCATGAACCGAGCAGACGCTCCTGGGGGTTTTGGAGGCGTAGCGAAGATGCAAGCATCAATACACCAATGGAGCAAAGCATGTACAGCAGAATCTCGTCTTCCCAGATTGTGAAAGAATTCGAAGCAAATCCGATGCAAAGAAGGACCGGAGGAATGGTACATATCCAGCCCCAGAACGAAGTAGGGATTGGAGCACGAAGCTTTGAGGGTGTGGACACGAGGCACGAGAGCGTGGCCAAGATACCACTCAGACCGGAGAAGAAGACAACCGAGTTGATCCAGGAAACCGAAGTCACACCTCCCAAGAGAAGGCCAGCGCCAGCTCCAAATGCCATGCCAGCGGCTCCGCGAATGCAGAGACTTGAAGCGATCTCACCACGGTCTCCGTTGAACCCATTTGCGAAGAGCACAATGGTGAGAAGTGCGCCAGCAAGTAGAATGACACCCATCGCCATGCTGCTCAGATCGAAGCGGGCCCAAAGACTCTTGCATACGCGCAAATTCTCCTGTTGATAAGCGCGGAACTGAGAATAGGCAGCCTGCCAAAGCTCAATAGAAGGCTTGTTCGTTTGCTCAAGCTCTTCCCAGACCTTTGAAGCTGCTTCCCAAAGTGTCTGAGGAGGAAGTGTACTTGCCGAATCGAGTTTGCGGACAGCCGAGTACTCCTTCTGATACCTGTGAATCTGCCCGGCGGTCAAATGGCTGACCTGCGCGAGGTTTTGGTAGTCATTGGATTTTCTGCCAATGAAGGCTTCTTCGATAGGTTGGCCGAGGTTGTTGAAAGGAATGGGCATACCGAGGAGCAAGGACAAAGTAGGAACCAGATCGATCTGTGCGACAGGTCTCTCCTTGGCAGTGAGTGGAGGCTTCACAGCGGCCTCATCTCTACGACCGAACAAGCCCTTTTTGGAGTACATCCACAGGGCAGCCTCGACCTCATCATCAGACTCTCCGCCGTGGTCACCCTTGGCGTCCATGCCATGATCACCCATGACAACCAGCAAAGTCTTGTCGTCAAGTGCAGCAATCATTCTTTCGAAGACGGTGTTCATTTCTTGAAGTTTTGCGGCCATTGCAGGATGGTCGGGCCCGTAGCGGTGGCCAGCATGATCGACGCCCAAGTAGTGACCAAAGATGACATCCCAAGAGGACGTGTTGGACGAATGCAACAGAGGGAAAATGTGGTCGTTGACACCATTATCGACCGTGTGCAAGTCCCAGACGTTGAAGGAATCATAGGCGCGGGTCAGCTCGGGATCAAAGTATCCAGGGAACAGCGAATGCCATGTATCATCTCCAAGATGAACCAATCTCTTGCCAGCAGCCTTGAGCTGTGCGACCAAGTTGTCCTCGTCAATGGCAGTTCCGGCGAAGTTGGAGCCTGCATCGATGAAGGTGGGGAGAGTGCCGGTGGTCAGCCCCTTGAGACGTTGCAGGGTTGTGGTAGGAGGATCGGCGATAAAGGGCAAGAGGAAGGCGTTTTCGGGCTCAGCTACAGCAGTTTCCCAAAAGATGGGCAGAGCATTGTGGAAGTGCTGCGAGGCATGGTGGGGGTGTTTTGGCGACCATGGCACGGTAAAGTCGTAGCGAAGAGCATCGACGATGATGACGACAGCCTTGTCGAAGGACTTGGGATGCCAACAGCCCTCATCTGGCGAGCCAGGCGTGTACGACGAGCCGGGGGGAACTGGAGGCACGGCGCATTCGGATTTGTGGTCCAGGACGAGGCGTGTAAGGAGGAAGCCGCTGAGGAAGAGGAAAATGCCCAAAACGTGGAACAACCTGCATCGCTGTGAGTAGACCGGCCAGCGGTAGCCATTCAAGAAGCCGGGACATACAGGATCAAGCCAAAGAAACCAACAAGAAAGCCGTGGCGGCGCTTGAATGTCTCGCGGCGCTCGTTTTGCACATCCTTGGACGTCTCGGTCTTGGGAATCTGAGCTTGCTGATTTCCTGCTCCGGTCAATTGGGCCGTGACGCTGGGCCCATCGCTTGCTGACATTTGGGTCGAAGCTACCGCCTAGGCATTGATGGGTGTAGAAGGGAATAGGAGGTCGACGCAAACTCGCTGCAACCCTGTCGACGACAATAATTTGAGGGGTGTGGAGGGGAAGCTTTGAGGTCCAAGGCCGTCCGCAATCCCCATGCTTTATCTTACTGCTCGACTCCTCAAACACACGTCTCATGATTGAATCTCGCATCAGAGACATCATATCACTTTGCGTCACATGCACTATAAACACGTAGTTGATTGAGCGGGTCGAAACCCTGCTTTTCATTGTTTGCGTCTGCTACTCGACCATTGATCAAGCGCGCGCGGTAACATGTCTAGGTAGTGATACAAACACCACACATTATCCTCGTGTGGCTCGACTCCAAGACAAGAGATATCAAAACCCTTTGGACAAAAAGAAAAAGGCCGACTCCATCCAAAGTGACTCCATCAGGACGCCATGGCCTTGAGCAATTCAGCCCCGCTATGCTGAAACCGAAAAAAGAGAAATACGGGAAGAGTACATGAATGAGTGTATGAAGCAAGAACAAGGCAGCTGCGAAATGTCAAGCGAGCTGCCAAAGAAGAAAAACATTAACAATATCCAATTTATCGTGGTCAAGGCTTCGCGAAGCCGCTCGACGCTTGTCGACAAGAAGCAGACATCCTGTCGGGAGATGCTATGAGCCGAAGAAGAGAATATGTACCACGAGCGGCAGCCATGGGGCGGACAAGCACCCACACACACATCCAGCTCGAAGGTCGTATGTAAGAGATTGAAGAAAAAAAGAAGCCGAAGCGTGTCCAAGAAGAAAGAAGGAAACGGACGGTGCGGCTCCAGCGGGTCATTACTTTTAGAATGTCGTTGATAGTTTGAAAAGATGCCGTGCACCATCGACTATTGGTAGCGAGCCTCGACGTCCTTCTCCTTCAGGCCGCCTATCCTCTCGAGATCAAGAGATTGGAAACGATCCGACTCGCTCTTCTGGTAGGGAGGGAGGTTCTCTGACACGGGTTCGAGGCCAATGCTGTGGTCACCGACACGCACGACGACGACTCTGCCAGATTGGCGTTTGCCTGAGTTGTCGACTTCCTCAGGGAAGTGGATGCGGATCTCGGGCACCGAGTTGGCCGACGGGGGTGCCTCGGAGTTGTCGATGAGGCTTTGCTTCTCCTGGTAGACAATGATGGACTCGTGAGGACGGACAGTGACGCGATGGTGGCGAGATGAAGGTGCGAGGGAGGACTTCTCCTCGTCGTCAATGGCAAGAGAGCCGGCGCGTACTGAGCGCTTTCTCCAGCGCATAAAGTAGAGGGCGACGACGCAGAGTAGTGCGATGATAAGAAGGACAACCAAAGCGATAAGAAGAGAAGCCATTGTGGGGGAGTACGATTCGTCGTAGCTGTCACGGGCGACAAGCTTCATAAAACTGGCCATGATTGTTGTCGAGTGAAGCGAGAGTCGGGGTAAAGCGAGCGTGTGTTGTGAGGATTGAAAAGTCCAAGGCAGGGAGGTGCTTAAGGATTTGGTCTGGCAAAACGTTCAAGTACGAGGATCTTTGCCTTCCTGATTGGTGCCGTTATGGTGTTGGGGTTAAAGTTTTCAAGATGCTGGGGCGAAACAGGGTCAGCATGTCGGTCGAGTGCAGGTCATGAATGTCTGGGGCTGGTCGATTGGTAGTGCATTCTGCAAAGCGCGACTCTTTGGCAGGCATCGCGTCGTCACATTGTAGGGATGGTTGGGTGGTTGGAGTTCAACGGAGAGGAACGCGGGGGTCCCGCTACGGAGTGCATACCTGGATACGCAATCGACTTCTGGACGTCTTCTGTCGGGGAACGAATGGACTGCAGAACGACGGCTAAAAGAGTGAAGCCGGCGTCGCGAAACAAGCTGTAGGGGCAAAGAAGTCGAAACGGATGATCGAAAAGCTCTCAAACAACTCAGAGGGCGCGCGCTCCATCTTTTGTTGATGTCGCTCCACGACGATTAAGATTGCCTCCAGCAATTAGCGCCGTTGGAAGACTCTAACGGCCAATCAACTGTCAAGCAGCCATGCTCCACTTTTCAAGCAGCACTCGTCATGTTAATTACAGCAAACTAGGTGCCTTGGCCCTCTTCTTCCAACGATGAAACTGCTGCTATGATTATCATGGGGACCAGACTCCAATAGGCACAACTGCCTGTTCAAAACAGAAACTCCTTCTGGAAACCTGGTCCGCCCTGTGGAATCACGTCTCGAAAGGAGTCGAGGCACTTTTGTTGCTCAAGGTCCGCAAATCTGGGTCGGTGGGAGAAGCCAAACCGGATTCAGATCGCTCAAGATCACCAAGATCAACAGGCACCAACTCTCCCAAGCCTCTAACCGACGCTGCTGTATGATGTGCACTCCCGGCTTCAATTTATGAGTGGAGTGCATAATCACCACATAATAAGGCCCCCATCTCGGCACGCACACGCAGGATTCCTCGACCAAAGCCACGACAGGGGCAGAGAAATGTGTCGTGCCTGTCTGACCTGCCAGTTCTTGTGTGTTGATATGACCTCACTTCAGCAGGCGTCTTCTACTTCGTACTTGGCCTTGCGAGCCTCACGAGCCTCCAATGTTGGACTGTTTGATGGATATCTATATCATGGCTTTTCCACCGATGGGTCCTAGCCTTCGATTGCCTGTTAAGCTTCAGCCGTTCAACCCGCAACACCGAGGGTCTTGCACAGCCTTAGTATTCTCCCGTCCAATTTCGCAAACATTGCCCCGACAACTTCGTCTGTTTGAACAAAAAAGCTCGACCGGTAAGTTGGACGATGATAATTAAAGCAAAAAAATCCATGAGAAGACGGTGTTGTCTGCTTACTCCATGAACGGCCTGAAAATAGGAGAGGTTGTTTACATGGAACAGGAGTGTCGAAACGATCTGCCCAAACAAGCAAAGCATTTGGTGTGCTGCTGGGTCAGCCTCTGCCATGCACCCCTGGCCGCACCATGATGCAGCTTGGTGTGTGGTGCATTGAGGCTTGCCATTTATTCACGCACTCGACTCTGATCAATGTCGCTCGCAGGGAGTTCGCAACTGGTCGTAATCGTATCTTGGGCAAGATGCGTACTTGGAGTACCCGTACTGGTTGATATTCTCGGTAAGATTTCTGGCCTACTACGAGACAAGTGCTCTGAACAAGACATGTCACACTTGGAATCTCTCACCCTTTTGGTCAATCGTGGAATGAATGGCCCAAGTCATGTATCACAACTTGTTCGGTCTGTAGAAAAGTGTAGTGGCTTGACCTGTTGTGTGTGCACACGAGTGTTGATATATTTGTCAACATTCGTGCTCATGCCTAGTCAGTTGTACTTGACATGTCGGGCACGCCAGGGTTGCACAGAATAATCGTTTGGTTGATCAGTGAGCACGATTGAGGGTCTCTCGGCTATACACTGCCGACCCATCTCTGTCAAAACAGGATAACCACTATCTACCTGTTGTGCAGAAGACTGCTTAGCTGATTGGTAAAGTCGATGGCAGTGTATGTAGAGACGACGTGCTTTGCACCCACCGATGCGACGGAGATAGGATCAGATCCGGGATGTTGTAGCGGAGACGCAGACAGGCTTACTGCCTGCAGGAAACCACATTTGTAGAGGTGGCTTCCTGCTTTGAGTTAAAGAAATTATTAAAGGTACAGGCGTGGATGGCACGTTTGCCTGTCTCGTAAACAGATGTGTGGAGAGCATGGACATTGGTTGATAGCGACAGAAGGATGCAGAGATGACGCAGGGCAGTCTTTGTCTGAGGCGCTGCATGGAGCAAGGCCAAAGATTGGTATACTAATTGCTGGGCAAGGTGATCTGCACGACGAAGTACGCAAGAAGAAGAATCGAAGGGCGGTGTAGTTACAGAAAGCAAAGAGCGAAGCTGCTGTTGCGAGAGATATGATGATAGTCAGTTGAGTGGCGATGGTCGACAGAACTTGATACAGAGACGAACAGAAGTGAGTAGGTACAAGGTTAGCACAGGGCCCTGTTGCTGGCTGCGCTACGAGAGCGGGCTTGGCAGCGGGCCGCGCATGTAGGCTCCAAACAGGCTTCAGAGAGTTCGGGAGATGTACGGGTCTGGAGTCATCTAGGTACAGGTACAGGGTGCAGTAATAAATCAGAGGAGTCTTTGGGCTGTGACGATAGCTGTTCAAAACAAGAGCCCTGTCCCACGCGACCCCGAGCACGTTCTCTCAGTCTCGGCCGGCAGACGATAAAGCACACAGGCGGCCGTATTCATCCCTCGCTCTCTGCCCCTCTTGGTGCTCTATCGCGCACGAACTCTCGCAGTCATCCATTCCTCACGGCTCGCAGCCCCTTGCCTGTGGACAACAACCAGTGAATTCGGCCCACGGTGCGGAGAGTGTGCCTAGCAGATGCCCGTCCAGAGTGCTTCCCTCGCCGACTCAGTGCCGCGCAGCTCGTCTTGAAATTGCACATACTTGCGCCTTGCAGACGCTCCCTGTTACATAACCACGCCCGACTGCCAGACGCCGTCTCGATCGCATCACTGCCATCAAGTGTACATGGTATCGTATCGTGTTCTACAGCGCCATACGTTTTCTGCCTGAGTTGGTCGCTCCTGCCCTGGACACGTGTGTTGTGTGTTGCACGCTGCTGACACGACTGCCCAGTCTTACATACTCGCCCTCGCTCCTTCCTTGATATATCTGTATAACGGTCTATAATGTCTTCGTCTTTCTCGTCGCAGCCCCGTCCCCTGGCCATGTCTGGCTTCTCGCAACCCCTCAGGCCCCCCACCAGCGAAGGTCGCAACGGCTCCACCACCTCAGCCTCATCCAACAACTTGACCAAATGGCAAGGCACATCCAACATCTGGAGCACCAGCTTCAACTCGTCCGCCTCGACCGCTCTTCCGGCCACCGGCCCCAGAAATAGCCTTAGCTTCGGCACCCACAACGGAAAGCTTAGCGGAAAGGACACAATCGAAGGCAGAAGCGGTTCTAGCCAGCTGATCGATTCTTCTGTCAACGACGACTATACCACATTCCGCTCGGCCTCTTTCGGAAAGCGCGACGATGCGATTCGTCTTGGAGGCCCGCTGCCCAAGCCCAACGATGCCGCCTTTCCTCAGCACCGCAGCAACAGCAACGCCGGTCTGCCTCAAGCTTACGCCGGAGCTGCTCGCAGCTCCATGTCTTTCTCTGCTTCTTCCAGACCAGCCACCAGCGGTATCAGCTCAACGACCTCCATGGCCCCCAAGACGCAGTTCAGTGGCGCTTTTGACTCGCCTTTGTCCTACTCGGCTGATGCTCCCCCTGTCTACACCAAGTTTGATCGAACCAACAAGCCCGCGACCACCAGGCCAACTGACTCGGCTTACGGCGAGTGGATGGATGGCGGTAGCATAACCCAGTCTCCTGTTGACGAGAGAAGACGCCCTTCCGCGACGGGCTTTTTCCATGGACTTCCCAGCGCTCCCCCGTCGCGCAATCACAGTCTACCGCCTTCGCGACATAGCGATATTCAACCCGCCTGGCCCACTACTACCAAATCCGACCATTTGACCTCTCAGCCTTCCACAAATGCTCTCCGCGTTAACAGCTTCTCTTCCACTTCCAGGCCCAACGGTAGCTTTGGCGCGGCTGATGCTCAGGCAGCTCCTTTGGCCCACTTCTCGCAAATGAATCTGCAAGACGACTCTCACAGCTTCGCTCTCTCGAGACCCTCCTTCTCTATGCCTAATTATGCCAATCAGTCTGGGTCCGACACTCGCAATTCTCCAACCGATCAGTACGATGATGTCGAGCAGATACCTCGCGTGCCTCCCACCTTTGCCTCCGACGCTTATCCTACTGCGCCCCAGACACAAGGCGACTATACGGCATACCGCATGTCACAATACCCCGAACGTTCCCTCATGAACAGTAACATGTACAATCCCAGAAACACAAATTCCACTACTCCCACCTTCGTCCATCAGAGATATCAACAGCAACCGACTCAGGACTTGGACCATCGGTACCTGCTGAATTTGCCATACTCTCCTGTGCCTGGTGCATACTACTCATACCATCTGCCCAATGGTTCTGCTATCCACAATATTCCTGCTGTATATCCTCCCATGCATGCGCAGATGTCGATCAGTGGTGTACCATCCATGCCTTCTTCGAGAGTTCCTCGGGAGCTTGAATCTGGCCACAGTCTGCGTAGTGCTCTTCTAGAGGATTTCAAGCAGAATCACAAGACCAGACGCTACGAGCTCAAGGTGAGACTCAAAAAATCGTTTTCAGTTTCGATTCATACTAACAGCTTCTAGGACATCTTCGACCATGTGGTAGAGTTCAGCGGTGATCAACATGGATCACGCTTTATCCAACAGAAGCTGGAGACAGCCAATAGCGACGAGAAAGAACGTCTCTTCAGAGAGATACAGCCAAACGCCATCCAGTTGATGACTGATGTCTTTGGCAACTATGTCATCCAAAAGTTCTTTGAACACGGCGACCAAAACCAGAAGAAGATCTTGGCCAACAAGATGAAGGGACGTGTTCTGGAGTTGTCGCTTCAAATGTATGGATGTCGTGTTGTGCAAAAGGTTGGTTTCAAGACTTGTCTCCTCAAACTCCCACTGATCATTTTCCCAGGCTCTCGAACACATACTCAACGACCAACAAGCGTCAGTTGTTCACGAACTCGAAAAGGACGTATTGAGATGTGTCAAGGATCAGAACGGAAACCATGTCATCCAGAAGGCCATCGAGCGGTGCAGCGAGGATGACATATCTTTCATCTTCCAGGCTTTTACTGGCCAGATTCAGCATCTGAGTGTGCATACATACGGCTGCCGAGTCATCCAGAGATGTCTCGAAAATTGCGAAGACACGACTCGGAAGACTATCCTTGCAGAGCTCCACGATTGCATGTCCACCTTGATTGGCGACTCGTTCGGCAACTACGTGGCACAACATGTCGTCGAGTACGGCTTCTCACCTGATCGGCAAAGAGTCCTTGAGCTCGTACTAAAGGGACTAGAAGGCTACAGCAAGCACAAGTTCGCAAGCAATGTTGTAGAGAAGTGTCTCACTCATTCTGGAGAAACCTGGAAGCGAGACGTCATCAACGTGGTTGTGCGCAACAACAACCGCGAAGGAGAGAGCATGCTGCTCGGTCTCATCAGAGATAATTACGGAAACTATGTGATACAGAAGCTCTTGGATCTTCTCAGCCAGCAGGATTTCGACCACTTCATCGACATTCTCCAACCAGAACTTGCGAAGGCCAAACGAACTGGATGTGGCAAACAGGTCACCGCCATTGAAAAGCGCATGCAGAGACCGTATGACCAGGGTCTCCTCACCCATCCAGTCGTTTTTGAAAGCCGAACCGTCTCGCAGAACACGACGCCCCCACCTCCACCACTGACCGCGGACCAGCGTAGCCTTCAGAACAGCTCTGTCGGCAGTGTCAACGGGGACGCTCTTGAAGGCGCCACGAGTAGCCGCAAAGGCTCTGTTGAGCATGTAGTGCCTGCCGTCTTGGAAGCCTAGAGCTTGATCAGTCCTTTGGATTGATCTCTCATCCATACACACCATTGACAGCCGCCTCTCGGACTCCTCTTATTCTATTCATGTTGTTGATTCAACTGTTTATTTATCTTTACTCACCCTGCGCATGGAATTAGGCGTATCACGATGACAAAAAAGCAGCAGAAACAGGACGAACGGCGTTAATGCTCGGAAACAGCCAGTACATTTGGAGTGAGAGGTGCGGAGACACGCTCTTGGATAGGCGTATCTCTTCCCTTGCTTTCGATCTTTATCTTTTCTTTCTTTCTATTCTTTTGATTTTTCTTGCACTCTCTTTGTTTTCCTTATCTGGGAGGGGGGCACGACACTAATGATGGGGCAATATTTTGCTTTGCATTGTATGGCCAATAAAAACAACAGCAAGATGAACCAGTTGTGAGATATACGCAGATTATGAGTGTTTGGATTGTTTGTGTGTTGGCTTTTTCTTTTCGAAAGAAGGGAGGGGGACAGAAAAGTGTTTGTCCAAAAAGACAAGGCCACAGTATGAGATTAGCGCAGATACCCTTTCTTGTTCGGTTGTCAATAATGAATGTTTTGATTATTCATCTCTACTTGATGCTTGCTGTGGCCGAAGAATCTTGTGATTTGTTCTGCCTGGTTGATGTGGAACATCTCCGGTGAAGTACAGCAAATCTGAGGCAGTTCAAAGAGTGCAGCAAGGAAGGAGTCACTGAACCTACACGGCAACAAAATGGCAGGTATCCGGTACACATACAATAGCTCTTTCTCTTGCCAGGAGACATGTTGTTCACAGACATCAAAAGGAGGCAAGATATGAACTAGACTTTAATAAAGACCATGCTAACCAATGCTTTTTCTTGTAAACTATAATGGATGCTCTTTTGTACAATGCTGTTTGTTTTCTTCCGTTGCTCCACCGCTGTAGCGTTTAGAGAGAACCGCTTCGTGTAAGCCCGAATCATAGTGCTCTACCGAGTACTTCTGCGCCTCTCTCTGGACCTCGCTCCAGAGAGTTCAGGTTGCTAACGGAACTGGGGCACAATGAAACCAAAGCCAGGCACGGGGGGAGGAGGCGCAATAGTAACGGGCTCAGGACGAGGAGCATGGTGAGATTCAGGCTGGTTGAAGCGACTACCGCCTCCACGTCCGCCACGACGGCCACCGCGGTTGTTGCCGCCATCAGGGCCAACACGGCGACTCATAGCCTTGGAGGAGACGCCGGCGCCGATTTCGATATCGGGCTCTTCGACCACGAGACCGCTTTCGATGGGGCGGCCGCCGGTGCCGCCGAATTCGGCGGTGAGCATCCATTTGTGGTCTGCTTCGGTCAGGGTGTCGATGGGGATGACGCTGACGCCGTTGCTGTAGTCGCAGCACTCGCGCGGGCCAAAGCCGACGCCCCATTTGGTTTGACGGGCCTTGGCTAGGACATCGGGATCTCTGGTGGTTTCCATGGCGGTCTTTGCGTTGACGGCGTCTTGGCGGTTGCACATCTTTACGAAAGCGTGACGCTTGTCTTCGTTGGCGATACATGTCTGGACGGGACCGAAACGGCCGAAGATGGCACGTAGCTCGGCTTCGTTGCCGTTGGCGCCGCCGACAAAGAGTGTTCTGCTGAGGACTTTGATGTGGCCAGGAGGAATAGTGTTGTCCATGTCTGTCCATTTGGGGTTGATGTTACGGGGAACGAGTGGCTCATCTGCTTGAGGCGTACGGGCGGAAGGAGGTGTACGCTGACGGTAGTCGTTGCGACCACCGCGGCCGCGACCTCTGCCTCCACGTCGATCAGAGTGGGAGGAAGCATGGTCCTGAGCAGATTGAGCAAGAGAAGCATCATAAGTACCATAGACAGGGCTGGCGCGACGGCCAGGATTGTTATTGCGAGGCGGTTCTGGTGAGCGACTTCGGTTGCGGCCGCCGCGATCCCTCGATCTGTCCCTGTAATGAACGTGACCTTCTGCGCGAGGAGGGTATGCATCCTGTGCAGGAGGCCCTTGTTGTGGGGGCGGGTACAGCGCAGTGAGGACGGCTCCCCATTGCTCTTGTGGAATTCCTTCTTGAGACAAACCCTGAATCAACTGAAGCACGTTAGGCAATATCTGAGGATTACTGAGGATGTGTGCAGGTAGGAATGAGCCAGAGGCCGAAGAAGCGGCTGGGGCAGGAGGTTGGGCTGCTGCTTGTTGATAAGGAGCAGGGGTGTGATATTGTTGCGGGTATGCTGGGGGCATGGCTGCGACTGGTATGGGCGGCGGATATGCCTGACCGTACGACTGTTGAGTAGGTGGGGCAGGGTAGCCATAGGATGTAGGCGGTGCTTGTACTGGTTGTCCTTGATAGCCTCGAGTAGCACCAGCCATGATGGCGGCGAGATCTGTGGGCGGGGCCGCCGGTGCAGAAGCTTGGACTGGTACGGCAGCAGGAGCGGATGGGGCTGGCATGGGTTGAAGGCGTGAGAGAGCAGCCAGAATACTCGAAGCATCTGGTTGCGCTTGGACAGCAGGAGCTGCTTGGGTTGGAGGGGCTTGTCGAAGACCGAGAGACACGAGCATGCTGAGCGGCGGGCTGCCAGGAGGAGTAGTCGAGGCAATAGCTGTCGTCAAGGTTAGCTCAACAACTTGAAACAGCTGCACACATGCAGTACTACTTACTTTGAGCCACCGGTTCAGCCAGTTTTTTCTTGATCTCTGCAAGCGTAGAGGCAGGGAATGTGTTGCCGCGCTCCCAAATCTGTACCAAACTCTCTACCTTTGCCCTGTGGTCAGAGGGGGCGTTCTGGATAGTATCATCAATCAGAGATGGCAAAAGTTCAGTGACTCTGTGCACTCCTGAAGCAAAGGTGCCCTCAGGTGCTGCACTTCCAGACAGTTCCTGCGATGATTGACGAGCCTTCTCAATCCATTGACGCGTCACCGAATCTACAACATAAAGAACTCCGAGCTTGTGAGTTCCTGGGGTTCTCTTGAGATGTCTATAGAGCCTCTGAGTGATTGCTGATTCAGACTGCGAGTTGTGAGTTGGTGATCTGATGAAATCGCATACTTGAGATGTTTTTACCTGAACGTCGTCTCCGCAGAGTTTGGTGATGGCAGTGATTTTGCCTTTGGTCGCACCTGGAGGCTTGAGGGCCTGCAAAGACTGCAGCAACGCGTCTAACTGCTCCATGTTTGCCATGTCTACTGTGCTAATACAGTACCTGTTTTCCAATTGAAGGAAGTAGGGTCCGAAGATGCGCTACGTGCGAACAGGAGCGACGACTACTGGGCTACCAGAGACTGATGACTGCAGCGTCAGAGAATAGAGAGCAAACGCAGTAGTCGAGGTAGAAGTTATCTCAGGCGCGAGTGCTACAATCAGAGCCTTTTCTTTTGCTTATGTCTTCCAAGTGAAAGTGGATTCACGCTGATGAGCGAGTGCTATTCAACTGAGACGGAAGTTTTTGACGTTGACGTGTCTACAGCTATGGGATCAGCTCTCTCACGCAGACAGAGCGATCGGTCACAGGAGCACAGTAGGAGCCGCAGCGACAGCTATGAGAGTGAAGCGAGATAATTGGAAACGCGTCGGAAGTTGATGGTTACGGTGGTGAAGGTGTCGAAGTGATAGATGTTCGACTCTTCAGTGAAAGCAAAAGGGCGAAAGGAAAAGATTCGGCAACGTCGCACTTTCCCCGGGCCGAAGTGGAGGATGGCTTCCCGATCTAAGCGTGGCCTGTGCGCTGTCGGACTCGGATCGATGCGATTCGAAAGGTCGTGGTTCGCAGAAACAACGGAGAATAGATGGACTGGACAGATGGATCAGACAGAGCAGAGCCGAGGTCAAAACACTTGGTCAAGATTGATTGGTGTGTCGAACTGCCTGGGAGAATTTACTGGCATTGACATAGCGACGTAGAACAGTGCAAGACGCCAGAACAGCGTCAGACAAGTAGAAAATAGATGAATGCTCCCGTCTCAACCCCTCGTCTCACGATTGGTGTGCCCCGAGAAATGCCCCAACCCTAGGCCGGAGGTGCAGTCTGGGTGGCTGCACAAGCTGCAATTACAGCGACACGGGCAAGCCGCACGTTGGGCTTGGCAGGCGCGGTGCAGCTCGGGAGCTCGTCTTCCATCCTTCTTTTCTCTCCGTCTCTCTATCATCTCTCCCTTATCAATCTACATCCGTCATAATGGCCTCCATGAGAGTCGGTACCTCCGCCCTGCGCGCCTCCATGGCCGCTCCCTCCACCATGAGACAGGCTGCCCTCCGCGCCTACTCGTCCAAGAGCACTGTACGCCGAGTCCACCCCAGCTACATGGCCGCACCATCCTGTCCGCCATACTGACTCGTCCAATCTAGTCGCTCAAGGAGACCTTCGCTGCCAAGATCCCTGGCGAGATTGAGAAGATCAAGAAGCTCCGCAAGTATGTCTTGACATCCACGCCGACAACAACAACTTTTTACGTCAGTGGCTAACGCGATATGCTACAGGGAGCACGGTAACACCGTCGTTGGTGAGGTTACCCTCGACCAGGTGTACGGTGGTGCCCGTGGCATCAAGTCCCTCGTCTGGGAGGTACGACACGTCTCTTCGCTCGAGAAAAAATTGTTCTGGTTGCTAACAACACACACAGGGTTCCGTCCTCGACTCTGAGGAGGGTATTCGTTTCCGTGGCAAGACCGTAAGGACCCCAATTGGCATATCAATGAACCGCAGCTAAGACAAACCAGATCCCCGAGTGCCAGGAGCTTCTCCCCAAGGCTCCCGGTGGTCAGGAGCCCCTCCCCGAGGGTCTCTTCTGGCTCCTCCTGACTGGCGAGGTTCCCTCCGAGCAGCAGGTTCGCGACCTCTCCGCCGAGTGGGCTGCCCGCTCCGACCTCCCCAAGTTCGTCGAGGAGCTCATCGACCGCTGCCCCAACACCCTCCACCCCATGGCTCAGTTCTCTCTGGCCGTCACCGCTCTTGAGCACGAGTCTGCCTTCGCTAAGGCCTACGCCAAGGGCATGAAGAAGGCCGAGTACTGGGAGCACACTTTCGAGGACTCCATGGACCTCATTGCCAAGCTCCCCAACATTGCCTCGCGCATCTACCGCAACGTCTTCAAGGATGGCAAGGTCCCTGCCACCCAGAAGGACAAGGATTACTCATGGAACTTGGCCAACCAGCTCGGTTTCGCCGAGAACCAGGACTTTGTTGAGCTGATGAGACTCTACCTCACCATCCACACCGACCACGAGGGTGGCAACGTTTCCGCCCACACCACCCACTTGGTCGGCTCCGCCCTCTCTTCTCCTTTCCTCTCGCTCGCCGCTGGTCTCAACGGTCTTGCCGGTCCTCTTCACGGTCTCGCCAACCAGGAGGTTCTCAAGTGGCTCACCGAGATGAAGGCCGAGGTTGGCAACGACCTCAGCGACGAGTCCATCAAGAACTACCTCTGGTCCACTCTTAAGCAGGGCCGTGTTGTTCCCGGTTACGGCCACGCCGTCCTGAGAAAGACTGACCCCCGTTACGTCTCTCAGCGCGAGTTCGCCCAGCGCAAGCTCCCCGAGGACCCCATGTTCAAGCTTGTCTCGCAGGTCTACAAGATCGCCCCTGGCGTTCTTACCGAGCACGGCAAGACCAAGAACCCCTACCCTAACGTTGACGCCGTAAGTATCCCATCAGATTTGAAGTTGGAAGCACATTCAGCTGACATGACCTTCTTTAGCACTCTGGTGTCCTCCTCCAATACTACGGCCTCACCGAGCAGAACTTCTACACTGTCCTCTTCGGTGTTTCGCGTGCTCTTGGTGTTCTTCCCCAGCTCATCATCGACCGTGCCGTCGGTGCCCCCATCGAGCGCCCCAAGTCCTTCTCTACCGAGGCCTGGGCCAAGCTCGTTGGTGCTAAGCTCTAAATCTATAACCGATCGAAACATCGGAGCTAGACTTTTGTCTATCATGTATTCTACTATGACTTTTGCGATGGAGCAATTAGGGTTGATATCATATAAAATGCCTTGATTATTTCTGAATGATCTGACGTTGAGCATTATATTGGTGACCGCAGTGCATGGCAGGTGCCTGTATGACATGATTGATCGAGAGTGATAGGCTGTTTGGTGTACTCAACAATTGATAGCACGGACATTTCGGGATTCGGACAATTGAATGGATACCAGGTCAGTACCTACTATTTGTGGAGGATCCGAAACTCGACGGCAAGGTTTGTGAGACACATGTAAGCCATGAGGAGAAAGTCAAGAGGCAGGGTATCGCTTTGTTGCATGGTTGAAGACGAGGCTGTGTGGTACAGAATTTAGAGGTCGGCTCTCGGCGAGCTCAACGTATCGGGAAGAGGAGCTCTGAAAGGCACGAGTCAGCAGGCCGATAAGTTGGGGATGGTCAGCAAGGCCGAATTGGCCGAGCAGCTGCCATGAACAGCTTGCTTTGTGCAGCAACCAACATCAGAGCAATCTTGAAAGTGCTGAGATCAACGAGCGTGATAAGGGAGTGAAGCTGCATGAGATGGATGCATTCGAGGGCTGGATTGGCGGCACGCAGCGGTGAAGGAGGTGCCGAAGGGAAATAGTCCGAAGCGGGTAGTCACGGACTACAATGGTCTCATTAGATAGCCGGAGCGTGGGTGGTAAATGGTCTGATGTCCGAAGCAAATAAGAACAAGAGGGTGCAGACAGCTCTGCTGTTCTTCGAATCTCCCCTCTCTCTTCATTCCACGCAGCAAGAAGCAGCTTCAGCCCTTTAGGTGAGTCTCGAGCAGAGATATGGGTGGTTGGCGCGATTGTGCAGTGCATGCACGCGCGTGCTCAACTGCTGCAGCTCTCCCCAGATTTATTTATTGACACTTGTTTCCCACAGTCCCTGAACGCCTTTCTTCTCTCTCCTCTCTACCCCTCAAAAAGCTCCGATTACGCCCGTCGCCAGGAAGTCTTCCTCGTCGTCCTTTAGCCGTCGTCTCCCATAAAACTGTAGCGAAGAAGCACACTCCTGCCTCGGTCCGGCCTTGTCTCCCGCTGCCATCTTTAGAAGCATGAGCACCACTACTCCCGCTGCCGCCCAAGTTGGCGTTGCCGCTCCTCCCAAGCTCGAGAAGAAGCCTGTCAAGTTCAGCAACCTGTTGCGTATGTTTCCCGCTCTGCGCGTTACTCTGCCCGCAATGTGCTGACTCGTCTCTACAGTGGGCGCCGGCCTCAACCTCTTCGAGGTGACCACCTTGGGTCAGCCCCTGGAAGTCGTAAAGACGACCATGGCCGCTAACCGTGCCGACGGCATGGCAGGAGCCATCAGCCGCATCTGGGGCCGTGGTGGTGTCTTTGGCTGTAAGTTTGCGTTCAGCCAGCTCTGATTAACAGCGACTGACCATCTCCTCGCACAGTCTACCAAGGTCTCATCCCCTGGGCATGGATCGAAGCATCCACCAAGGGCGCCGTCCTCCTCTTCGTCGCATCCGAGGCCGAGTTCTACGCCCGCAACGCCGGTGCCAACAACTTCGTTTCTGGTATTACCGGTGGTATGGTCGGTGGTCTTGCCCAGGCCTACGCTACCATGGGTTTCTGCACTTGCATGAAGACGGTTGAGATCACCAAGCACAAGGTGGCGGCGGCTGGCATCAAGCCCCCGGGCACCATGGAGACATTCATGAACATCTACCGCCAGGAGGGTATCCGCGGTATCAACAAGGGCGTCAACGCCGTCGCCGTCCGCCAAGTCACCAACTGGGGCTCCCGTTTCGGTCTCTCCCGTGTCGCCGAGTCTGGTATCCGCAAGGCCACTGGAAAGGAGCACGGTGAGAAGCTTGGTGTCCCCGAGAAGATCCTCGCTTCCGCTCTCGGTGGTGGTCTCTCCGCCTGGAACCAGCCCATCGAGGTCGTCCGTGTCGAGATGCAGAGCAAGAAGGAGGACCCCAACCGTCCCAAGAACATGACTGTCGGTAAGGCATTCAAGTACATCTACTCGCAGAACGGTATGAAGGGTCTCTACCGTGGTGTCACTCCTCGTATCGGTCTTGGAGTCTGGCAGACCGTCTGCATGGTCGCTCTTGGAGACGTAGCCAAAGAGTACGTTGAAGCTTTAACGGGCGAAAAAGTCACATCCAAACACTGAGCAGTGTCGCTGTTGCTCGGTGGTATGCATTGAGTTGCATGGTATCGACAAGGGAGAAACTTGCAGCATTTTCTGGTTTTGATAGACGAAGGCTCATCGGCATACCTTAACAACACTGTTGAGATACACAGTACGTATGACACAATCGCAAGCATTCTCAGCTGTGCATTTTCCTGCCGCTGTCGTGCGTGTAGAACTTTTCGATGTAGATCCGCAACTGCACACTGAAATTCCAGGGTCCCTTCACTCCTCACCGGCCTCACCAAAACACGTTCTTTGAGACAATGTGTCTCTGCATAGCAATAGTGGTCCAGTCGTTATTTACAGAAGTATCACACAGGTTGCCGAGTCTACACTTTGTTATTGGATCCTAACCCGCTTTCCTTTTTCATCCTTTGTCGTCTTCTTATACACTAGCAGGTTGAGGATCACCCGGCTTGGCTCTGTAACTGATCCTACCAGCAGGCAAAAAGAACAGCGCAACCAAAGCACCTCCACGCACCTCTGGATAATGATGCGTACCAGGTCCCGGCGACGTCCAACCCGCCCCTTGCCAGCCCTGCATACCTTTCAACTCTGCCGTCCTGTCAACCTGCACAACACAATTGATCTCGCCATATGGATGAGAATGATATTGGCCCGAATACTGTGGTTCCATCAGCCATCAAGCTTCTTCAGCGCTGAACGTCGATCAGTGGTAAGGTTAGAATACAGCATACCTCTTCTTCACTTTCCATGTACACGGTTGTGATGGAGAAGAATCTGTTTTCAGCGCTGGGGAGAAGGATCTTCGAGCGTCTGTACTTTGCTCCGTCAAGCTCGAAGTTTGCGACCCAACCTTCCTTGAGGCCTTTTCGGGTCAGATTGCACAGGTCTTCGTAAATTGGGTTGCCAGGTCCGTAGTTCTTGTTGAGATAGGCTTCGAGCTCGTGGCCTGGTGTACTGAGAACGAATTCATGTCAGCGCGAGATGATGAAGGTGTGGGAGAGATGATATATACAGGTCGTGGACTTCGGAAAAGAAGTCGCGGCATCGAGATACCAGTTTCTGAGCTGTTGGGTAGGTATTTAGATCGACTTCGGTGGGAGGGACATTGTTCTTCGATGGAGCGGGGTCGGTGGTTGAAGGTAAAGAAGAGCTCATCGTTGCTGTTGCCATCTTTTCTATAATCTACAGTGAGGTGGTGAGACGGCGTGCAGGTAAAGAATGTTCTATGATGACAATGCGACTGCGAGTGTTAAATGTTGAATCCTCTTGAAAGAGCACCCTCACGCAACCTTTACTTCAGTTTTCGGTATAGTAATCAAGGGAAACACAAAAGTCAGCCACGCTGAAGCAAGACCCCGCTCCGGATAACTGGCATCGACTTTTGGTGGTCCCTGACGAAGAACCTTTTGGCATCGATGTAAGGACTAAATACAGCAGTGAAACACATGACGAGTTGACAATGCAAAGTTTAGCCAATGGTCCTCGAACAAAACATGGTTCGTGGTGCAATGTCCCAGAAGATGCTGACTCTCACCTCCACACAAGAGAAGGAGATCAATAGCAAGTCCTTCTTGCTACAGCATATATTCTGTGCAGACTCTTGTTTCTACTTCCATATCAACCAAGTATCCATTATTACTGAATACTCATCGCCAAAACTAGGCATCATGTCCACGATGAAAGAGGCTCATATCGACGCCGATACGAACGTCACCCTTCATAGTGTGCCAGTACCCGAGATTCTCGATCCACATCAGATTCTCGTTAGTGTGGCAGTAGCAGGTTGTAATCCCAAAGATTGGAAGATGCCTGCCGGCATGCTTGTCACAATCGGTTCATGTCCCAACAGCGGCGATGATATAGCAGGTAACTATTCCGACTGGAGCTTCACTAATCGCTCCTTCCTATCTTGCATGTAATATACAGCACTTCTCTTACTGACTTCTCGTTCGTCGAGGCATCGTCACTGCCGTTGGGTCCAGCGTCCTTGAATTTCGACCGGGCGATCGTGTAGCGGCCTTGCATCAACTCGGTGCTCCCCATGGAGCTTACGCTGAGACAGCTCTCGTCTGGGATCACACAACTTTCCATATCGGCGACCGGTCATTCGAGGAAGCCGCTGCAATGCCAATGGCATATTACATGGCCTCCATCGGCCTCTTTGGGATGTTGAGGCTGCCAATGATGTGGCAGCGTTCCCAGGACGAGCAAAAGCCAATACCTCTATTGATATACGGCGCCTCTGGAGCAGTAGGCTCTGCAGCCGTCCAACTCGCCGTCAATGCAAACTTTCATCCTCTGATTTGTGTTGCAGGAGCTGGAGCGTCTGCGATACAGCCACTTCTCGACAGTAGCAAAGGGGATGTAGTCCTTGACTACAGAGAAGGTGCCGAAAAGCTCGTCGACAAGATGAAAGCTGCGCTCGGTGAGCATGACTTACATTATGCCTTTGACTGTGTGAGTGAACACGGCTCATCGGCGAACATATGCCGTGTGCTTCAGCCAGGGGGACACATTAGTCTGGTTTTGCCGTCAGGCGTCAAGGACGTTCCACCTGGCTTCAATGTCAACACGACAATGGCTGGAAACCTCTGGGCTGGCTTCAGAAACAAAAGCGATACACATGGAGCCATGGGTCTAGCCGGGGGAACGGAATTTGGATACTGTTACTCCAGACTGCTTGGGCATTGGTTTACTGAGGGCAAGTTGCGTGTCCATAGTCCTGAGGTAATCGAGGGTGGGCTGCTGGGCATTGAGAAGGCGCTGAAGAATCTGAGAGAAGGAAAGAATCATGGCGTGAAATATGTTGTACGCGTCAGGGACACGCCTGGGTTGGAGTGACCAGGCCTCAAGAACGGACGTCTGCTTCAAGTCTTTGGTTAGACAAGCTCGATTTGCTCGGCCTCGACTGTATCCTAGTGATGGCTTTGATGAGGTAGTCGTCGCTACAGTCGGTGTGTCAACACAAGTAGACGGCCCATTTCTTCGATATGGTCGTCCTGATCATGAGCTCGAGTGTCTGCGTCGAAAATTCAGCGCGAGAAGATTTTGGATAGAACACGCCAACCATTGGGCTAGAGCCACTCATATGACTTACCTAGGTGGCTCACATATATCTAATAGATCTTGACAGACAAAACAGTAGGTATAATGTCTTGCGACCACCTAAAGAAACGATCTATTAGACAGACAGGGTTAGGAGCGCGGCAGGCTTGAATCATAAAATTATGCAAAGTTATGACTCAAGAGCTCACTGCAAGGCGCGTCATTTATGGAAGGGAACAGCTATTGTCATCGCCCTGTTCATTCAATTACTTCCCATCAACCCACTCAATCGCGTCCTTTTACCTCTATCCCATCATCGACATTATTCAAAACCCATACACCTTCCCAAAAAACACGTCCCAGAACAACACAAAAAGCGACAAACATGACCGAATACACCAAGATGAAGAACGCCGACCTCGAGGCGCTGCTCAAGGAACGCGACCTCCCTCACACGGGCAAAAAGGCCGATCTAGTCAAGCGACTCCAAGACCACGATGCGCAAACCGCCAGTAGTGGAAACGCGCAGGCCAAGAACGAAGACGAGATTGATTGGGACGAGGACGACCAGCCCGCAGCAGCAGCAGCCTCCAAAGCGACCACAGATGCCGCCGCCGTCGCAATCGCAGCCGGAGGTCAGGGACAGCCTCCAAACCCTCAAGCCGTGCCCAACCAGCAAGCCGACATGGACCCCTCGCAGACCGACGACCTCACAGTGATCCCACCCGCCGCCGACGCGTCAACAGAGACCGCCGCCGCAGCCGCCAGCGCACCCTCAGAAGCACAGCAACAAGAGCCAGCCAAACCCGCCGTCGACTTCACCTCCGGCCTCGCAAAGACAACCCTAGACCAAGAGATCGAAAAGCGCAAGGCGCGCGCAAAGAAGTTTGGCCTCAACGAAGACGAAGACGAAGCACTCAAAGCGCTGGAACGCGCAAAGCGCTTCGGCAACACCGAGATGCCGGGAAAGCTCAACGAAGCCCTGCCGGAGCGCCGCGAGCGCAAGAGAGGCGCCCCCGCCGACGCAGAGCAAAGTGCCCCCAAGAAGCGCGATAATGCCGAGAACAGCAAGCGTGAGACCAATGACAACAACAACAGACGCGGTGGCCGTAGGGATGGAGGTAGAAGGGGAGGCGCGCAGACTCAGGCAAAGGCATCTACTCCTGCTGCTGCTGCGCCTGCAAAGAAGGAGAAGCCGCAAATGAGCGAGGCAGACCGGGCAAAGGCAGAGGCCCGCAAGGCAAGATTCGCAGCATCTTCATCATAGAATGGAACGCTCTATAGTTTTGGTTACAGGTCGCCACCAGAATCACGGCCTCTGAGACGAAAAGACGCGTCCACTGGAATCGTCCAAGCAATCGCCATCGTCTGGAAGAATAGATTGGATGATGCTTGAGACAGTCATGGTGTTCAGAGGACTTGGTACTATTCTTTTCAGCGGCTCCATAAAAACTGTAGGATACTACCCGAATGAAAACACGAAACTTCTGGAAAACTTTGGCTCAAGATTTATACGGGTCTGGTCGGTGGTGGAAACATGAAAAATCGTGAAAATGCTATTGACGGACTAGACCATAAGCTCCCTTGGACTTTCTATGCTAAGTGTTGAATCGAGATCGATAGGGTCTATAATGCATAAATCCGGTTCGTCTACAACTTGGCCCTGGCACTGCTCTGGGCCTCGGCTTCGGTGTACATCTCATCAATGACGGCGCGGTACTTCTTCGCGGTCTGGGGTCTCTTGAGCTTGAGTCTGTGATATGGGTCAGCTGCTTGAATCGTCATGCTCTACAACATCAACTTACGTAGGTGTGAGGAGTTCGTTGTCGACAGTAAACGGCTCCACCATCAGTCGCACATTGCGCACCTTTTCGTAACTGTTGAACTTGTTCTTCTTGCCAATCTTATCAAGCTCCTTGAGAACGGCATGGCGGACCTTGACGTCTTGAGCTGCCGCCTCGAGGGCCTTGATGTCGGTCGCACCCAGCTGCTTACCAAGGACCTTGCTTGCGAATCCAGCAAAGGTGTCAGGCTGGATGCCAAAGATGGCAACCAAGAATGCTCTGTCGCTATCTCCATGCACGTATGCTTGCGAGAACCAGGTCGTGTTGCCGAGATAGACGTTCTCGATGCGCTCGGGTGAGATGTACTCGCCCTGTGCCAGCTTGAGAACGTTCTTTCTACGGTCGATAATCTTGAAGCGACCAAGCTCATCCACTAAGCAAATGTCACCGGTACGGAACCAGCCGTCCGGAAGAAGTGTCTTTTGCGTCTCCTCTGGGTTCTTGAGATACTCTCTGAACACAGTGGGTCCGCGAACCAACAGCTCGCCACGGGGGTACGGCTTGTCGGATGCAAAGTACTCCATGTCTGGCACGTCCATAAGACACAACTCAGTTGTAGGCATGACCGCACCGCAATTTCCGGCCGTCATATCACCTTCAACCTGTGCGCAAGCAATGGCGTATGTCTCAGTAAGACCGTAACCTTGCAAGAAGCTGTTTCCGAACACCACTCTCATGAATTGCTGCAGGGATGGGTCGATAGGAGCCGAACCTGACACCATAGCTCTGACGCGATCCAGACCGAGCTGAGCTGTGACCTTCTTGCCCCAGATGCGATCATAGAAAGCGTGCTTGTTTGTAGCCTGCTTGGGATCGGGGTTGTTCAAGGTTGCCAATTTGGTCGAGACAACGTGTCTCGAAAGAGCTCCTCTAACACCAGATGCTTCCAGGGTGGCCGTCTTGATCGCACCACCAAAGCGGTTGTATAGACGAGGTACACTGATCAAGCTGGTAGGACGGAGAAGCTTGAAATCTTCGACGAGCTCCAAAATGTTGCCGTGGAAGTATCCAATAGCACTGCCAGCCCAAAGAGCAGAACCTTCGGTCACGCGCTCGTAGATGTGAGCTAGCGGCAGGTAAGAACACATGACATCGTTGTCACGCATGTCGACCAGAGTCATTGAGGCCGAAGCTGCGGCAACAGCATTCGCTTGGGTCAGAACAACACCTTTGGGAGGGCCAGTGGTACCAGAAGTATAGTTGATGGTGACGATGTCTTCTGGTTGGGGAACATTGTAGGGGCGTGGGTTGGCCTCGCCCATGGCCTCGACATCGCGTATGTAAATGACCTTGATGCCAGCTTCAGAAGCTAGAGCATTGAGAATATCGGCCTTGGAGGTTCCTGGGAGTTCAGTACCCGAGGTAAGAGGGTCGAGCGAGACGATGATCTTGAGGGTGGGGCAGTGTGGAGCAAGCTTGAGCAGAGTCGGGATGTGGTTCAATGAAGTTGCAACAGCAGCCAGTCGTGAGTGGTTGATGATGTACTCGGTTGTGTCAGGTCCTAGTGTGTCGTAAAGAGAAACGGTGTACAGAGATTGAGACATGCATCCCAGATCTGGAGGATTCAGCGCATATTCGATTTGCGACGGCTGAGAGTGCTTTGGACTTACCAACAATCTGCCACTCGGGGCGGTTCTGACACCAAAGACCGACACCGTGCTGTCTACCGGTGATTCCAATTTCATGGTGGAGGTGCACCATACCGATACCAAAGTTCTTTCTTCTTTCTTGAACCTGTCCGTATGTTTCCCAGACATAGGGTCCGAAGGTCTTTGTGATGGGATCGTAAGGGCGATGTCCGAGACATCTTACGTTGGGTACGCGGTTGGCTAAAGTCTCGGGTCAGACCTGAAGAAGCAACCAAACATGTCGAACGATGGTAATAGACGTACCTGTTCTCTCGAAGAAGTCGTGCGCAGACGTGATCTGGTCGCACTTGTAAGCACATATTCTCCGATAAGCTCAACACGGTGCATACTTGAGGGTCCAAGGAGTGAAGCAGACCGTCCTTGAATCTCCAATGTCTGTAGATCTTGCTACGTCCTGACTCTTCGCTTCCTTCAAGGGCAACACTATAAGGAGCGCCTGGCGGGGGAGGGGCCCTGATCTCGTTGGCTCTTGCGAGCGCGGTAGGTGTCGACATGTTGGAGTTGGAGATGGTAGGTATTAAGGAGTGGTTGCAGAGGATGGAACCGCAGTATCGCAAAGAACAAGGTGCTTATTTGATCTCTAAGGACAAGGTCAGCTGGTGATCATCTAGACTGGGTGGAGAAAGGGCGGCGCGTTCGGCGACTCCGAGAACGAGTCGAGCAGGCACATACAAGACAAGAACCACCCAGATGTTGACAGCAACAGTGACAGGCTGCAAGGCAGATGCGGACGATCAAGAAAGGTAAACAGTAAAGACTAGGTATCTGTTGCTTACTTACAGCAGACGGCTTGATCTGGGGGCATCAGCACCCGAGGTTTGCATTGTCATCGTTTATTAATTTGTCCTTGCCCAGTCACAAGGAACCGAGGCATCCCGCCTCTTGGCTGCGTCATTTAGCCTCTCTCTCCACGCTCACCTGCAAGCCGAGGGTGGAGAGAAAGTCACGGCCCGAGTCGACGGAGCCGCCGACCAATTTCCCCTTTTGTACTCATTGCCTCAGGCCGTCAGAGCATTCATATTTTGGCTTTGACATGCAGAGATATGTACAAAGATGGCCTAGATGCCTATCTCCTGAGCTATAGTACAATTGCCAAACTGCCAAACATCTATGTAGCCCTACTATGCTATGCCTCTAGAATCCCACGTCTGATCATAAATCTTTAGAAACCATCTCCCTCTTTCCACTCTCTACCGGCCTCTATAGCGCGATTCCGAGGATCCCGTCCCCTATTCCACGCCTCGGCCCTTCGTCCTCCGAGATCCCAACGTAGCTTTTCAATCTCGTCGTGGATCCATTCTTTGCGGCCAGGTTCCGGAATCACCAGATTATCAGTCTCTTCCGGTATCCGACCCTCAGACTTGGCTTCCATGATCAAAGCCTCGTTCTTGCGGATCTCATGCGCCTCGTTCTCGTGGTCTCTGAGGATGTAGCGCAAGTCGAAGAACTCGTCGTACTTTTCCGGACCGCCGAAACAATAGCCATAACCATCGCAGTAACAGATGTTCATAGCTGGACAATCCACCGCGACGCCACCGAAGATAAAGATCCAGATCTGCTCGAAGACTCTGCCCGATAGACTGTCGGACAGCGGTGTCTTCAGCAGCCAGTCTCTATAGTAGATGTATTTAGACAGAGGAACAGCCTGTATGCGCTCCCTACTGATAGCGAATTGCGCGCAGCAGGGCTGCGATAGTGTAGGGGGAATAGGGTCCAGAGGGAATATCTCGCTCCAAGCTTCGGCAATTATCATCTCTTCCTGCCTCTGGGCATTAGCGACCAGCGCTCCAGGATGAATACCGCCGATCTCCGCAGGACAGCCAGGAGACCAATGACAGCGGAGATTGACATAGCCATGTCGGATAACATGATTGGGGTTGAGATTACGGATCATCTGAGCAGAGTCGAGATCCATGATGTCGTTGTTGTGCCAGGCAAAACGATGTGCGTGCATGAAGATGCTGACATCAGAGAGATTGTTGTAGTTGTCAATGATGTACGAGAGATATACCATCGCTTCATGTCCCTTGTTCTTTGGAGTGTGCAGTTCGGCATTCTTATCGTCTACCACGTAAATGGCAGTCTGTAGTGGCCCTTTGGGAGCGAGCATGTCCTCCAATTCTGTATCCACCCAAAGTGTGTTCTCCTCTTTCTTCCGCCCTATCACCAAGGTTTTTGTGTATTCCGCGTTGGGATCTTTCGGAGTTCCAGGTATGAAAGCTGGATTCGGATTTGCGAATGTGTGCATGTTCTTGGACTCGTGTGCTTCCGGGAGAACATTCTCGGGCTCTGGCTCTTCATCATCGCTCAGTCCTATCACTTTCGGCACATGTCGCAAGGATGTGGTGAGGTGTGTTGTATGGAAAATTATGAAGAAGAAGAACACCAGGAAGAGAGCAAAGAAGAGGGGCGACAGTCGTCGCTGAGTGGTCATGGTATATGCGTGAGACTGACGAGCCAGTGGTTCGAGTATGCGACAGTCGTGAGTTGGAGATGTAGATTGCGCGGCAAGCCGAGAGAGCGGTCTGTTCAGATCATGGCTGGAAGAAGCATATAGCAGAGAGCGACAAAAGAGTAAAAAGTATGTACAATATGAAAAAGAATGAAGGCGGACAACAAGCCGTGAAGAAATACGAGGAGGGTTATGACAATCGATCCTCCTCTGACGAAGCCTGCGCCCCGTGAGCCCTGAGGGGCACCATGATGCGCGCGACTCGTCGACGATCCTCCTTGTTTCGAACCGACCAATTCGGCATCATCAAACTGGCCCGGTTCTCTCTCAGTGGACCTTGTCGGCCGCGTGTCCAGCAACCACGACTACGGTTTTATCGAGTCCCTGCGCTGCGCCGATGTTTTTTTTCCCTCATGCTGGACCCTGAACGACCGTTGATGTGCGTGCAGCCATTCACCGTCAAGTTGTGGGGCTGATCATGCTTCTGGTGCCTCACTGCCTTGGATACTTTAACTCTGTGACATGTGTCGCGCACCCACAAAGGAATGCGTCTGGCACTTTAGAACATGGCTCCATAGCCGGTCGTGATCAGGAAACAAGCTCAATAAGCAACGCCTCGCTCCGTTTTATATGCAGCGCCCAAGTACATGAATAGTGGTATCTTCCAGGTAGAAACATTGAGACGACGGGGAAAAGAATCCAACAGATACAGAAAAGGTGTTAGATCAAACAGCCGTCGCCGATATTCGTCCACCGTCATGAAACAGAAACAAGGAAAATCGAAACCCAAGCCATGAAGACGGACGTTCCGCCTCACTCCTTCTGCTCGTTGTTCAACACCATCTCCACAACGATCTGCGTCTTCTCGAGCGCAGGGTGCTGCATGACGATCTTGATGGTGCGGCTAGCAGCACCATAGCCAACGACACCATTCACGATTCCAGTATTGGTACTGCCGCCACTCAAAGTGCCACCACCGCCGTCGTCGAGACACTTGATGTCTTTTCCGGCGATGATCTGCTTGAGGCGACCATTCTGTGCATTTCGCACTTCGACAAACTCATTGTCGAAGAGAACGAGATACGGCCCATACAATGCAGCGCTCTTTGCATTGGCAACAAAGTTCATGACCACTGAACGACTGATCTCACCATGCTTGTTAACATAGACTGCGCAGAGGTTGTAGCAGAGCAAGAACTCTTGATCGGTGAGGCGGAGCATGCCTAGAGTCTCCTGTTTTTCGACATGCCGTAGGATGTTGCTGACCTCAGGGGCTTTCCAATCCGGTACACTCCATGGCTGCTTCTTATCTAGAGTGAGCACCTCGAAGCCCTTATCTGAGCTGATCGCGAGACTGCTATGGAAAAGATTCATGCCGTGACATTCAGTGCCGATGTAGAAGTCGTCATAATCGCGGAAGAATTCGGTGTTTCCTCGTTTGAAAATGCCGCGTTTCTTCTCGGTCGACTTCTGATAGATGGGCTCCAGGACCTTGAAAGTCGATGAGATTCCATCCTTCTTCTTGTAAAAGACCAGAGTTCGATCCTTCATGCGTCCCACGGCGAAGAAACCCACGTCTCTACTACCAGAAAGTCTTTGCGGAGCCTTGCGCGAGGACAGAGTTTCGGCTGCGCTGGAGGACAGAGGCTGACAGACTGCATCGAGATGGTGTGCATAGAGGACTTTGTCAGCAAGGAGCAGGAACAAGTTGAATTCCTCGAGCACAGCGACCTGAGTGACCTTTGTGCCTGCAATAGCCTGTTGAGCGCGTCAGTATGCTTCCCAAATATCATAAGCTCTTATATAACTTACGCGGAACCAGCCTCTAGGGTTGTCCATCTCGCAGCAGTAGACGCCAAAGTCTGTACCTACTGCAACCATATGCTTCGTGTCAGGGTAGGACGTTGTGAAGCTGGTAGCACAATTGACTCTCGCTCTGCAGATCGGAGCCGGACGACCACTAGCCTTGAATCTGTTTTCGACTTCTTTGACAGCGCGGTCTAGAGGCGTGCCTTTGATTATGACTGGCTTGCCTCCAATACTGACACCATACTGATCTTTTGTATTTGCATTTGAATCGTAGTAGAACGCAGAATCGGCAATCACTCTCAGACGGAAAGGCTCGGCGTTTTGAGCATAGAGAGCAGCAGCATGCTTGGTCTTTGCTTCGATGATCTTGTTGTACCAATCACTTCTGCTGCCTGCTGTGGCAGCAAAGAGTGTATATGGCTCCTTGCTTCCCAAATGCTTGATACGGAACGGGTACATGATCTTCTCCGAATCCTTGTTATTATCAAGTACTGTAGTGCTGGAAAGCTTCGACGGCGCGGAAGCGACGCTGTTCAGACTTGTCATTGACGAGCCTGTATTGACAGAAGCCAGAGTGGGGTGAGTTGATTGGGCTGTAGTGACGCGACTCATCTTACTCAGATCTGGGCTAGACGGCAGTGGCCTTGATGGCAAAGGGGTGACAGATGTAATTCCTTTGACGTACGAGGACCTGACCACGGCTTCTTCGTTGATGTTCTCCAAGACGAGCAGATCCATGGGAATCGGCAACCTCGAAACGTCGTACTTTTCTATCTTGTTAGGCGCACCTTTTTGCAACACGGAGATCGCCTTGGCCAGAACTAGGTAGTGATCGAACAGAAGGGCATGGCATTCCAGCCATGTGAAACGGTTAGTGCCCATTCTTTGAAGATCTCCTTGGTAAATTAATTCTCGTCCAATCGATGTCAGGTTGAGCTCAACCTCGGATGCCATCCCAGGCCGCAACAAGAGTTTTTGACTGAGATCAGAGAGGTCGACCTTTCTTTGCTGATCAGCAACACGGGAGTCACACTCCAGAGTAACGGCTCGGATTTCCTCGATTGCAGTAGCTAGATTCGTTCTTTCCTCACAGTCATGTTGCATGTTTTTATGAACAGTCTGCAACAGTAGACCATAACGCTGCAACCTTGTGATCGGAGCCTTGAGGTAATTGTCCCAGCCAAGCTTGTTCGAGAGCTTGTTTATTCTTGCCGCCTCAACAAAGTTACGGAAGCTGATGTTTTTCTCGAGCTCTTGTCGCATTAGAGAGTTGGCGCTAGGGAAGCCTGTGGCATACTCGATGTAAGCAGTTTTGGCTTTGCGGATCCACTGCCTGAAGATGTCGCTGAATCCCTTGACCCAAGGCCCTTGCTCTTGTTGTCGATATTTGAGCTGCGGTAGAAGATGCTCGACATTGGCTTTCTTGACCAAGTCGAGCTTGCTGAAGACATCTCGCAGGAATCTCTCCTGACGATTCGGGCTGATGATGGACGGATTGGCAGTAGCCAGCGGATCGCGGTATAATCGGATCATCACATCGAGGTCTCCCATAAAGCCCTCTTCGGTCTGCACAATCTCGTGGAGGTTGTTCTGCATTTCAATCTCTTTCTTGTCATGACCCTCGACGTCCTCTTTCTTGAGCTTGTAGAAAGTCGCCCAATCCTCAGAAGCTCGAGTCGAAACAGTTTGGAGATTGACCTTCTTCAAGGTACGTTGACAGTGATGAGCATAGCAACGACCCGGGAATATGTGGTTGTGAACTGTATGCGAGTAGCACCCGTTCAGTGTCAATTGGAAGATGACGCCACTCATGTGTCCTGGGCTGAGCTTGACCCATTCTTCAACGGGAACAAGTGTTTTGGAAGCATACATGTTCTCGACAACGCGGTTGCTCAAGACTTCGGCATCGGCAATGTTCATGGTAGGAACCTTGTTAGTAAAGAGTGCAACAAGAGCTTCTTTTACCATTGACTCTTTCAACTCGGTCATCTTTTCAGGATCTGCAACAAGGAACAGCCACTGGAGAATTGAGCTCAGGGCCCAGGGTTCTTCACACTTCTTGAAATCGGACCCGCCAAGCTTTGAAGGGTTGAATCGCTTTGTAGGCAGACTAGGCAGATCAAGAGCAACAGTGCTTGCGGCAGGGGTGTTATCGAAAGTGTTGTAGATGGAAGCTCGGTAACCCTGCTTGAGTCTGCGCTCCTCTGCATCTGTTTTCGATCTCGCAGGTTGGAGTACCTGTGGTGTTTGGCTGTGATTGAGAAGGGATGCAGATCGCGGAAAGGTGCCAGCAGCGCCGCTGTCTAATGTAGATGGCGTATAACCGTCAGGGGTCATGCGATACGGAGCCTGCGAAAGAGAATTTGAGCGTTGATGGAACAAACTCGTGTTGAGACGGGGAACAGCATTGTCAGAGACGATTGGAGGTGGGGGCAGAGGCCTATCGTGGCTGTGCGTTGAGAGACCAGGATGGAAGAACATGTCCGGAGGCTCGCCGGGTTGAAGGATGTTATCTGTAAGGCTGTACTCGTCGCCCTCATCGAAGCTCTGTCTACGATTGAGCGCGTTTGGATCTGTCAATCCTCCGGTGTCACCAGCATCAACACGAGCGACTGGTGGTCCACGGGTCTGGAGACTCATAGCATGATCGTACATGCTGTCCGGATTGCTCGAGCCAACAGAGCGCCGTAAAGAGTTTGAAGCCGATATGGAGGCAATACCATTGGCATCGGGACCTGCAGCCAAAACACTCGGGTCGCCTCCGTAGGACATGTGGGCATCATAACCTCCGCTGAGCGTACTCATATCCATAGGCGTCTCGATGTCATCAGCTTCGTTGGAGAGATTCGCCAAGGAAGACCCGTAATAACCGAAGAGAGCACTGCCTCGGTTTCCATCCGCTTCCTGAGCTTCCGCCATGCGCATCGCCTCGAGACCAGCCAAGGCCTCGACATCACTTTCGTCGCTATACTCATTGATGATGCTTGCAATCGCCATGCTGTCTCGAGAAGGCTGGGTGGTGGGCGTCGTACTGCTTCTAGGAGAGAAAAGGGGCTGCGGACGATCCGATGCCAATTGCCCTTGCGGGCTTTGTCGTCGCGCACTTGAAGCGGCACCAGCATTGAGCACAGCACTCTCTACTTGATTGAAGAGATCCTCCTGAGCCTCCTGCTCGGTTGCATAAGACTCACGGAAGCCGGGTTGGTGGAAATAATCACGTTCGACATCTGGTTCCGGTGGGCCTGGAAGAGGACGGTTTTGTGGATGGCGTAATGTGTTGCTTCTCTGGGGAGCGTGAGCATGGGCGGGCGGCGGAGGCGGTGGTCCAGAAGGCGAAGGCAGATAATTAGGGGAGAATTGAGGAGAGACAGCAGAATTGTACGAGCCGTAACCAGGATGCACAGGTGGAGTGGGGAGGTTAAGCTCGTCAGGTGTCAGAGCAGTTGGAGCATAGGGTACATTTCCGTACGGGGCAGGCTGTGAACCGTTTGACGGCGACCAGACGTGTGAGGGCGGCGGCGGAGGCGGGTAGTAGGAGGAGCGATCTTGTGGATAGTCGGGATATGTATAAGGCTGGCCGGGCTCGGGCATAGGAATAGGCTGCGAGAAGCGATGCTGGGTCTGGTGATAACCAGCCGAGTGCGGAGGAGAGGTGGCAGACGGAGCGTACGAATACGGAGCGCGCGGCGATTGAGGCGGAGGTTGTGATGGGTAAGCTGCAGGGTTGTAGCCAACATTTGCGTAGGCCTGAGGGTTGTACTCGGCGTGAGCAGATTGCGGCTGAGCTTGGTCGCCCTGAGGGTAGTAAGACTGCGAAGGATGGACATAGTCGGCGTAAGAGGGCTGCTGAACGGGGCCGCCAGGGGTCGGATAGGAGCCGTAGCCGGTCAATTCAGGCGTGGACCAGGAAGACTGGAGGGCCTGCCGGTGGGCGTCGGGTGTACCGTTGGTCGGGGCATATTGCTGCGCTTGCTGACCATGCGACTGGCGTCGATTTCCTGGGCGGTTATACGACATGGTGCCTCATCTGAAAAGCTTCGGTACGCGTCTTCAGGCCATGGGTTCTGTGGCTGCGAGACCGAGTCGGAGCACGAGGTGTTTGTTTGCGACCAGCACTGAGCTCTCTCTTCCTCAATCTAGCCTACACTTGCGGCTGTAACTGCAGTCTGACACGGGTCGTCTGCCAGCGCCGTGCGTATGTATGTGGTCGATAATGGGTTCAAGGGCCCGAGAGAAATGAACGGCGAGAATGTCCCTAGGAGGAGACAGCGAGCACAAGACGAGACGAAAGACGAAACGAGCACTTAGTTAATCAAATGCGCTGCCACATGCCGGTGCACTGGTCCAGCGGCCCGTGCTTGCCAAGTCATCATCTCACCTTCCCAAGGAAACCACCTCCGCTCCGTCCGACACCCTCACCATCTGCCTGCTTGCTGTTGGTAATCTTCATGTCTAGGCCTCACTCCGTGTGTCTGTTGCCTCTTGCTCAGATCATGTAAGCCCGATCTCCGCGCACCAACACCTGGAGGTCTTCGTCTCAGCTCATCGCGCAGCCGTTAGATAGATGGTCTCGGCAGCAGTACCCCACACCTCTTTGACCACCTCAAAACCCGACTTCTTGTCACGCCTGATCCCATGCCGAGCTCGTATCGTGCTCTGTTGCGGGTCTCTTCTTCGCACGTTTCTGTCTGTCAGTTATGTATCGAGCTTCTTCTGGGTACTTGCCTCACCACGCGTCCAACATGAAAGTGTACCATCAATGTCCCGCGCAATGCAAGTTTAACGCAAAAACATCTAAAGTTTAACCCCGCTGCTGTACCCTAGTGGCTTGCAAGCCCTTGCCATGTGCAGAACAGAATCTCGTTATCACTTCTCTATCTGCTTGCCACTCTGTATGCCCGAGAATGGCGAATGGTCACAGCCCTCATCTGCAATCCTTATATCAACATACCATCGCGCTCAGTCAAGAGCAGATTCCAATGCATGCCTGATGAGGTTAGATTGCTCGGCTGTGCTGTGGCTGACGGACCAGATGCGCGGTATTGACGCGCCCCAATCAGATCGCCTTAGCTCTCCCAAGGACAACCCATGTGAATCATGAGCCTCTCTTGTGCAAACCGTCCGTCCAAAATCGGCGACGTAAATGTCGGCGGTGCAGCGGCGCAGTCATTCCTGTGGGCGCATCTTGTTCTTGGGTCCGATCCTTCCGGCACAAGGTCGCCTTGGCGATTGGCGCAAATGACATAAAGGAAGCTGCAGCCCGCTGTCGAGGCAGCCTCACCACATTTCCACCTAAGGCTTCCACCGAGATCACGACAACATAAAGCATGAGTTACGGATATCCTCAGCAGGGCTACGGCCAACAGTATCCTCCGCAGGGACAACCACCATACCAACAACAGCAACCCTATGGCGCACCGCCTGGACCTCCTCCCGGCCACTCACCATACCCTCAGCAGCACGGTGGCTACGGTGCGCCTCCAGGCCCTCCAATGGGCCACCATCCATCACAGTCGTTTGGCGCCCCTCCTGGTCCCCCACCGGGACAGTACGGAGCTCCGTCAGGACAGTTCGGTGCCCCGCCAGGTCCCCCTCCCGGTCAGTACGGTCAGCCTCAATATGGTGCTCCCGCGCAATACGGTAGTGGCCCGCCTGCCCCACCCTCGATGGGATATGTCCCCGGCCAAGTCGCGCCCATGGACATGTCTAGGCAAGCCGATGACCTGAGAAAAGCCATGAAGGGCTTTGGAACCGACGAGAAAGCCCTTATCGCAATACTCGCACCCTTAGATCCTCTCCAAGCTGCTGGTGTCCGCCAAGCATTCAACCAGCGTCACCGTCGCGATCTACTCAAGGACATTGAATCCGAGACCTCAGGCTACTTCCGTGACGGCCTCATGGCCATTGTACGCGGGCCACTCGAGCAAGACGTTCTCAACGCAAACAAGGCGATAAAGGGATTCGGTACCAAGGAGTCTATTCTCAATGATGTGCTCCTAGGCCGCAGCAATGCAGACATGAACGCTATCAAAGCACACTACCACCATGTTTACCACAAATCCCTCGAGTCAGATGTCAAATCGGATCTGAGCATGAAGACGGAAAGACTTTTCGACATGGTATTAGCAGCACGCCGTAACGAAGAATCGTCTCCCGTTATCCCTCAGCAGGTCGAGAGCGATATTACCGAGCTCTACCGTGCTACCGAAGGCAGCAAGATCGGAGCCGATCAAGTGTCTGTTTGCGCAATTATTACGCAACGTAGCGACGGCCAGCTTCGTGCCATATCCCAAGCATATCGCCAAAAGTACCATCGTGAGCTCGCAGAGGTTCTGAAAAAGAACTTCAGTGGCCACATGGAGGATGCTCTCCTGCACATCCTACTCAACGCAGAGGATCGCGCCAAGCACGACGCCCAACTACTCGAGGCCGCTATGGCGGGCATGGGCACCAAGGACGACCTCTTGGTAAACAGGATCGTGAGAATTCACTGGGACAAACACCGCATGTCACAAGCCCGAGGCGCCTATAGACACTTCTTCCAGCGTGACCTGGCTGACCGCATACGCGGAGAAACAAGAGGCGACTACGAGAAATTAATGGTAGCCATTGTGCAAAGTGCCTAACTACCTCTACCCAACTGACTTTTACAGTTGTTGTTTGATTATTGATGATTATCATGGCGGCTTTGGATCTTCACGAATAACGAAATGGCGGTCCACTTACAACTATACCTCTTCCCACACTAGTATTATTCTCTAATCGAACGAATCCATACCATGATTGCGACGTCTGTTCAAAATCCTGTTAAAGTGCTTTCCATGCAGCTTATCAACAAGGGCGTCATGCGTCAATCACGGAACCACCAAGACATCCGGTTTTACTTTTCGTTGTTGGAAGTAGCAATGCGTCTTGTGGTACGCACTCTGACAAATAATTATCGTGACCAAGTTGTTCAATAATTTGTGCATCAGCATAAGTGGCCAAAGCGGTTTTCCATCTAGGCAATCGTAACACCCTCGGTCTTCCTTTGTAAGCAAAATGCAAAACGCGGCAAGGCATACTCCAAGTGAGATTCTTCTGCCAACTTTTATACCACTACACACGATGTAGATGGAAAGAGGTCGATCAGCCGAATGGCTCTTCAGGGTTACACCAGAATCTGATGCTCGAAAACCTGATTGATCGTAGATGTAAGAGAACGAGAAGAGGGTATATATCCGCTCTTTCAAAGTCTGAACCAAGAGTTAGTCCATCTGTGCTTTTATTGCTATTCACCTTGTTCTGCACTTCAATATGTGGAGTCCATGCAAAGACTCTTCGTCCTCGCGATCATCGCCACGCAAGCTGGTAAAGGCCAAAGAGGTCAAAAAGAAGAAGCCCGTTCCGCTCATCGAGCACTATCCAGACAGTCTGAACTATCATCGACCTTCGCTAGAATTAAAGCTGACTGACGACTTCGAATCTGATGTTGCTTGGATCGCAGCTTGGGATAGTCGTAAGAAGGTCCGTGTCTTTTGGTGCTCGCGAGTGTTGCGAAAGCTACGACGCAAAGACCAGAATACTACTCGGTGTTGACATGAGCATACAGCAACTGTCATCCAATGTCAAGGAGGAGGAATAGCAAGAGGAAGAAAGACGGGGTCTGGAAGCAAAGAGAAAGGTCGAACTTTATGCAGTTTTGCATTAATATTTATGCCCTGTTCATCCTCAAAGAAACTCCCGGCTCCCCACAGGAAACGACAATAACAGACCAAAGACATCATCATTCTCCATCAACCTTCTAGGGCTTTGCGACCAGCGCAAGGGCACCAGCGACAGCACTGGCAATCATAATGGCAGCACGGCCATAATTCAGCTTGCGCCATCTCAACTGCAGCTCTCTGAACTCGGTCTCAGCAGCCTTCTGTCTGCTATCCTTGTCGGTGCCATTGGCAACACCGGCCTTGAGAATCTCTGCCAATCTGGTCATTCTCTTGTTCATGGGGACCTGGATCAACAATGCCCAAGCCGTGGTTGCGACGTTCAAGCCAAAAGCGGCGGCGAGCTTGGGGAACTTGGCCTCGGCGATGAGGTTTCCGTCGCGGGCGCGGAGGAATGCGGTGCTTGTGAGGATGAGGTTGGAGAGAGAGCACAGGGCGTTGAGGGGAGGGAAGAAGTGCTCGCTGTTGTGGAGGAGGTAGGCGGTTTGTTGGGCTGTGTAGTGGATTGGTACGCCAACGACGTGGTCGGTTACAGTGGGCATGATCAGAGGCGATTGCAGTACTGAACCACCGAAGTTGACGGCGGCACCCAAAGTTGCGAAGATCTGGAGAGGTTCGAAGAACCAAGGGTTGCTGACGATGTTTGATGCGAGAGCGGCCATGACTGCTGTTTGTCCTTTTCGTCCTGTGATGTCTGTAGTATGGGTTCGAACGAAAGACTTGGTCTGTTCGGAGAGAGAAAGCGAGTTGGATGTTCAATCAGTCCTGTCCTTGGCTTCTGAGTATATATCTGCTTCGGACTTTTACATGGGGCCGATGTCTGCAGGAACACATCCATGTTGTTGCATGTGATTGCGGAGCGATGATCATCACAGATCTTTGAGATACCTTGCCTCACCTGCACCATGTCACCTGAGTTGAGCATGGAGCCTGCAGAGACCCATCATCAGGATAGCCATCCTACATGTCTCTTTGTCCGATTATTCCTCCAGTTCAAGAATCTGGTGACACGCGTGTAACCATGCTGATGCGTTCATCATTCCGGGACGGAGAAGCGTTGCAGATCCCGCATCTGCATCAAGAAATCTCCGAACATCTGGTCGATCCCTGCATATCTCTTCGACTTCAACATTTCGACTGTTGATAAACTCCTTCTCGCAAACAGACTTGACCACTGCAACATGACAAACACAACAGCGACTTAGGTATGGTAACCTTGAGTTTCTACAGATGACGAACGCTCCTTTTGTGACGCACCATACTCTGGTCGGACAAGCCATGTCCACTGGAAAGCAAGACGAGCCACACTCGGTGGGCAGCCCTCTGCCGTATGGAGAGCATATGAATTCTTCTCTTCTGTCATCAATCTCGTTTCTGGAGACCGTCATCTCGGGCTATCTTTGTACCGAGTCAGTATGGTGCCCTGAATCCCCTCCCAGATAGTCAAATGGTCAGGGTCAAGAGACCACAAAGCGAAACAGCAGCTCGCTCAGGCGCATCCAGACCATGCTATCTTCGCAAAGTTAGGGAGAAATAGTAAGTCAACTGTTGCCCTACAAGGAATGCTGTAAGCGGTATAGCTCCAGTGGACGCCATCTGAGACATTCGAGAAGCCTCTTCTTCGCTTCATGTTGCTACCACAACGGCTTCTGATAACAGCGTCAACGCAGATGTCCTTCAAGATGAGACAATCGACTCGCGTGTGTATGTTACTGCAAGTTCAGCCTAGGGAATCTGTCAGACGTCTTCACTACGTCATGCTATCCTGGACTATCTCATATCAAGATTGCCAGAAAGTCGACGACTATACATAGTTCCCACCTTGAGGCTTACTACGCTCTTTCCTTGGTTGTGGATCTGTGATAACGCGAAGCCTAGACGCTATTCATAGTCGCGAACAATCTCCTTTTGCGAGACTGAGTTTCGCGTGACATGGAAGGTTTCTTAGATGGACAGTAACTGCCGTGAGCAAGCCTTGCGAAGGACAACCACATTCCGCCTACCGTATCCTGCTCGCTTTTACTTGTTCCCACATGGAGCCAGAAGTGAAAATGTCTCACTTGTCAAGTGCCACTACGCTGTCCTCTCTGTTCCTGGACAGCTTGTAGGGCTACGCATACAGGGGGAGCCGAAAGTGCCGAACATTCTTTGACCTTGAAAGCTTGGGCCACTTCGAGTTTCTGACTCCACTGCCACCAGCCTCCTCGACATCGTACTGACCGCATCGCTACACCGGCCTTGCCGTGGTGCCACGGGGGATTTGAGGACATTGACAAGTCACTAGGCAGATTCTTCACTTCGAGAACATGGATCTTCACGCGCCTGACCAGATATTCGATCTAGCTTTACCTACGACAGACCATATCCTTATGGAGAATGCTTGCATCTGATGATTGAATATGATTACCGCTACGACCGCCATCTCGTGGCGCTTCTTCGTTCATAACAGCTTAACGGCGAACCACTAAACGTGCATCGAACCATTGTTAGAGACTGAGGTCTATGCCTCTGCTCTGTACATTTGAGATATCATGCTCTCAACTCTAGGTACCATACGCCACAGGTTCTAGTCGAGAACCAGCTCTTCACGATGCAATGGCTGGTAGATAGGTCTAGGCGTAAGTCCGTGGTATCTGCATCTACCACCATCAGTAAGTATATATATCTCTACAAGTCTTTCGGATTCGAGATTCAGATCATCAGCCTTTCTCCATTCAGTGATTTCTATCTTTTCCTTGATTCACTCTTTCCAACCAACATTGCATCAATTCGTTCTCTCCGACTTTCTCTTTTCCAATCCACAACAATGCGTGCCGTCGCTGCTCTCGCAGCATGCATCGCCTTGGCCAATGCCCAGACCTTTGACATGGACATGATTCTGGCTGCGGAACCCGTTCCGACCCCTTCTATCCCCGTCGTATACGTCACAAGTGATGCTCCTACAACGACAGCATCTGCCACAACAGTATCATACGTTGAGACCCAGGCCGCAGCATCTGTCTCGTCCGAGGTTGTTGCTGAGGCAAGCAGTACTGCTCTCGACAAGCGTGCCGCTTCTACTTGTGTGCCTCAGCCCACTGGCATCTCTTACAATTCCAGTCCAGATACCGCTTCTGCTTTCTTGGCCGACGGATACTATTCGAGTGTCGCTTCTGCCGCACCTACCCCTACTGGTTATGTGAACACTTTCACCAACCTTCAGGCTTCAAACAACGCTTATGGGTATGTTTTCTTGACTCAATCTTGCGATACTGTGCTTCATGCTGACCCGAGAGCAGATACATGGGTTTCACACTGTTGAAGTCTTATGACACTCAGTTGTGCTCGCAGAAGTGTGACAAGATCAACGGATGCCTTTCGTTCAACATCTACTTCGAGCGTGATCCATCTGGTACGATCCATGTCCTCTGTACCAAAACCTCTGCTAACGCTATCACCAGTCGATCCCAATGACGCCTCCTGCTCGTCGCCGTCCTCGGTCACCCAAATCAAGTGCGTTTTCTGGGGAGGTCCTGTTCTCAAGTCCAACGCCCTCAACGATGGACAATGGCGCAACAAATTCCAGGTTATCATCGCTGGATCCAATGGCTACGTAAACCAGACCATCACTCCTGCTACCGGATATGATGAGCCTATCGACCTCGGTGATGCCACCATCAACGCCCCTCTGGACTGCTCTGGACACGACACTTTCATGCAGTCCAAGTTCTTCACCTCGGGACCCTTCGATGCCAACTTGTGTGCTTCTGCCTGCTCAGCCCAGAATGTCTACAACTTAGCCCATCCTCCTGCTGAGGGCAAGCTCAAGACTTGCCAGTTCTTTACTACCTACCTTTTGTACAAGAATGGTGTTGCTCTTGGACAGACTTGCTCTCTTTACACCATGGCCTGGAACACGACTTACAACACCAACAAGGGATACTATTATGGCAACGACCACTACACAGTCGGCTACAGCTATGCATTCTCAAACACGACTGACCATGGTGCACCTTACGCTGCTTGCGGCTCATCCAGCTCATCTTCCATCTCTTCGAGCACTACCCAGCCTTCATCAACTCTCGCATCCGCTTCATCCACCATGACCTCTTCCACCGCAACCCCCACTGCCCTTCTCCCCGACACATCCTGCAACAACGCCGGCCTCCAATTCGCCTACTACCCCGGCCTCCCCAGCACCCAATGGGACTACCACTCCCCCAACTACGGTCTCGATGCCGAAACCTACAAGACCGTAACTCCCAACTACACGGGCGTGACCAACTTCATCGGCGGCTTTGCATGGAACACCTACCACCAATCCTCTTCCATCTACTCCAGCACCCGCCCCTTTGACCACGAGAAAATGATCTTGAACCACCGTGGCTATTTCTTCGCCCCTGTTTCTGGGGAGTTCACGTTTAGTATCCCCACCGTAGATGACGCTGCCTTTTTCTGGCTTGGCGATGTTGCGTACAAGGGTTTCAATGAGTTTAATTATCTCTTGTTGGATACGCAGGCGAATGGGACGCAGAGCGCTACTGTAACGTTGACGGCTGGAACGTATTACCCCATTCGCTTGATTTATGGAAATGTTGGTGGTGGGCCTGGGAGCTTGTACTTTCAGATTGAGCAGGGCAGTAAGGTGGCTGTGGATTGGTCGTCGACGGTGTCGCCGTATTTTGTGCAGTTTTCTTGTGATGGGGTTACTGCGCCTGTGTATCCTGCTTTTGGACAGGAGACTTGAGAGGGAGATGGAGAGAAGTGGTTGGGTTTTTGGTTTCTTTGTATATATAAATTCCTTGTTCAGTGGTTTCTTTTTTTTTTAAGGGTTGGATATGGTTTGGCTGGTTGGAAGATAGGAGCAAAAGATCTGTTGTTATTGCAAGAGCACTGTGCCCTGTGAATGACGGAGAATAGTGGGAATGGAGCTTGCATGCATGTTGTAGTCGTTCTTTCCTACATCTAGACGGTCATGGACGGAGAGCTCGCTAGGGAGTGGCACTTTATCGTGCGATCATTGAGATCTGCCGCCCATCATCGAATCAGTGTCATCCAGGCTGTCCAGAGACACATCGAGGTCCAGAACAGTGAATTCGAGAAGGACTGACAGCGGCGTTGATGTGAGAAAGTTTATCTTTTCAAAAATGCTTCTTGGTTCTCGTGAATATAAGTTTCGACATGGCGTCCTCTAGAAAAAGAAAGTGCATCACTTTTTTCTTTCTACTTTTTCATAAAAACCTTCTATATCCACTTCCTTCTCTTGCGGCGGATGAATGCTAGTCTAAGAAATAACATGATGCATCGACGTCATGAACGAGATAGAATTCGTCTCGAGAGGCTGGAAAGAGAGAAACACAACCATGCCGGAATGAAAACTCCTAAAGGGACCCAAACATAAAACATCGAAAGCAGGAACATAATCAGGCAGTGGAACTCTTAGGACCCGCCAGCTGGCTTGTCGCAGCCAATGCGGCCTAGCAAGTCCTTGTGGTTGCCGGGTATGCTGATACCACTGGCACGGCTCTTCTCCGAGGTTCGCTTGGCCGCTGGGCTGGGTCGGCGTGTGAATCGTAGGCTCTCAACACCCACCTCCTCCTCTTGCGGTGCCAATCGCAGCTCGGGCTCCTTTGTGGAGAAATCTCTCACGGCCTCCAGGGTATCTTCCTCCTCTTCCTCTTCTTCCTCTTCTTCCTCATCGTCGGAACGAGTGTCGTCGGCTCCCTTGCCCAGGACCACACGGTATGCGACGCGGCAGATCATGCCGAACCAGATGATTGTGATGACCTGAAGAGCAAGAAGCAGACCTAGGAAACCGTAATGAATTTTCTCGTTGAAGCACACATCGCCGTTGCCGCTGGTGTAAGCGTGCAGGACATTCGAGAGAACTTCGTTTCCGCCATCCTCGGAAGTTTTGGCACCAGTTACAGCGTTGTAGCATCCGTAGGGCATTTCAACAGGGACGTCGGCGTAGATAGACCAGCAAACGGCGAGGTAGAAGACATGTCTTGCGACGAACCACGAAAGCATAAAGACGCCGAAAGCGATGTCGCAAGCTGTCTGCATGCCCATGTACTTGAGCAACTTGGCAATCTGTACAGAGATGGTCAGAATCTGTCAAGGGCGGACACGCATATGTGGACTTACAGGGAATACCAAGTCAACTACATCCATCAGACACAAGATGACGTTGCCGACCTTGGTCTGATAGTAGCCATAGCTGCCAATCAGGAGCAGACATGTGATAATGTGGTGGGTGAACATCTGCCAATGGTCTTTTCTGCGCTCCTCGATGTTGATGACCATGATTTGCTGCAGCCAGAAGCCAAATTGAGCCAGGTAGTAGAGTTTGAAGAGACCAGTCATGGAGCGGGTTGGGAAGCCGGACCACATTGCGGGTAGGTTGTTGAAGTATGGAGAATCGTATACGAGATACTGAGTTGTGTGTTAGTTATGGCATGACTGGGCATGGTAGAGTTGCGGGGATACGCACTGTTCCAAGGAACCAGAATGCAGCGTAGTACAGAACTAGCCAGGCTTGCTCGGCAAAGCGAATGGTGGCCTTGGTCTTGTGGATGCCGCACTTTCTGGCCATTGGGACAAGAGCGTAGTCCATGGCGGCTGCGCGAAGGGCGGTGAAGACGATGATGCAGAGCGAGACGAACTTCAGGTCCTGCCAGCCCGGGTTGTAGAGGCCGGTCTGAGCGTCATAGTAGGACAGGGTGAAGTATTGAATTGTCGAGGAGCGGAGGCTAGGGAAGCAGACATGTGTCAAGACGAGGAGCATGAGGACGTTGATGGACAGGCCTGGGATAGGTCAGCATTGGTCTGGTCGTGTCTCGAGGTTGAGAATCTGCAGTACCTAGTTGGTGCTTGACCAGAGTAGCGCACAAAGAGCTCGAGAGGCTCTCATGCTTCCTCTTGGACCTCTTCTTGATGTGCGCTTTGGAGTTGCAAGTGGGCACGTCGAGGTGCTGGGAAAAGAATTGGGCATCCGCCGTGGCGGTAGAGGGAGCGACCGAAGCCATTGGCGAAAATGGACAGAGAGGAGCGACAATTCAAACAAGCAGCATTGACAGGGCTTGAGCGAGAGTGAGGGCGGGTTTCGCAGTCGAGCGAGATCAGCCAGTTGTCTTTCAACGGTCTAGACGGAGGGGAAGCTGGAGAAGCGGGCGTCTAGCACAAGGACGAAAGCGACCGAATACGACGAAAACCAATGCGGTGTGAGGTGGAAGCTGGCGATTGAGGCGTCAAGAAGCAGCTCCCTCGCTGCAGACAAGATAAAAATCGCGTGGCAGTGAATGGCTGAGAGAACGCGTATCAAAACGCAGCGGGTGAAACGACCAAAAAGTCGATTGCAACGCCAGCGCCGCCAACCCCAGACCCTTGGCGACCCCTATTGCCCTTGCGCCATTCAGAGCTTACCATCTGCCTCTGCCTCCCATCATTGGCTCACGGGCGAGTACGGCGTCGCCCACAAGGCCTGAGACATCTTGTGTGTGAGATGGTCCAAATTGGCGACCAAACATCAAGCAGTGCAACATGAAACTTGTGTCTTCATTATGTGTATGACTGCAAGACTAAAACCCCCCTGATCCAGAAACCAGCCGAACCCCACCATCCAAAACTCCGCATTCGTTAATTAACATGTCAGTTGAGCTAACTCAGAGAAGCTCGTCAACTGCACTCTAGTTGTTCTGCTGGCTGTTCAGAATTCTGAGGATGGCCAAGAACAAGTTGATGATATCAAGGTAGAGCGAGATGGAAGCTGCAATCTCCTCCTCGACGTGGTAGTGTCTCATGATGAGCTGTGTGTCGACCAGGATGTAACCACTGAAGATGAGTGCGCAAACAATGCCGTATCCCAACTCGATAGTGCTGGTATGAGGGAAGAAGGCTGCCATGAATCCAAAGATGATGACAACCCAGAGAGCTCCGGCGAGGTAGGGGATCCAGCTGGTAAAATCGTACTTGGTCTGGCAGGCGAAGAGGGTGAGTGCGACAAAGATGGCCAGGGTGAAGATGAGTGCCTCGAGCACAATCTTGCTCTCAAAGAAGGACGTGACGACACTGATCGAATACGCCTCCATGGCGGTAAATCCACCAAGGAAGAGGAGGTTGGTGGGGTACGACTTGCGCTTCCAGAAGGTCAAGAGCATGAAGCCGATAGCGCCAAAGAGCGAGACCCACATCATCCACTGATTGGTCTGGATCCATGCTTTGTAACCGGGGCTGAAGAATGAGACGGAAGAAAGAGCGGCGGTCGCGAGGAGTTGGACGGTCAGGATCGAGTAGACCTTGCGGACGAATTGCATGCGAATATCGAGAGTCGCTTCAGAGACAGAGCCACCGAACTGTGGTGCGTCAGTAAGGAGGATACTTGGTCAGCAGGTCGCAACACAGCATACCTTGAAGTCATCGGGGACATTGTCGTCCTCGTCGCGAGGAACTCCTGGAACGCCAGAGGCTTCTGCCTGGTAAGATGGCGGGGGCTGGCTGTAGGCCTGCTCCTCGAACGAGTCGCGTGTCGGCGCTGCCTGGTATTTTGTCGTGGATGCCATCGCTGTGTAAAGCCGCGCGTTGGTCGAGGAAATTGCTATGTAGGAAACAAAGAGATGCTCAGGTTATCGACAGTCGAAGAGATGAAAGAGGCGGCGAGCAGACGACTTGCACCGCCGCCCGAAGATTCCAGCGTCATTCTGGGGTCACCTGAGCCTCACTCTTATCCCCGTCGTTTGTCCGTCATCACCTCCACATCGTCCTTCCTTGATTCATTGTGTGCATGCAGCTGTATGAATACGACTCTTCTCTGGTCTGTTCCAACATCACACTTCATGGAAGCCTGTCCACCGGTTCCCCTCAGTGAACGCCGCCGCGTCCAAATGACTGTATGGATCCACAGCTCATCGAACATGGTCCCTCGTCGAGGTCCTCCAACAAAAGCAGCACTGGAGTAGTAAGCCTCATAGGAAGGCATAAGACGTCCCGACGTGTATGCGTTTGTACAAGGTACTGAAACGAAAATCCGACGACATGGCTGAGCGAGCCAAGTCACGACAGTCCTCAGACTAAAAGGCTTTTTGTCTGGAAAAGTCTCATCGCGACTGTTCAATGCTGGTCGGCGTGAGTCTCAAAATCTTCACGGCGTGAAACACTACAACAGGCTTTGTGCGCAGTGAGACCCGCCGGGATACACAATCCCTATTAGACAGTGAAGGTCAGCCTCAGCTCGAGTTTCGATTCAACCTCGTTTCTCATCTGCATACGTCTTTTTGTCAAAGCTCGCGGACATGTCCAAACCCAGAAGCCTCGCCAATCATCATAGCGAGCGAGGTCCCCTACAAGGACCGAGAGATGCCGTACTCTTTGAGCATGTGAAAAAAGCATAACACAGCTCGAGCGAGCATCGTTATGCATGCTGATGTTTTCCAGATCGCCGACAAAGCTGCAACATGGCATCCCTTGGGCCGCCGTGGCAAGCGTAAATCGCGCGAACCGCCCTGTATACAACCAATTGCGGATCTGGAAGCCATCCATTTGAACGACCTCCTCTTGCAGGACAAAACTCCTGGCACCGTCCTGATAGTGCGTGCAGTTGGACAACCTCAACAACCAGGACCACTTCTTCCCATTCTGAATGTCATCGAAGATGATACAGGCCAGACTATGCATATATAAGTGTACTTTTCAAGCACCAGCCCTCCAACAGCCATCCTTGCGTCTGGCAATATCCTTGCGATCAAAGCACCTGGATGCGAGATGAGCAGCCATGGACCTGTCATCAAAGTTGTTCATCCTTCCGATATCCTGGCTCTCCAACCGAGTCACAAGCTAGTTCCTAAAGCTTTCCTGGATTTGTCTGGACCATCTGTCAACTCTGTTCGAGATTGGGTAGAGGAAGCCCAGGTGGCCCTTGGAAAAGGAGAATACACAAAAACAATTGCCGTTTGCTCCAATGCCTTTGAGCGATTTTCCAACACGGAGGACGCGGTCGATATCCTAGAGACGCTTCATCAGTGCCGGTCTGTTGCTGCTATGTGTGCTGGCTACTACGATCTAGCCACTGCTGATGCCGTGGCCTTCATCTCAGGCTGTACTGATGAACAGTTGAAAGGTCATCGCCAGTTCTTACATCGAGCAGCATGCGCTGCCTACCAGAAGCAGGACTACTCCCTGGCTCAGAATCTATTCCAACGTCTCCTGAAGCTCATTCCGAAAGACAATTCAGCTATCATCATGTGCAACAATACTCGACTCAGGCTTCTTGAGGAGCGCGATGGGATATATGACTTTGCTGCCATGGCAAAGAAACAGCTTCCGATCTATCATGCCAGCTTCACGAACTTGACCGAGATACGAGCTTCGTGTGGCCGCGGACGTGGACTGTTTGCTAAAGTTGATATTCCCCGTGGTGGTCTTGTTCTCTGTGAGAAGGCATTTGCATCTTCAGAGGTAGAAGAGGCCGCAAAGACCACTAAGAGCAATGCTTACTCTGGAGACGACCAAGGTGCACAACTGTGGCTAGACGTTGTCCAGAAGGCATTCAGAAACCCCTCTCAGGCTCAAAGATTGATTGGCTTGTACGCAGGTCCAGCATACTCGACTCAAACAAATGTACCCACTGTGGACGGACAACCCGTCATCGACGTTTACCAAATCGAATCAATCCTGTTTCACAACACTTTTGCTCACCAGGCAAAAATAGATTCTGGAGGCAGCCTCTTCATCCAAGCATCTTATGCGAACCACTCATGCATTGACAATACGCACAGAAGCTTTGTGGGGGACACGGTTGTTTTGCGTGCTGTCAACGACATCGCAGCAGGCACTGAGCTTACCACATCATACTGGCCAGCTGCTTTGGACGAGCCAGATCGACATGAAGATCTCTTTAAGAACTGGAAATTCGTTTGCAAATGCAAGCTGTGTGAGAGCGAATCAGAGTGCGACCAAGACTGGGAAGAAACATTCAAGACGGTCAGAAAACTGTTGGAGGAGAAATACAGCGACAAGAAGGAGTTCATCGTCAAGATAGAACAGCTTGCCAAGCGGCTCGAAAGCGTATATCCTTGTCATCTGTTCGGACATCTACCTCGCATAGCCATGCAAGATCTTCAGAGCAAGCTCCTGAAGCTGTGGGTCGCCTTGGATGACCAGGACAAGATCCGTAAGCATGCGATTGCACTGCTTCGTGAGTACGGTTTTCGAGTCGAGACCACAAACAACAGCCCAAGGATCCAGCTCAAAGGACCCAATGGCTTACTGCATGAGCCAGTAGTAAAAGCGCTATATCAGCTCGGGCGTGTCTCGGCAGATGAGGATGGCAAGGAATATCTTGCGCTATCCAAGGCAATGTGGCTTGCCATGAACGGTACGTCTGAAGGGTGGAAAAAGTTGATAGCTTGACACAGCATTTAGCGAAGACGCCACTCTGTCATTTCATGTCTACAACAACTCGCATCTGCATTCAAGGCCTCTAGTGGATCATTGCATAAACACTTGTATTGAGTTCTATAATCTCATCCGCCAAGAAATAAAGAGATACTCAAGCAGAAGAGAAAAGCAATTGTACCATCATCATTGAGAACCCAAAAGAAATAAAGAGCTCGTCAAAAGTGTATCGATCATCGCTATGCTGTCGTTTCGAGTCGTTATAGAGGGGTTGGGTTTGCTGCCGCCATGCATGTGCGTTTTTGAATCAAAGAAGAAAAAAGGGACAAGCAAGAGCGAAGAAAAACAAGATGGAGCAGCAAAAGAGCAAAAGCTTCCTGGTAGCAAGCAAAGAAAGAATCTAAGCAAGGTCGAAAGCAAGTTGGCAGCGTTGTATGTCAGGTCTCATTCAACGATACCTGCCTGATCGCTTCGAATCATAGATGACTTCGCGCTCGTAGACACGCTCATCGTACTTGGACCGAGGCTTTGCAGGCGGAGAACGTGGCTTGGGAGGTGGGAGTCTCTCGAGTTGTTCGCGTTCCCACTCAATCTCACGAATACGGTCACGGCGTTCGCGACGAATATCCTCAGAAAGTTCTACGAGTTGAAGAACGTCCTCCTGAATTGGCGAGGTTAGCATTCTTTGCCTTACTTGTTACTGTTTACGATGATACACAACTTACGTATTTCAGATACTCCATGACGTAGAAGAAGTGTTCAGAGTCTTCATACTGATAGCCCATTTCTTCGATGGCTTCCTTGATGACCAGATCTTTGGTGACTTCGGTCCACATGTCTTTGGCGACCTTGCGCTTCTCCTCTTTGCGCTCTGGTGGTGCGGGAAGTCCGGGCGCGAAATCCGTCACAAACTCTTCGTCGGCGGTGTAGAATTTGCTTCTCCTGGAGCCATTGTATTGTTGCCAGGTAATGTCTTGTCGAGCGCCTCCCAGACCATCCATCTGCACGCGTCGAGTACCGGGAGGAATGTCGACGAGTCCCCAGTCTCGAGTTGCACCGTTGTGTGCTTCGCCGACGTAGCCGCGCTCGAGTGCTTTGCGATTGTAGTACTCAGCCTCGGCAGCAATCTCATCATCATAGCGACGTTGAGGCGTAGAGACTGAGCGCGAACGGGTGATTTCGACATCACGCTCCACCTCTGGTTCGCGTCGAGGTGCTGGACGAGAGACCTCGCGCTCGAACGTGATGTTCTCGTCATAACCTCCGTTGCGAGTGTTGCGTCTGCGAATTTCGATTTCGAGACTTTCGTCCCTGGGTGCAGGAGGGGGACTTGGGGGTGCTGGGGGAGGGCTGGGTAGACGTTCTGGTGAGCGGGCTCGCTCGATGCCATGATCGATGTGTCTGTGATGCGTAATGATTTCCTGAATGATAGGCGGGCGGACAATGGGTTCTGGTGGCGGTGGTGGCATAGGCTCAGGAGTTGGCTCTCTGACTGGTTCAGGGGTTGGTTCGCGGGGGACGGATCTTTCGCGTCGTCTGATGATGATTTCTTCCCTGTCGTCTCTCACCGGAGGAGGTGAGGCACGTTCGTGCTCGCGGCGGCGAATGATAATCTCTTCACGCTCGTCTCTGGGAGGAGGTGGCGGAGAAGGCTCGCGACGTCTGAATAGCCACTCTTCTCTTTCACGTGCAACCGGACCTGGACTACGTCTACGAGGAGGAGGAAGACTGCGCTCGCGCTCACGTATACTGATCTCCTCTCTTTCCACACCGCGCACGCTTCTGGCCGGAGGCGGCGGAGAACGTGTCTCTTCGTGGCGAAAGATGAACTCCTCCTCGGCGATTTCTGATCTCGCAGCTTCGGAGCGAGGGGGAGGTCGACGGTCTCCAGCACCCCTGCGAAATACTATATCGGGAGGAGGACCTCTAGGCGGCTCCGGGTCTCTTTCTCGCTCCTGCTCTCTTCTGCGTATCAAGATGTCCGTCTCCTCGATCTCTGCTCGGTCCCTCGGTCTAGGAGGTCGCGACTGTTCACGCTCGCCACGACGGAGGATAATCTCTTCGCGCTCGAAATCTCTGGGATATCTCGAAGGCGGTGGTCGTTCTCTGAGTGGTGGTTCACCTCGGCGCTCTCTAATCACGAGTTCATCCCTTTCGACTCTTTCTGGCGGACCACCTCTGCGGGATCTGGTATCGTCATCTCTGCGGGAAACATAGTCGGCATAGTCGTCAGGCTCGCGATTCTTAACCACGAGCGGGCCAGCATTCGTTCTTCCATAGTCGTCGTGAAGGAAATCCGGGAGCTTTGCTCCGCGTGTGTTGCGACGGTCGCTCACGACAGACTCTGGGCGTTCGGCGTAGCGAGTGCGGTTGATGTCGACTTCGATATCCTCGTAGTTGCGCGCAGGTCGAGGTCGAGCATAGGGATCGCGCTCTCGGTCGTCGTAGACATCAGCGACAGGATAACGCCGAGACATGACAGTGTTGGCTCGTCGCCGGGACGTTGGAAACGGTCAGAAAGTGAACCTGAGCCGACGAGTCAGGCCCAACGTGGGGAAATGTCAAGACCCACGAACGACGAGAAGATAGAGCGACGACAAGAGAAACACGCCGGGAAAGCAGACTGTACTCTGATGCGCAGAAGCAGAGTCGTCACACGAGATCTGCTAACTCGGTGAGCGGGAAACAAACGACAAGAACCTGGAACAGTGGAACTGGAGAGGCTGGTGGGTGGTGGGGGTCTTTCGATTGTGGCTTTGGTTGGTGCCCAAGCGTCTGCACACTTGACGTATTGCCCTACATCTTGATTTTGGCTGTCGACAAGTACTGAGGGCTGCAGTCATTTGCTCTCGCCTAGAGAGCGTAGGGACGGTGCCAGAATCTACAGGATCTTGTATCTCCGCAGCTACATATCTGACTACTCTCAAGCAAGAGAGGAGGGATTTAGGTTCTAGGTGGTTGTATATGACGGTATGATAATCAGAGAGACTTTTGCGTCTTGGCAATTTCATATGCCTGCTTCTCACAGCCAGAGACTGTGTGTGCGAAGGTGGATATTGGTTCAAGGGTACGCAGAAAAGGATGGCTTCTGTCAAACCAAGGCTTGTTTCTTGGTCGAAGGGTCGAGCCTTCCCGAGCACATGTGGGGCTATCCGCAACCTTCTTGTGCAGCACGGGTCATCCCTAACGTTGACAACAGACGACGACGAAGCACTCACTCCAGCGAAACTCCATATTTCTATATTCGGAGAACCATCCTTCTGTGTACATCATCGTCACATCTAATCATTAGGCAACGACGAATCCAACTGCTCGTCCATACTACAACTCTTGTGACAGCCTACCTTTGTGGCATGTGACTCAGGGTCATCTACTGCCCCAGACATCTGGACTGTCTATCACATAGCAGACAGACGACCACATCTGATATTTGCAACACATTCCGGTCAGGCTCTTGCCGGAATGTGAGGTTCTCATAAGTCACAAAATATTATCAGCCCAACTCCCACATAAAATTACATTTCTCCGAGATTGTAAATCAGTCGAAACGCAGTCATGGATACTCGACATCCCATCAGGGACACTGCCGAGCCCAAAGTACTTTCTGTGGCTTTCAACAATGACTGTACGAGATTCGGCTGTGGCTTGGATGATGGTTTGAGAAGTGCGAATCCAGACATAAGCTCGGCACAAAACCAAGACTGACCATGCCCTTTAGTATTCCGAGCCAAGGACTGCATAAGAACAATCAAACAAGGCATGTCTATAGTGCTGGAAAATAAGATGAGAGATCTAACTCCAAGTAGCACTCCGACCTGGACACGGTCTCGCTATCGTGGAAGCTTTGGATGACAGATACGCAGCTGTGGTGGGTGGCGGAAGGCTGCCAAACTCATCGCCTAACATGGTATGTGTCCAGGCTACATTGTGTGGAGACTTTACTTACTAACCGGCCGAAGCTTGAGTTCTGGGACCTCGTCGAAAAGAAGAAGCTAAAAGAACTCAACTTTGGCGAACCCATCGTCGCCGTCCGGGTCACCACCAAATACTGCATCGTCGTCTTGATGGATCGTAGTATATCACTGGAGTACACTAAAGATCCAAATACTGGTACAATCAACCTAGGCACTGTCAAAGCACTATATCGCACTGCAAAGAATCCCTACGGACTCTGCTGCATCAGAGGCGATGCTTTGGCACTGCCTGGGGAAACTCCTGGACAGGTCCAAGTGCTGACTCTGTCCTCCAAGGATAAGAAGGTCTTCAAGGCTCACGAGCAATCCCTTAGGCAAATGGCCATGAGTAGGGACGGAACCATCATTGCCACAGCCAGTTCACAAGGCACCATCATCCGCATCTTCAGCACCACCGACCCTACCAAATCTACAGAGCTGCGTCGAGGTTTGGAGTCCGCATCAATATGGGGCCTTGCCTTCTCACCTTCTGCGCACTTCATCGCCTCCACATCTGACAAAGGTACCTTGCACATCTGGGACCTACGTGCCCCAAGAGCTCCAGAAGACCGCACCCGACAACCTTCCGACCAGCGAAAACGAGCCTCCTTTGGTCGCGGCAACCACGAATACGACACAATATCCCATGCCTCTGGATCTTCATCACCACTTCCCGGCGCTGTGGCCACAGCAGCAGGAGGCTACATACTACCCCCACCAGACCTCCGTCACGCACCACCTTCCACCGCGCCTTCCCTCGGCTCAATGCTCAGCGGTCTTGCCAAGGGAACCAGATCATCCACCTCCATCGAATTTACCATCGGCTCTGATCCGCCAAACTGGCAAGGTCAGCCACGATACACCAGCACCACACTGCCTAACGGGCAAACCGCCAAGCTCAAGGTCGACAATGTGGCTGTACCCGGTAGGCCGGATGGCAAACCGCCCAAAGGAGTGATTGCTTGGGACCCAGAGGGTGGAGATAAGAGGCTATGGGTTGTGGGAGGCGGAGCAGATGCGAGGTGGGAGGTTTTCGAGCTAGTCGATGATTCGATCACGGGTGCCGTCAGGATTGGATGTACGGGGTTTAGAAACTATCTGACCAGACAGTTTCCCGAGAGAAGTTGAGGATGCTTGCGCCATGGCAGATGGGGAGATTGTGGCATTGCTTAGACGAGTCACTCACAAGCGTATCCGACAGCATATACATAACGGTATGCTATCACGTAGATCAACCACAACTTTGGGTATCAAACATTTCTCATTCGTCTCTAGATGACCAAGCTCCTTACACGCCAGCATCCCTCGTAGGCCGCGGACTGTTTTGCGCACTATTGGCACCCCTTCCACCTTTCATCAAGCTCGCGAAATAAGCTTCGAGATTCTCTGTGGGTAGATCTTTGGAGGTATCCTGTGCCGCACCACTCGAAGACGGAGGTGGAGGTGACTGAGGACTAAATGGCGTTGTAGTGCCACCTGGACTTGCAGTTGCAGCGGGTTTATTGCGTTCCTGTATAACATTATCAGTACTCTGTTTTTTGAGTAAGAAAGGAAGGAGGGGCGGATATATACCTTTAGTCGTCTCAACACCTCATCGGCATCATATTGAATTCCTCCCATGTTGAATTGCACCGGGCCTACATGTTCAGCCATTGCTTTTGCGCCGCTTTCGTCGGCGCTGGCGCTTGTGGGTGTGCCTGTGCCTGCTGCCCCATTGGCCGCGCGACGGGCTTCACGAGCCTTTTTCGCTGCTTCGTCTTCGGCGCGATAGCGATCTAGACTTTCTGCTTGAGCGGCCAAAAAGGTTTGGTCAGATGTACATTCCACTTCCAACTTTGGCTGTGAGGGCGCAGGTGGATGCGGATTCTGGATCTGTTGTTCGTAGAGGGAGATGGTGGTATCGTTTTCCACTGCCAGCGAGGTTTCTGCCGCGCCCCCTGTGGTTTGCTTTTCTGGAGTTGAGGGCAAGATGGGAGAATTAGGGGCTGAAGGCAAAGATTGGATTTCCACGCCCCAGGCGCGGCTGATGCCTTCGACGTCGAAGCCTTCGCGCAGGACGCGGATTTTGCCCCAGCTGTCCCAGCCAGGTGGCACGAGGACTCTGTCGCGGTCGACGACGTTGTGTTTTGGTGGGGTTCCGGCGGGAGAAGTGTTGATGTCTAGGGCGTGGTGGACGAGGGGTTGGAGGGAGCCCGGTTGGGCGGGCATGGTGTAGACGAGTCCAGCACCGTGTTTGAGCAGCACGGTGCGCAGGAATTGGAGTATGTAGTCAAAGTGCGCTTCACGGTATCCGCGCTCTTTCTCTAGGGACTCGATGTGTTGGGCGTTTTGGCAGACTACTAGCAGGGGTAGACCTAATGGGTCGTCGTGCTCGCCGGGACCCAGAGGCAGAGGGGTGTGGTTGTCGGTCATGGAGGTGGCGATGTCGCGGTCGCGGCGGTGCTGCCATGCGGAAATGTTTTCTTGTAGAGCAGCTTGGGCGGGTTCATCGAGTGACGAGGTGACGAGGGTGAGCAGGCGGACCCATTGGCGCAGAGTGTGGATAAAGTCCCAAGGCTTGGCCCAATCGAGCAGGATGACAGCAGCGGTGTTCGGAATGGCATCAGGAGTGAGCAGGCGGGTCAGCAGAGGCGCGTACTGCTTGTCAGGAGTAGTCAGGGTGTAGAGCGACAGGCGGGCAACCATGTCGTCGTGATCCGAGTCCAGGACATTGTGGTAGGTGTAGCCCAGGCCGAAGCGGGTAGCGCGCACAGGAGCGGCATTCTTCTGGTCGGGCTTCCTCAGGCGAGACGTCTTTTGCTGCTGCTGTTGTGCCAGCGAGTCGACAAAGTCGCGCTGCGAGTCGACCGAGCCGCCCAGGACGATCAACTTCTTGTCGGGCAGCCGCTTGCCGCTGGCCACCTTGTCCAGCAAAGTAGACCACATGTCGAGCTCGCTGCTGCCCGGCCGGGACTTTGACTGAGAGCGCGCCATCGAGTGTGGCTGCCTGCGACGACTGTGCTGTGTTTGGGTTGTTGTTGAGGGGGGACTTGGCTGACCGACAAAAACGACTTTCACATGCCATCAAGGTCTGGAGCTCGCGCGTCATCACAAACTTTTTGTCCTTCCTGCATCAACCATTGGCCATGAACCAGATCAAGCAGGTCCAGCGCCTCAACGAGCGCGAACTCGAAAAGGTCGTCCCCTCCAACGCATCCTGGCACACCGACTACCGCGACACGGCCTACATCTACGTCGGCGGCCTCAACCTCGACCTGTCCGAAGGAGACATCATCACAATCTTTTCCCAATATGGCGAGCCCGTCTGGATCCGCCTCATGCGCGACAAGGAGACTGGAAAGAGCAAGGGCTTCTGCTGGTTGAAATACGAGGACCAGAGGAGTTGCGACCTGGCCGTCGACAATCTCGGCGGCGCAACCGTCATGGGCAGAATGCTGGCTGTCGACCACACACGATACAAGAAGCGAGATGATGAAGACGAGGACGAAGGTTACGTCGGTCAAGACAAACAGATCGCTGGCGCAGACGCTGAAGAGTCGGAAGCCGAGGAAGAGCGCAGACCTCTGATCAAGGAAGAGCTTGAATTGGCCAAACTCATGCGCGACATGGAAGACGACGATCCCATGAAAGCATACATGATCGAGCAAAAGAAGGAGGAGGTTGAAAAGGCATTGGCAAAGTCCTCGTCGTCAAAGAGACACGACGACTCGCGCCGCGAAAAGAGACATCACCGTTCAAGGCGCGACCACGACGACGAGGATCGACACAGAAGGCACCGAAGAGCATCATCACGAGACGACCGAGACGATAGACGCGGAAACAGAGATGGCCATCGTTCTCATAGACGTCGCTCCGTCTCGCCTGGCCGCGACCGCTCAGTGTCTTCCAGAAGAGACAGACATCGCTCCACCAGAGACCACGACGATTCTCCCCCCAGACGCGAGAGAGACAGCAGACGGAGAGACTACTAACTCAAGATCACCTACACCGCCAACCAATGAACGCGATTACCCGCGCAGAGAGCGCCGGCGTTCCTCTACTTCACCCCGTAAACACGACTCGAGAAGCATATCTCCCAGACCTAGACGTTGAAAGTATGGAAACACATGTAGATACTCATTCTGAAAAAGAAAATAAAAGCATAATATTCTGTTCAAACAACACAAGCAGTCACCCTTATATGTCCACCCAGGTACTCGCGAGTGTTCAACGGCAAAGAACTGAAGATTTGTACTTTTTCGATAAAGAGGTTCAAAACAAGATTCTAAGGGAGGGTATATACAAAACTATCTGGTATCTAAGGGAGCGACTAAAACATTAATGTACCGACAAAACAAAATCCATAAATCATACAATCCACCCCACCTCCTCAAGCCTTGGGCTGGCAAGCAGGAGCAGGCTCACTAGCATTAGACGAAATATACGACCACTCAATCGTATACTTGTCACTGCCCCTGTACTGACCAAAGTTGGTCGCATAGCTCTGAGGCCAGCTGTGATCATACAAAGCACAGTACTGACCCACAGTCTCGCCATTCTTGAGCAACATGTACGTGTTGTAGAACTGGCAGGTCTTGGGTGCGCTGCCGTTGGCTGGGGGGTGAGCGCGAGCGTAGTCGGCTTGGGCGGCGCAGGCGGCGGCGCACTTGGAGATGTCAAAGGGGCCGGTTTGGAAGATGCGGACGCCGAGGTAGCTGTGGTGTGTTAGTGGTGAAAGATGCGGAAGGTCAGGGAAGAGGAAACTTACGTATCTTTGCCGTTGCAGTCGAAGGGGGCGTTGATGGCGGCGTTTCCGAGGGGGATGGGAGTTGTGCAGCCGGGGGGAGTAACGATCTTGCTGTTGACGTAGCCGTTTGATCCGGCAATGACTACGTGGAAGTCCTTGCGCCATTGGCCGTTGTTCTTTGCGTTGTCGGTGGTGACTGGACCTCCCCAGAAGACACACCTGGAGTTCTGTTAGCATGGTTTCGATACTACGATATGGCTTGACAGCTATGGTTCCGCTTACTTGATGTTGGTAGTGCTGGGAGGGTTTGCGCAATAAGCATCGTTGGGGTTGACAGTTGGGTCGCGCTCAAAGTAGAGGTTGAAGGCAGCACATCCCTTGATGGCATCGCACTTGGAAGCACAGGTCTGGGTCGAGTACTCGTCGAGGACGGTGTAGCCAAGATAGCCATAAGCGTTGTTGCTAGCCTTCAAGTCCGTGAAGGTGTTGTAGTAGCCCTGAGGAGTGGAGGCAGACTTGGCGATGGTGGAAAAGTCCTCGTAGGCCAGGAAAGCCTCTGGGGTATCATCTGAAGGGACTGGACCAGCGCCAGTAGGCTGGGGCTTGCAAGTAGCAGCTGCGCGAGCTTTGAGGCCAGCAGAGCTGACGCCCGAGGCCTTGACCTGAGCAGCGATGGAGCTGGCAGCAGCGGAGGGCTGGTAGGAAACAGTGCTGGCTTGAGCGCTGACGTCGACAACAGGGATGGTGACGGTGGGGATGGGAGCAAGAGCATCAATGGCGGCCCAGTCAATCTCCTGGGGAAGAGGGTTGGCTACAGCCAGGGCCGCAAAGGCAGCGGCAACAGTGAAGGAACGCATCTTGTCCTGGGTCTCGAAACGAAAGTCTAGAAGAGGATGATGAGGAGGATGGATGGAATGGAACAGGTGCTTGGAGTGTTGATGATCTGTCAAACCTACTGGGACTTGGGCATATATATACTTGCACCTGAATGGTGCTAGTCACCCTATGACACTTTACCTGCAAACGAGCATCACCGCATCTTGACCGGCAAGACACGAGCCGCCCAAGATCCTTACCAGAAGCCAAACGAGCGAGGCCAAGGCACGATTGCGACTGAGTCTGTCCGTGAGCGCTTACCGAAATAGCTGGCGAGTGGTACTGGCATCGAGCCAAATACAGAATGTGGAGAACATCTTGACACGAAGGAACAGAGCGATTGTGGTATAGAGAGCACGGTTCCTCGCGATGGGGCTCTGATCAGGGAAGGACGTCGCGACTCTGCAGGATGCTATTCACGGTGGCTGACTCTAAATCAAGCCTAGAGGTCGAAGAGCGTGCCGTTTCGAGGGGACTTGCCTTGGCAGGGTGGCCGAACAGAACCTAGTTCACAGTTTATGCTTTGGTACGGCCTTGTTGTTTAGTGCAGAGGCGACAAATCTCCCCTTGATGCCTTGGTTGTGCCGTGTTGTTCCTGATGTATGGGCGGGTGATCGTCCGGGAATGCAATAGAGAAAGAAGTCTCCAGATTCTTTCGGTCACGCTCATCTCGCTTCGCAACTTCGATTGATGAAAGAATTAGTGCCATGTCGAGAATCAGGAAGAGGCCTCTCCGATGACGCTCCAGTCCACTTGCGCATTGTTGAGCATTGAGTTCCTGGCCCCGCAATCCTTCAAAAAGTCGCGAATCGCAAGTTGCGACCGTCTCTTGGATGGTGGTTTCGAGATCGTCACAATGCTAAGTTTAGGAGTGGATACTTTCTGAACCAAAGCGCGTGGGGAATCCTTATTCAGCATCAGGAATATGCCGAGCTCTTGCGTGCCTCCAGTAAGAACAGATCATTTCCAAGTCCTTGCAATGCGCACATCAAATCCTGTGGTTCTAGAAAGACCTCTACCATTCAACCCTGGTTGAGGTCTCAGTCGAGTTGCCGCTCAATTCTGAGGTCTGCAAGAAAGCACTCTTCGATATACAAGATATCAGACGGTGCATAAAGCGAGTAGTACGTTCTGTATCATCTTCCTACGTATATTTCCTTAGCCTCGTGTCAAGGTCGTGTCTCTTGCCGCCATGCAGCAGCGCTGTGGCTACAGCCTCTCACTATGCCATTATGACTGCGCCATATCATTGAGCGGGTCTGAAGGATCTGCCCAGACGCAAAAGTACGACCCGTCTTTCGAGCCTCTACGAGTCCTTGTGGGCCTGCTGAACAGAAACACACTGGACTGTTCCACTGTGAGGATGTCTCAGACACAACCACAGAACAAAACGATTGTCGCAGGGCGAGACTGCAAACCGTCTCGGAAAGCGGATCACCCTCACACTGGAACCACACGAGTCACGCTCTGGGCATACCATTCAGACTTTCAACCTCGGTGGCCATGCCAGCCGACGGCCCGTCTTGGGCGCTTGTCAAATCGAGTTTTTGGTTTGCGACTACAAGCGCCATGGTTTTCCTTCTGCGGCGGCCCTGAAAGCTCGTGTGTGATGCACTGCCTTCGCGTGCGGCAGGCCGCCGAGTCCCCATGGCTGCTATTTTGGCTTGCGAAGATGTTAATAGTGCTATGCAGGTCATTCACTAGCAGTCTGCCTTCCTTTGAACAACTGTGATATCATTGGTGCATCCATTGTTCGTCTGGAGGGCCATGTGGCCAGAGAGTGGATGCTTTTCGAATAATGCAAAGCATTAATTCTCCGACATCGAGATGGACTGCAATCTGATCTCTTCATGTTCTCTGTCAGGGACATCATGATCGTCCTAATCTGGTGGATATATCCCTGACTGGGAGGACAGTAAAATTGCGCAGTCCTTCGCATTGAGATTGTATACATGTGGGCCAACTAGCAGCTTGATTGTCACTGAATGTGGGTGCGTAAGAGAACTCAGCATACGAGAAAGATGAAAATACAATTCGTGATGCTAAATTCCCAAGAATAGCATCAACATGGCTCCTCAGATTCGAGAAGTGGTGCCCTGATGATCTTTCTCGGATGATCTACCATCTCCGTTAGCAGATAGTGGCCGATCACAGGGAACATGATGATCCTGAACTACCTCAGTGATGCTCTTCTAAAGGTTCGGCACGCACAAAAACCTTCAACTACGGGTCCGCCGAGACAGCAACCCGACACCTCTTGCCAGTTTGGGTTCACATCTATTGAACATTCCATCTCTCTCAGCCGTCGCGACTCACGAGATCATGCCACATGTAATAGACCCAATTACAGATGCTGTGGCTCACCTGATACTGCGAAGACGAGATACAAGAAAGCATGATCAGGGCGGGTAGGCAGCCGGTAATGGTTGTTGCTTTCTCTTGGTAGCCTCAAACGACACTTGGGCGGCTGACATCTTTCTGTTCTGGTTTCCGAGGCCTCAAGAGTCAAGACTTTTTGTCGACTAGCGTGGCATGCCAGAATCTGAGAACAAATGATCAGTAGGGTAAGGCCTGACTTGGTGCATATTGCAACACTGAAAACAGTACACGTGGAGATGAATACTGAATCTCGTTGTTCTTCATTAGTGATAGATTAATATTCTCATGCTTTTGTCCAGCGAACGGATATGTCTTCCTTTCCAAAGACCTTCGTCCATGCCGAGTCTTGGACAATGCAACACTGTCATACTCATATCCTCGTGAGGTGGTAAGAAGGCCGCTACATATTGGCCTTCTTAGGGAGTCATGCCAGAGCCTTCTCGACCTTATCCAGGCAGTCGAAGAACTCGTTCCAGTGGTACATGATGACGATGGCGCCACACTCCTCAGTCAGCATCTTGGCCATTCTGTCGATCTCTTCCTTCTCATCATAGGCACCGACATAGCCAATGAGAGGAATCTTTGCATTCTTGGCAGCAGTGGCTCCGGACTTGCTGTCCTCAATTGCTACACATTGGCTTGGCTCGACACCAATTTCCTTGCATGCATGGAGGTAGATGGCAGGGTCCGGCTTCGAGGTTGGCTTCTCGAGGGAAGTGGCAGCACTGTAGACATGCTCTGCGGGGAAGAACTTATCCTGGCCGACCTTGCGGATGGAAGCCTGGACTCTGGAGAGAGCTGACGACGAAACAACTGCAAGACCGTACTTCTTGCTCTTGTATAGCTTCTCGAGGACCTCAGTGGCACCAGCACAGGGTTCGGCCTTCTTCTCCAGTGTCTCGACAACCTTGCCGAGTTCGCGGTCGACGTATGCGTTGAACTCGTCCTCTGGGATCTCGAAGCCGTACTTCTTTTGCAGCGAGACCATCATGCCTCTGAAGTTTTGACCAACAAACTCCTTGAGGAGTTGAGGGCCGGTGTAGCGGTCCGACTTTCCATGCTTTTCCAAGATCTCGTTGGCGAGTTCGGCACAAGCCTCGAACGCGAGGTGCTCACTCAGGACCAGAGTGTTGTCGCAGTCGAACAGAATCTCCTTGATCTTTTGTTCCTGTGTCAGCCAACGAAGCCATGAGATGATGCCGATCCACAGAATGAGGTAGCCGATGAGCTGCTCGAAGCTGAGGAGTTGCTGGAAGCTGGGGAGCTGTTCGAAGCTGAAACGTACCGGTGCCATTGCTGATGTGTATGAAGAAATAGGGTATAAGTCGAAACTATAGCGGTCTATATATACGGAACGAAAGGAAGAGTCAAGACTCAAAAAGCGATGCGTTGTACAAGGATTAACAAAGCAGCGTGTTGATTCGAGTCGCACATCCCCTCACCCACCAACTGATCGGCAACGGCTTCCCCTCCAACCAACCCGGCACGTCCGCGCTGGCGCCAAGCTTGTCACATCTACGATGCATACCACTTGAGGACCTCGCGTGAAGTGTTCCGAAGAATCACAAAATCAAGCTCTTTGCCGGCCATGCTCTGAGCCTTGCAGCAAGACACCAGAACAAACTAGCAAGCGCTTGCGAGGCAGCCGCTTTCTTGCTGCTGTCTCCACGCGACTTCAAGGACAGTCAGGCAGGAGTGGGGCAAATATCGCTTCAATCTATCGCTTATGATGACGATGGCGCCTTCCGTCCAGAGTAATTCCTGCCTGAATGCAAAGAATGATCTTGAGTGGATAATTATTTTTGAGGCTTGCAGTTCCCAAAGGATTTCACCAGCATCACCTCGAGCTTCTTGATTCCTGGATTTCGCTGCTGCACCGCTTGTGCTAGGTAGTGGCACTCTACATCCGTGGATCTGCCCCGTTTGTTGAACAGAAGATTTGGTCTCAACTGTGACACTGCAGCTTCAAGGAGAACACAAGTCACTTGGCAAAGGAAAGCGTGGCTTGATGGCACGAACACAGCAGCTGCTTGGTACACAAGATGGTTTTTGTTTCCCTTGAATACGGACGTAGAGGTGTCTGCAGATATCCAGACACAGTCTATTCCCTGCTCTAACAGCTGTTCTTCTGCACTTTTTGTTGTCTCATCGACACCGTCCGACTCTTGCATACCCTACTGCTATGCGGTTTGCAAACGTGTCCAGATTCTACTGATGCACACCTAGTTACGAGGACTAGAGCGACGTTACAGTCTCACAAGAGCGTTCCTTGATATGGCTATCAAAAGGCAACACTGCTTTCAGGTTGATAAAGTCATTCAATGAGAACCCAGCGCCGTGATTCTCAGGCTCGAAGGGTCCTTCTCTCGACTTTTCTTTGATGTTATCGGTCAGGGATAACCTTTCTTGTCTTCACCTTTTCTCCATATCCAGTATACTTGCCGGATGCTACTGCAGACTGGCTATACGACGTCAATCTGCAAATACCGATCTCCTGCTAGAAGCTTAGCTGTGGCTCGAGAGAGTCCTGCATGCCTCTCGTCTGCACGAAGCTTCTCGAGGTCTGTTACCTTGCTGCCAAGGTCTGAGTGATGCTTCAGAACATCACAGTGTATGCTAAAATCAGCCAATTGCCCTTGAGAGGAACAAGCGAATGGCTTAGAGTACTGGAGAATCATGGCCAGGAGTTCTGGAATAATATGCAGCTCCTGTCTCGAAGATGTTTGTCTTGGCCCTTGATATGGACGCGCGTGTCGTGGCAAAAGACATGAGCATAAAACAGATCGCAGTGTCGTGTTCAAGCTTGTTGTTGGAAGCAGACAAGATAAGTTGCAAGCAATGACGATGCGAGGCCTCGGGCCGAAGACGGCAAAAGGTCGTTGCCATGGTTTCTAAAAACAGCACGGCCCTCAAGACGTATCCCCACCGTATTGTGCAGTTACAGAGGCGGCGCATCACCTTGATAAACAGAAATTCATATCGATTGGCGAATCGCATGGCGCAGCAGGTTGAGATCCATACAAGAGAGGAAGAAAGGTTCGAACAGATGACACATTTTGCGCCAAGGTGTATCCGATCTTACCGTGAAGAAGGATTGCTTAGTGAGGCTGCGGTAAGAGGGACGCGTTTCAGGGTTGGTGCATGTTATGGCGCAGTGCAAGGAAGAGGAGAGGGGATGACTTCAGCTGCATTTGCTTGCTGTAGCAACGGCTCTTGATCTAGTGCCGCTTTTGCCAATCTCTTTTCCAAAACCTAGAATATTTCCTATAAGTGTTTTGTTTGACTCGATACTCACCTTGTCTGTTATACGACGACTGTCAGGAGCTTCGAAACTTGTCGCTGTCGCAAAGCGCAAACGCCTCCGAGTAAACAAACTCCACATCAGCCACGATACATACGACTCTCCGCCCCCGGTTTCTGACAGGCGCATCTTTTTGAGGCACTCCTGAAACAGCGCAAACAGCAAGAGAAGGGGAGAAAGAAGGCGTTTGCGAATACCGAGTACAATCGCGCAAACGGAACATTGCAGAAAGTGTCGCAGACATGTCGTACAACCGTCTTGGCCGTAAGTGCAACACCTAGCGCCCGGGGAGAGGAGTCGACAATTGAGAGATGGCAAGAGTCTGGGAGCTTGAAAGCTGGAAGTGGGCTGGCTGGCAACATTCCTCAGACGCAACGTGTTGGGCACGCGTTTCATAGACCATGTTAGAGCTTCGCTGACCGGGCCATCTTGTCGCAGCATACGGCCGCCATTCGCCTGACGAAGACGAACATTACGGCGCCCAGTCGCAAAACCCATTCATGGATCCTCGCGCCGGCAGATCACCGTCCCCAGGACATCCTTTAGAGTCATACGCCTTGCACGATAATCCCTACACCCACGACGAACCGCTACACATGCCCATGGGTCCTGGTCCTCGTCCAGGCGCCTCGCCTATGCCTGGCACGCCCTCAGACAGACTCCAGGCTCAGCCTACAGTGAGCTCGTCCACAAGTCTCGTGCCTATACGCCTTGCTGACCACGCATCACAGTTCTCAGTAGAGCACGTTCCCGGCTACGGCCACGGCGACAGCTACGATTCGCATCACTACCAGACAAGTCCCGTCTACCCGCCAGGCGATTATGCCCTCAACCCCGAGGACCACCACGACGCATACCACAATGAGCCCTACCAACCTGCTATCACTCCCATGGAGGAAGTCTACGGCCCTCCCTCCGACGGCCAACACCCCCATTACTGGCAGGATGAGGTCGACACACGCCCCATCTTGCAGCAAGACTCTGCCTACGGGCCTGACCCTCACAACGTGCCTACTCCTGTGGCGGAAGAGCAGATGGAAATGAACGCAGACCAGCCACAGTCAGGAGGTGGACTTCGTAGATGGAAAACAGTCAAGGAGGTTCAGCTCTTCAACGGCAACCTGGTTCTTGATTGTCCCATACCTCCAAGACTCTTGAACCAGATTCAGCACGCCCAGCCTCCGGAGCGTGACGAATTCACACACATGCGCTACTCTGCCGCCACCTGCGATCCTTCCGAGTTCTACTCAGAGCGCTTCACATTGCGCCAGAAACTTTTCGCCAAACCCAGACACACCGAACTGTTCATCGTCATCACCATGTACAACGAGGAGGACGAGCTCTTTGCCCGCACCATGATTGGTGTCATCAAAAACATCGAATACATGAACTCGCGGAACAGCAGCAAGACTTGGGGGAAAGAGGCCTGGAAGAAGATTGTCGTTTGCGTTGTCAGCGATGGTCGTGCCAAGATTAACCCTCGTACTAGAGCTGTCCTCGCAGGTCTGGGTGTTTACCAGGATGGCATCGCCAAGCAGCAGGTCAACGGCAAGGATGTCACTGCTCACATCTACGAATACACCACTCAAATGACACTCGAACTCAAGAAAGGTGTGGTCTCGGTTAAGAAGGGAAACACACCCGTTCAGATGCTCTTCTGTCTGAAGGAGAAGAACCAAAAGAAGATCAACTCTCACAGATGGTTCTTCCAGGCTTTTGGCGAGGTTCTCGACCCCAACATCTGTGTTTTGATCGATGCCGGTACAAAGCCAGGAAAGGACTCTATCTATAAGCTGTGGAAAGCTTTCGACCTTGAACCCATGTGCGCTGGAGCTTGTGGTGAAATCAAGGCCATGCTGGACCATGGCAAGACTCTCATCAACCCCCTGGTCGCTGCTCAGAACTTTGAGTACAAGATGAGCAACATTCTCGACAAGCCTCTTGAATCTGCCTTCGGATTCATTAGCGTCCTTCCCGGTGCTTTCTCCGCTTACAGATTCATGGCTCTTCAGAACGACAAGACCGGCCAAGGTCCCCTCGAAAAGTACTTTGCTGGCGAGAAGATGCACGGTGCCAATGCTGGTATCTTTACCGCGAACATGTATCTCGCTGAAGATCGTATTCTGTGTTTCGAACTGGTCTCAAAGCGCAACTGCTCTTGGATCCTGCAATACGTCAAGTCAGCCACTGGCGAGACTGATGTTCCTACCGAGATGGCCGATTTCATTCTGCAAAGAAGACGTTGGCTGAACGGCAGTTTCTTCGCCGCTGTCTATGCTCTTGCTCATTTCCATCAAATCTTCCGCAGTAACCACTCTGTCGGTCGCAACTTCATGTTCATGGTCGAGTTCTTCTACCAGGGTATCAGCATGCTCTTCGCTTGGTTTGCTATCGTAAGTTCTTTGACTTCTCTGCAGTCTCTTCAGCAACACCTACTAATACGCATATCCCAGGGCAACTTTTTCCTCGTCTTCCGCATTCTCACGGGTTCACTCTCGGATTCAAGTCTCAACTTCCCTCCAGGGAAAGTGTTGGGTGTACTTTTCGAATGGATTTATCTCGCTGTCTTGATCACTTGTTTCGTCCTCGCGCTCGGCAATCGTCCACAAGGCTCAAACAAGTTCTACATGACCCAGGTCTACTTCTGGGCAATCCTCATGGCGTAAGTTCTCCTTCATGCAGCTTCGAAATGCTCTGACTAATGCTACTCCAGATATCTCATGTTTGCGACTGTGTTCATCACTGTCAAGTCTGTGCAGGCACAACTTAAAGAGCACGACCATTTCACGTTTAGCATGCTGTTCACCAACTCGCTATTCTTGACGCTCATCGTATCGATGGCCAGTACATATGTCTTGTACTTTGTCGCCTCCTTCATGTTCTTGGATCCTTGGCACATGTTCACGTCATTCTTGCAGTACCTCCTCCTCACCCCGACCTACATCAACATTCTCAACGTCTACGCCTTCTGCAATACTCACGACATCACTTGGGGTACCAAAGGAGACGACAAGCCAGAAAAGCTGCCCTCTGCCGTCACGAAGCCAGGTGGCAAGGTCGACGTGACCATTCCGAGCGATGATCACGATCTCAACAGTCAATACGAAGAAGAACTCCGCGTCTTTTCTACCAAGTGGACACCTCCGGTCAAGACTGCTTCTGCAGCTGAGAAGCACGAAGACTATTACAAGGGATTCAGAAGTGCCGTCGTTTTGGCTTGGATGTTTTGCAACCTTGCACTCGCTGCAGTGGTTCTCAATACTGGTGGCCTCAACCGTGTCTCGGTGGGTGTTCAAGACGATAACCAGCGCAGCACCATCTACATGAGTGTTGTGCTCTGGAGTGTCGCTGTTCTCAGTGCTTTCAGATTCATTGGAGCCTGTTGGTTCTTGGTTGTTAGACTTATCAGGGGTGTTTAGATGCCGTTCATGACCTCTCTCACGGACTAATGACTTAAGGCTTTGATATCATGGTTATGGATGATGATGTACTGTAGCGAGGCGTTCTCTCAGGTTCTCTCGATCTTATTCGATTCTCACTTTCATCTCCTGGTCTTCCTTGTGTCGTGCTATCCTCACAACCATGTTCTATCGGTAACCGTGCTTCCTTTCCTTGCCCTCCCTCCGCCATGCTAATGAGAATCACATTGCAGTGTTGGTTTCCACGCATGAACAAAGCAGAACTAAATGGTGACTTTCAACATCGAATGAGTGTAGAATTCAACTCGAGGAGATTCATTGTTGAGGATGGTATTATGTAAACAGACAGGCACATGGCTTGCCTCAATATGGCAAGCAAGGTCAAGTGATAGCTCCTTCCGCATCAGTCTGGAATAAGAGTGCATCCATAATAGATAGGTTATTTCTTGCTGTCCTGATGCATTGACTTCTTGATCCTTCCTTCCACTCGAGCGCGCGTCAACTCGATCTTTCCGTTTCCGCCCTCTGACCTCTGACCTTTGACCTTACTATTCCGGCGCCTTCCTCACTGCTTGTCGCCGTGGCAGTCGCCCCTCACAACAGAGAAGTGAAAAGCGCGCTGCGGAACTCCTCCATCCTCCACCCTCCTACTTAAACTCCTTTCTCTTCCAACCAACCTTCCCACCTTTCCTCCACACCATCGCACTCCAAGCTCTTGACGTGTTTTCATCCCTCATACTCAGTCTTCCTTCTTCATCAATCTTCTCTCTTCAACAACCACCACTCAACATGACTGACTGGGACAACGCTGCTCGTAAGTAAACAAGCACATTGCGCGCTGTTGACTGCGCACTCGCACTCGCACTCGTCTTCGCACTCATCTTCGCACTCATCTTTGCACTCATCTTTGCACCACAATCGCACCGATCTTCGCACTCATCTGATCGGTTCACTCTCCTTGTTCCTCACTCACCTTCCATCAACAATCACCTGCGTTAATCACTGCTCCTTCCTTCTTCCAACTTACTTACCTCTTTCTCATTTGTCTTACCTCTTCTTCTATCCATCAACACTCCCATCCATCTACACACCCTTCCACACCCAAGGCACATCACTAACACCATGTCAGCCTCCACTTGGGACGAGCCTGCTCCTGTCGATACTGCTGCTTGGGTTGACAGCACTGCCGCTGCCACCGCCGACACCGGCTACCAGATGGACCCAGAGTCTATCTCCAAGCACGCTGGTGGCGTCGACGACGACGCTTGCCGCAAGTGAGTCAAAGAAGCGACTGACATCGCGCACTCCCACTGACACATCATAGCTGTCGCCAGCCCGGACATTTCGCACGCGACTGCCCTGAGCCTCGCCAGATGTCTGGTGAATGCTTCAACTGTGGCGAGACTGGCCACAACAAGGCAGACTGCCCCAACCCCAAGGTCGAACGCCCTTTTACTGGCACCTGTCGCACATGTGGTGTTGAAGGCCACCGCTCTTCGGAGTGTGCTGAAAGCGTCTGCGCAAAGTGCTCTGGCAGTGGCCACACCGCCGCTGCCTGTACTGAGAAGTACAACCTCTACCCTAAGGGTCTCTCGTACACCGACAATGCCGACAAGGCCTGGGAGAACCTTCTTGCTGCTGACGCCGCTGGTGACGTCGACGACTTCATCGAGGCCTTCTGGGTGTATTGCAAGGTCGCTCCCGAGCTCACTCTTGTTCAACTCGAGGAGTGCTTCCGCGAGACAGACTTCAAGTACTACCTGATCGCCAAGGAGCAGACTGTGCCTTCCCTTGTCCACACCAACGTCGACCTCCAGGGTAACTCGGACAAGAAGTACCAGGTCTCTTTCCAGAAGACCTCAAAGCCTCGCCGCGCCATCCTCGCTGAAGGTTGGCCTAAGACTCCCGAGGAGAACATCCAGCGCCTGCACGATGCCGGTTTTCCCATGGACAACCTGAAGCCCTACTGCACCAACTGCGAGAAGAGCGGCCACTCCATGAAGACTTGCCCCGAGGAGAAGCAGGTCGTGGAGAAGCCTAAGGTAACCTGCTCCAAGTAAGTCAACAAAGCAACTGACATTCTGCACTCCCACTGACACATCATAGCTGTAACGCCGATGGCCACTATGTTCGTGACTGCCCCGAGCCTCGCGCCGTCCGTGGCGGCAGTGTCGAGTGCAAGCACTGTGGCGAGAACCACCTTGTCAAGGACTGTCCCACCAAGGTAAGTCATCATCATCTCCTCGTTGTCGTTTGACCATCACTAACATGTCAAAGCCTGCTGAGACGTGCCGCAACTGCTTGGAGGAGGGTCATCGCGCCGCAGACTGCACCAACGAACGCGTTTTGATCTGCCGCAACTGTGAAAAGACCGGACATGTCTCGAAGGAGTGCACTGAGCCCAAGGACTGGAGCAAGGTCAAGTGCCGCAAGTGAGTTAATAAAGCAACTGACATAGCCAACTCCTACTGACACATCTGCAGCTGCAGCGAGATGGGCCACGGCGCCGGTCGTTGCCCTAACCCCCCTGCTGCCGAGACATCCGCTGGTGATGATGAGGATTACACTGCTAGTGCTGGTCCCGCTGCTAACGTCGCCGCTGAGGGCGACTGGATGGCAGACACTGCTCACGCTGGTGCTGGTGCCGGTACCGACTGGAACTCGGCTGCTGCTGAGGTCAGTGCCTGGTAAATTCCCAGATCACTTACGCAAGTTAATGTCGCCTGATCCCACCGAGGGCTCGACGACACAAGAGGCCCACAGCGTAGGCTGTAATGTTACATCTGCTGAGGAGGACGCTTGACAAGGTCTATAGCTTCCGTATCAAAAAGATCCTCATCAATCGTTTGCCCTTTTCGTAATTGAATGTGCTCTCCAGACTGGAACGAACCAGCTTGACGTGATCAACACAGTACGTGCAGCACGCACCAAACTCAAAGACGTTCCAGAAAACATGGACAGGTACGGATATTCCATCGTCGACACTTCAAACACTGATTTACCACAGTTCGAGGGCAGCTTTCACGTGTCGATCCGGATCCTCAGCGACCAAAGTGGATATGTTGTTCTCGTTTCATTTCCCTCGTGGAGTCGAAGACATGTTCGCCGAGCTCGAATGTCGTTACAAGAGTTTGCTAACCCGCTCGATTCACAAGCCTCCTGAGGACAAGCGTTCTGTGGTTCTCTGCCAATGAGATTGAACAACCTCGACTGCAAGTACCTCTGTACTGCAAGCGCTCAAACAATACGAGTTTTGGCTTCGTGCAAACCGGCTATCTCTTTCTGGAAATCCGCACATGGTCCTCTCCATTTCTCGTGAGTTTCATCGACTGCTCTGGTTACCGCTTTACAAGCCGACTATCGCCACTTGAGGATCTCGAAACATATACAGCTGTTGGAACAGTAGTCCCTGCAGCCGGGCGTACGACTCTCCCTGTCTGTGTTCACGCAGTTCCATGCGATGCCGGCGACCACTCCGATCTGCTACGGCACAAAGATGCCACAGGAAGACGTCCTGCCGGCAAAATGCACCGGCAAAAGTGAGTCAGAGCAATGCGGAGCATCCACAGTCCTCCCACGCCACTTATTCAGACCGAGCATTTGACCGTGGTGTGGCCGGCCGTCGGCAGCGGCCGCCCCATATTACAGCATCCGCCTGACTGGCGGAGGTTGCCTGGAGAGGAGCGGTGGAGGCATCACGAAGAAAGACCGGGGCGGCACAGTCGGGGATGGCCCACTCGGGGTCACTCTCCTCCTACGGCTGTGGAGTTGAGCTCCAGGACATGAGACAGAAATCGCGAGGCATCGTTCAATCGGCGGCCACCCACGTCAGTGTGGCTTTCGTGTTTGCGAAATTAGAGTCACCGTCCCTTACGCTAGTTGGAAACTTGAATCGCTCAAACGACGATATCAATCAACAACAACAAGATGTCCAGACGAACGAGGAGTCGCTGTACTTCCTCCCGCTTCGGAGACTGTACGGAGGATGCAACAAGCTAGTTACATGGTCTTGCAGCTCATCAATCTCCTCTCCAGCGTCCGCAGCACAAGGAACAGATGCCCAGAGCAGACAAAAACCCTAAAAAGGTAACATCTAACGCCCACACAACCTCCGCGTGGAGAAAAAAGCCACCCCGTTCATCGGGACGATCTTCTGGCGCCGGACCTACCACATTGGGCATTCCCGTGGGTCCAACCTGGAGATAATGTGGGAAGTGGCCAACAGCATGCGTCACTCCGTCTTTGCAGAGACCAATTTGCAGACGTTGTCTGTAGGCACGGATAGCGGATAGGTTCTGTACAGTAGAGTTTGTATTCCATGGAGAGGCAGAGTGGAGAAGATGGAGTCGCCAAGTGGGATAGCGCTCAAACTCTCTGATGTTACGCTGTATTGACGGCGGGCATATATTCCAACTGACCGCGCTCTTGTTTTGCAGATCTCATTGCCATTTTTTTCTCCTCCTCCTGTTCGACTTTGCTTTCATCGAACATCCAGCATGTTTGGCAAGAGTTACTATGGCCTTACGGGCACCAAGCTAAATATCGCAGTCGGTATCATTGCCGGTCTCGATTTCCTGCTTTTCGGTTACGACCAAGGCAAGTGGTGTCCCTCGAACATACCATTAAATGGCATGAACGAGCTGCTAACTGGCTATCAGGTGTTATGGGTGGTCTGCTCACATTGAAGTCGTTCAACCAAACCTTCCCCGAAATCGACGTCGACAATCCTCCTCGTGGCGTATCCGCTTCATACACCTCTACAATTCAAGGTATCTCCGTCGCCTCGTACAACCTGGGATGCTTTGTCGGTGCGTTGGCTACCATCTGGATTGGTGACTGGCTCGGTCGTCGCAAGACCATCTTTTTGGGTTCCGCTATTATGGTCATTGGCGCAACACTTCAAACATCAGCCTTTGCTTTGGCACACCTGATCGTCGGAAGAGTTATTACTGGTATTGGAAACGGCATGAACACTTCTACTGTGCCTTCATGGCAGAGTGAATGTTCGAAATCGCATCGTCGTGGTCAGATGGTTATGATTGAGGGCGCCCTTATCACCGGAGGTAAGAAGCATGCATATCTTGAAGCTGGACATTTTTACTGACAAACTATTAGGTGTTATGATGTCCTACTGGATCGATTTCGGCTTCTCCTACCTCGAACCTTCCACAGTCTCCTGGCGCTTCCCCATCGCTCTCCAGATTTTGTTCGCTCTTATTATCCTCATCTTCATCATGGGTCTGCCAGAATCGCCCAGATGGCTGATCATGAAGGGCCACGAAGACGAAGCCATCAACGTTTTGTGTGCGCTGAACAACAAGGACTCTGAAGACCCCTACATTGTCTCTGAGTTTGCCGCCATCAAGGACTCTGCTCTGGTCATGCAACAAGGAGGCTTCAGAGATCTGTTCACCATGGACGAGGACCGCAACTTCCACCGTGTCGTCCTGGCCTACGTCAATCAGATGTTTCAGCAGATCTCAGGAATCAATCTTATCACCTATTACGCTGCCAATATCTACAGAAACAGCATTGGACTTTCGGACTTCCTTGCCCGTATCCTGGCAGCTGCCAACGGAACAGAGTACTTTGCTGCTTCCTGGATCGCCGTCTTCACAATTGAGAAGTTTGGTCGTCGCCAACTCATGTTGTTCGGTGCTGCAGGTCAGGCCCTCTCCATGGCTGTCCTTGCCGGCACCACTTCGAGGACTTCATCCGCCACTGGTATCACTGCTGCTGTTTTCCTTTTCGTTTTCAACACTTTCTTCGCCATCGGCTGGTTGGGAATGACCTGGCTGTACCCGGCTGAAATTGTTCCTCTTCGCATCAGAGCCCCTGCCAACGCTTTGGCAACTTCTGCTAACTGGATCTTCAACTTGTAAGCTCAACTTCGACTTTTCACTCGTGCAGTCATGCTAATCTCCCCTTCAGCATGGTCGTCATGATCACCCCCGTCGCATTCGAGACCATTGGCTACCAAACTTACATCATCTTCGCTGCAATCAACGCCTTCATCGTCCCCTGCGTCTACTTCTTCTATCCTGGTAAGTGGTTTCTTTCACCTATATGCGCATAACCATACTTACAAAATCCACAGAAACCCGCCTCCGCTCCCTCGAAGAAATGGACGAAATTTTCCGCAACTCGACCTCCATCTTCGATGTTGTCAAGATTGCCCGTGAGACACCCAACCGCTACGGCAAGTCGGGAGAACTTCTCATCAATTACCTTGATACCGAAGCCGCGGCAGGCGCCACCAGACGTCGCAGCTCGCTGGTCGAGCCCAAGTATGGCAAGACTGGTGGCAAGAGTGATGGCGAGCGGGTCGAGAGATTGGAGAATGGATATGGGTCTAGCTCTGCGGCATCGCAAAATGAGAAGGTCTAGGTGGAGTGTTACGACATTTTTGTTTGCTTGATAGGAGGGCCAATGGGTCCCGTTTTTTCTTTTCGTTTTTAGATACCACTTTATTCTGTTTTTTTGGCTTGGGAGCTAGACTCTGCAACACGGAGATGATTGTACATCTTACCTCGTTCCTAAATATCTCTGCTGTGAGCTCTATGAATACACGGTAACCGAGACTCGGGTCGCACAACACAATAAGGCTTTGTCAAGCACAGGATATACCGGTATCTTCAGACATGGTAGTATACAACACACTATACGGATGACTACAGTAACAATGACCCTGCTCCACGCAAGATCAATAGTCATTCTTACAATGCACCCTAAACGAATACCACCTGCATCACCATCATTAGCCCCATTACACACCAAAAAAGCATCAAACCAACACTTACTGAGCATTCCCCGAAGTCAACCCCGCCTGCCCACGATTACACTGTGTAGTGCTCGAGCTATACGACGGCGAGCAATCCGTAGACCCATATGCGGTAAAACTGTTGCAATTGTCTCCGCTGGTGATGCCGTAGAGATGTTTGATGCCGCGGCGGCTGCCCGAGCATACGTTTTGGAGGCAGCCGTTCACGCTGCCGACGTTTAGGGGTGTTTCGGTGCTGCCGTCTTCGCAGACGGCGGAGAAGGCTGCGTTGCAGGGGAGTGCGAGGGCTGGGGTTGTGCATATGGCGAGGAGGCTGAGGATTATGGTGATGGTGTTGGAGTGCATGGTTGGAGGTGTGGTGGAGTGATGGTTGTATTCGTTCGGAGCAGGATGGTTGGAGCAAGAAGATGAGGGTGGTATTGCAAGGTGGTTCATGGTTTTATATGTGGTCGTTTGGTGTAGACAGATTCTACTGAACTGATCTTCATGCTTGGTGTCGTGGTAGATCGACTGGACGCGTCGTCAAGCTTCTGAATGAAGAGTGTTGATGGCTGGTATAGCATCCGGAAATAATTTGGCCTGTTTTGGCTTTCGAATGCCGTTGACTGGTGTGAATCCTTCGAACATCAGCTCGTAGCATTTGCGTGCAGTTGTTCTTCCAGCTCATCATCTGTCGTTGTGAGATTGTACCGTGCAAGAGTGCTCTGCAGCGAAGCGTGCTAGGAAAGCTCGAGCTCGTGGGCATTCTGTATTTGTAAGAACTCCAAGTAGGCAGGATGTATGCGACCTTAGACTGTTCCACAAAGCCGCGTTTTCGAAGAACGAGATGTCATGGACTATACTTGTGTTGATCTCTATCCTACTAGTTCTTTTCTGCTAGTAGGCTTCAGCAAATAAAGCTTACCATGCCTTTTTGAAGCCCAAGATGGACCATAAGAATATGATGTTCGAACGTGACCAGGTCGAATATTATACCCGAGGGGGATACTTGTAATTATTTCCGAGTACCATGCCAAGCAGAAGCTTGTGGCACAGAGTGATGGTTCATCAGCAGGACGATGTTTGCTGAGATGATCGAGGTGTCTTTGCCAGAAGAAAAGGGCGACATTCGCTACTCAGAGTAAGGTATATTCATTTCACTCTGTCTCTCCTCCAGAAACTCGATTCGGAATCAATCGTGCAATGCTATAGACCACTCATCACTGCTTGGTCGAGAGCAGGAACAAGACTTCAGCACACTGAAAGAAGGGCACGCTTAATGACAGGCGGGCAGGATGAGACGATGTCGCAAGTTTCAAGAATTGTGAAGCGATCCAAGTCGCGGAAGTCTGAGGAAGATGATGGAGGAAACAGGTCGGTGTTGCCAAGGCCGGAGCGAGTGTGAAGATGATGAGATGTCGGGAAACCACTTTTGCGTCACTGACGGCTGCTCTTTTTTTTGTCAACCTCGCCTTCTGCCTGTCGTTTACCTCAGCCTGTAATCCTACCCAGCGCATAGCCATATATACACACCATGGCCTCGACAATCCCCTCTGCCCAGGCCGCCTCGCAGCCCAGCTTCGTCAAGCTCGAGCCGTCATCGTCATTCTACGACCGCATCACAACCTGGGCCTCGGAGCACAAGGCTGCCGTCTACACCATTGCCGGTATCACATTGGTTGCCACCGGTGCCGGAATCTACTACTACACATCCGAGTCGGCTCCCACGCCGCAAGACCTCGAGGCTGCCGCCGAGAAGAAGAAGGCTCGCAAAGAGAACAAGAAGGCTAAGAAGAACGCACAGAGAGAGCAAAAGTCTCCCTCGCCCGAGACAAAGCCCCAGGGTGTGTACCGCTACACCTGCGCCACTGGTCTCCTTTGCTAATTCTCGACCAGAAAAGCCCCAAGCGGCAACAGTACAGAGCGAGGATGACTTGCCCGAGGTGACAGAATCTTCCGTCGCAACCCTTTCAGACGAAACCAAGAAGGACTATGCCGGCAAGCTCAAGGCTGCCGGAAACAAGGCCTACGGATCAAAGGACTACAACCGCGCAATCGACCTGTACGGACAAGCCCTGCTGTGCAAGGCCGACCCCGTCTTCTACTCGAACCGTGCCGCATGCTGGAATGCCATGTCCAACTGGGACCGCGTCATCGAGGACACAACCGCCGCTATCAGCCTCGACCCCGAATACGTCAAGGCCCTCAACCGCCGCGCACACGCCTACGAGGAGACGAACAAGAATAGCGAGGCTCTTCTTGATTACACGGCCAGCTGCATCATCGACGCCTTCCGTAACACGCAAGCCGCCGAGGCAGTCGAGCGTCTGCTCAGAAAGGTGGCCGAGGAGAAGGCCAAGGCCATCATGGAGAAGAAGCAGCGCCGTCTGCCCAGCGCTACCTTCATCACCAACTACCTGCAGAGCTTCCGCGACAGACAACTTTCTGACTCCATCTCCGAGGGCGCCGACCTGGCCGAGAACAGCGGAAAGTGGTGGTTGCGCAAGGGTCTGTTGGCAATGGACAAGAAGACGGGCGAGGGCTACAACGAGGCCGCCGAGGCTTACGAGAAGGCCATCGAGGCTGGCGACCTCGGTGAGAACGAGGCTTTTGCATACAACATGCGCGGTACCTTCAAGTACCTGCGCGGTGAGACTGACGCCATTGACGATCTGAACAAGAGTATCGAGCTGGACGCTACCTTGACCCAGAGCTACGTCAAGCGCGCTAGCATGCACCTCGAGGCCGGCCGTCGCGAAGACGCAGCAAAAGACTTTGAGGACGCAGTCGCCCAGAACGACAAGGACCCCGACGTTTACTACCACCGCGCACAGCTCAACTTCATCCTCGGTGACTTTGCCGAGGCAGCCAAGGACTACCAGAAGTCGATTGACCTTGACTCTGGCTTCATCTTCTCTCACATTCAGCTCGGTGTCACCCAGTACAAGATGGGCAGTGTTGCTTCATCCATGGCCACTTTCCGCCGATGCATGAAGAACTTCGAGAAGGTCCCCGATGTCTACAACTACTACGGTGAGCTGTTGCTCGACCAGCAAAAGTACCAGGAGGCCATTGAGAAGTTCGAGACTGCCGTCCAGATGGAGCAGAAGGAGCGCGTCACTGGCATGAACGTCCTTCCCTTGATCAACAAGGCTTTGGCTCTCTTCCAATGGAAGCAAGACTTCGCATCTGCTCAGGATCTGTGTGAGAAGGCTTTGATCAGTAAGTCACATTCATCTCTCATTCATTCTGCAATCAAAAGCGCTAACCATATTTTGCAGTCGACCCCGAGTGCGACATTGCCGTTGCCACCATGGCCCAGCTCCTTCTCCAGCAAGGCAAGGTCCCTGAGGCTCTTGAGTACTTTGAAAAGGCCGCCGAGCTCTCACGCACCGAGCCCGAGATTGTCAACGCCCTCTCATACGCCGAAGCCACTCGCACACAGCTCGAAGTGCAGGAGAAGTACCCTCAGCTCGCCAGCAGACTGCAGGGCATGCCTACTTCGGCCGCCATGCGATAGAGAAATCATCACAAGTCAAAGCATTGAAAAAGAGTCGCCATGAAGGATAATTTGATCGAGGACGAACACACGAACCAAGAAGGACACTCAGGAAATTGGAGCTGAGGGTTCTCGAGCTGTAATTTGTTCAGCAAAAGGACGAGCGATGCGTGCGCAAAAGGTGTTACTATTAGTTTGTTGCCACACTTTTTCCGATACTCTTCTCTTCGCCACCACTATGTACATTATATTCCATTACTTAACTGTCAAGGGCTTTCTCTCTATACCACTAGGATTTTCCATCGTGAAGCATCGGGGAAAAAAAAAGAAAAAAGAGAAATAATACTGCTGTAGTCCCCACCCTGTCTCCGATTTTCATCTGCTTCCTTAACAGGCAACATCATCTACTGGTTCGTTCCTGTATACGGGAATCTCTGCTGCGCGCTTCTGGGTATTTTTCCGGGGTTCACTGCTCCACTGGGAACGACATGGGGGCCGTAGTTCGTCTTCAGGTGGTATGCGACTTTATCCAGCGGAGGCTACCATATCACTGAGCACTGAGCATGTCTTATCTCGACTATTTTTGCACGACATGCAGACCTTCCACTGTTAGCAGGAGCAAGACTTGATCGAGCAGAGTCCAATCAGCTTCCAAGGTCATGTCTTTATCCCGTATTGCTCCAAGTACTTTGTACATACAGGAACCGGTTGTCTCCTCAGGCCGGTGGGCTTGCCCAGAATCCAAGCGCGTGAAAGCAAAACACCCCAGCTTTGGATCTCTTGACTTTCTTGGTGCCCAGGCCGTTTGGTTTCACGCTCCCTTGACACATTCCCGTGTTTGGTGCTACTCTGTTGCTTCGTCTCACGGTGAAATGCTCGAGCACCAAAGCGGCTTCGGAGTTTGGTTGCGGTCAACAGCCGCGCAGCGACGTAATCTCAGTCGCAAGAAAGTACCGAATAAGCGCCTCATTGTGTTGGATGGGCTTTAGATTGCGAGACCGGCAAAGTCGGCCAGACGTGCCCCCAAGGGAACCAAGAAGCGCGGGGCATTCTTTCTCAACGCCCGCGCCCACACAAGTTCGCTCAAAACCTTGCCATTTCCTCGAACTGAAACTCCAGTGTTCCTCCCTCAACTCGTCACTCGTTCGAGCCTGTCGATTCTTCCGCGCGCGCTCTCTCAGTGTCATGGCCCTCGTCCGCTGTTGACACCCCAGCTCCCCTCAAAACTTCTGGACATCCCACAAATTCGCCCCGCCTTCACTTTTACACTTCATAATAATGTCTCTTTAACCGCCGACACCCGCCAAAAAATTTATCTGCACCGTCCTTGTCCTAGACGTCCTGGATTACCGTTGGTTGACATCACCTCGACATCATGTTGGATGAAATCCCTATTGGAGACCAATATGTCTTCACTTCGTTACGCTACGACGGCTCGATGAAGCGCAATGCTCAGAACCCTGTGTGTTGCCCGGACTCCAAGGCCGCGTATCTCATCAAGTATCACTATGAGCGTCTCGCTACTGCAGCCGATCATCTGGGTTGGTACGATACCAATAAGAGGATGAAAGGTCCTGTCGACCTGTTCAACCGCATCCAGACCGCTGTGAATGAACACAAGAAGAAGACTGGCAACAAATGTCCATTCAAGGTATGTGTTTCCCGTTCGCTGTTCTCGTCCTCTTTCAAATATCACCACTTTACATGCGTCATAATTCATTTTCGTAAACAAAGATGCGCATGCGCCACAGGCACGCGACAACCTCAAAGAGATCGTCACAACAAACAAAAAAGACCTTGACTGTACAATGAAGCACCAAGGCTGACAAGGTCTCACAGGTTCGAGTGTGCTTGCGTCACAGTGGAAAGATGGAGATTGGAGTTGAGCCAATCATGGCCAAGAAGCAACCACTTCTCTTCCCGACCACCTTGGACCTAGGCAAATCGAGTCAAGAAGTGGCTTCTCAAACTCCTATCTTCAAAGCCGTGCTGGATGTTCTACCTACCCGAACCACGACCTTCACTCGTGACAAGACCCATTACCGGACAATGTACAACTACGCCAGGCAATGCGCTTCAATTCAATCGTATCAGGACGCCAAGGAAGTCATTCTGTTCAACCGCGACAACCAAGTCATGGACGGATCCATCACGACTCCTTACTTTTACCGCGACGGCAAATGGGTGACTCCGCACAAAGACTGTGGAGGCCAACAAGGAACCACTCGCCGCTGGGCCATCGACCAAGGCATCTGCCACGCCGGCATCATCGACATTGCTTCCATCAAGCACGACGAGATTATCTGGCTCAGTAACGGTGTCAAGGGTTTCTTCACCGCTCGCTTTGTCGCCTGCAGCGATCGTCTTGCTCGCACGCCCAGTTACGAGTCCCGCATCTCCCAAGTATCCCGCAGCGACAGCGGCATCGAGGGCAAGTCCATCCGTTCCCACGAGGACGAGTCTGCGGAAGACGACATCGAGCCAGGCCGTCAAAAGTATGCCCCCGAGCCCGGTGCCGACGACTTTAGAAACTCTGCTTTCACCCTTGACGTCTTTGAGCGCGCATTGAAGCTGTAGAAAATTCTTCCTTTACTTTTCTTCCTTCGATTCTTCTACTTGATATCCCCTGGCTCAACTGGCCTTTTTTTACTCGATACACCTTTTTTTACACCCTTTGGATCCGCTGGAGACACAAAACGGATGGCTTGCTTTGCGTGGGAAGGTGGCTTTCTTGAACTCGCGATCGGCGTTTTTTTCATTGAACTCGGAGCCATGTTCGAAGCATACGGCAGGCGCGAAGAATCGACACTGTTATTAGAGCCGCTACGAACGAAAGGACGATTCGTAGCATTGAGAGACAAGGTCTCTCCTTTTTCTTATGTTTTTTTTTTCCTGCTGCAAAGGAGCGATTATAGATATACCCTTTTTTCTTCCTTTTCTACAACTCTGCTGTTTCTCTGTTTCTTCTCACTATGACATGTTAGCCGTTGCCTTCCGAGTGAACCGTAAACCGTTGTTGGATGTTTGTTGAGGTGTGATGCATATGTTACGCGCGTGCGTTTTTTTTGGATCGTGGTGAAGGATGCCGCATTAACCGGTCACTTGCCGGCTGATGTGCATGGATGATGTGCTTGCAGGCCTGCAGGTCTGCAGGTTCAAAAAACATCACATGCACCACACACACCAACCATTGCTGCAAGGCTGTTCTAGCGTTGAATGTGAACAATCTACTTCTGTGGACCTCAGAAGACCTAGAAACAGACAGGACAATTGCATCTCCACGGGAACTCAGAAGACCAGCACCAAGACAACCAAAGGAGAGATGAGGAAAAAAGGTAATATTATACAGAGAAATGGTCATGATTCTACATCCCAACGATACTATCAAGACTATCATACAATTCTACCAGCCACACTCTCCTCCCTAACCATTCCCTTTGGCAAATCCTCCAAATTATCAGGTTTTCTGAAAAACGCCTCTAGGAGCACGGCAACACTGGATCCAACATTCAGACTATCGACGCCGACATCGAGTTCAGGGCGAGCAGGCTTGGAACCTTTGATTCCCACATTAGCATCTGCTTTGGTAGCGAGATTGGCACGAAGACCTTCGCCTTCGGCGCCAATCATGAGGATACTGGGGCTCCTGGATAGAGGCGAGATCATATTCGACGTGACCAGGTTGGGTTTTGTAGGTACAGCAGAGGCAGCGGCATCAGATTTGGCGGAGGCGGCGGCGTTGGATTTGGCAGAGACGGCATCGGGGGCCACAGCGGCGTGGATGGCCCAACCGTGTTTCTTGCAGAGGGTGACAAAGTTTGCGGGTTTGAGGATGGAGAGGATGGTTAGTGCTTCTGCGGCGCCGGACGCTGCTTTTTGGACGATGGACAGGTTGACGGGGGCGCAGGTGTTTGTGCAGATGGCGACGGCGTCGACGCCGTAAAAGTGTGCTGTGCGCAGGATGTTGCCGAGGTTTCCGGCGTCGGTGATGCCGTCGAGGAGGAGGACTAGCGGTTTGCGCCATGTGTGGGTGTAGTGGAAGGGGATGCTCGAGGGGTCGCCGTTGACTTTTGCTTCTTCGGCGCTTTGCTCAGTCAGTTCGATGGGGATGGCCGTGTCTGTGATTCCCATCTTGCCGAGCGATTTTGTGGGTAGGATTGGTAGATTTGAGGCCTCGAGGATCAAGCCGTTGTGAGGGCGGCCTTGGGCCATTTTGTCCATCTTGGGGAGGAAGGAGTCGTCGACATCGGTGTATCTCACGGAAGCCAGTCTACAGAGTCTCTTGATGGTTTTCAAGGTTGCAAGATCGGACTTGGCACGGTCGTGGATGTAGAGGTTATACATCCGACGGCGCTTGGCCGTGAGAGCTGCGATGACAACGTTGAAGCCGTACAGAAAATCCGAGGCGGCTGTCGTGTACGGGATAGAGACATAGGCATCGGCGTCGTCGCGAGATGATTGTGGTGACGAGCGGCTGTCTCTGTCCCGCCTTTCCCTAGGCTCCTGAATCTCTTTGTTCTTGTCCTTTCTGTCATTGTGCTTTTCCCTGTTGTTGCGAACGAGGGAAAAGAGTTGGTCGTCGTCGAGTCGACTTTCTTCTTCCAGCCTTCTTCTTTCTTTTACTTCCTTGGCGGAGCTCTTCTGCACTTCTTCGTCTTCCCCGTCGGCCTGATTGCCTGGATAGGGGGCTCTATGCACAGCTGTGAGATCTACATGACGCAGTTCCTGACCGCTGAGGATGGAAGCAGTATTCTTAGTGACCAAAGTCTGAATGAGCCATGAACGCCTGTCCTGATTCAGAACAGATATGTCTTCGAGATCCTTCTCCCAAGTAGCACCTTGTTTCGAGGAAGCTGGCGGTTGTATGGGATAGACGGAGGCCTTGACAGCACTTGAGGGATCGGTTTCTTCGAACCACTGCCTGCCAGGGATGAAGATGTTGTTTGACTTTGCATTGGTTATAGCACGACCAACGTGTTGTATCACGCGTAGCCATTCCTTCCTTTGGCGGTCCAGAGTTGGTTCAACAGCAGCAAAATCCTGCTTGAAGGTTTTCTTCAAGTGTTGTTTGACACGTAAGACAGCTCCAGGCTCGTCCTTGTTGAATTGAGGCAAGGTGGAAGGGCGTGTTGGAAGAGCCCATATATACTTGTCTTCGGCTAGCTTGACAGCGGCCATGAGGTCGTTCCAGTTTTGTTTAGTAAAGTGGTGTTGGTGGGTGAAAGGGACATTTAGAATGTCATATCTTGAATTGTTGCTCATGCCGAGAAGCTGACCTTCAGGAAGCTTGTTACTCTTGCGAATTACGGGACCGTTGCCAGACTCTGGAGCGGGGCGTACATGAGGAAGGTGGTTCATGGGATTCCGCCTGAAGCCTTGATCATTATTGGCCGAGTCGGGAGCATAGTCCCTGCCTCTCGGGGTGGGCCTGTCTCCACGGTCCTCGTGGTTGGAGGATGTATTGCGAGCGTAGTTGTTTGACCTTGCACGACCGCCGTCGTCGGTCGACCTGGAGCGATTGTCACGATCCTGCCATGGGAAGTTTCCGCCACGGTCGTCTTGGAATCTGTTAAGATCATCGAGGGCCTTGCGACGGTCGCGGCGAATAGATTGGTCGAGACTTCGATTGATGGCCGAGAGCGTCGACTTATGGCGGCATTGCAGATAGAGCCTGGGAGCACGCGCTTGTGCAGAGGCGGCGGCGAGCATTCAGTCGACAGAAGTGGGTGGCGATTGATCGTGAGTACAAGAAATAATCAGAGTCCAAGAAAATAAAATGCCCCAGAAAGCATCATCACGGTCAAGGGTCCAAGCTCGGTGCAAGTCGCGTCCCTCGGCATTCTGTCGCGTCTTCCCTCCTCTTGCTCTTGCCCACACTGTTGCAACTTCCTTTTTGTGGTTCCCTTGTTCTGGATCTGGCGACAAAGGGTCTGCTCCTTCCTAGCAAGCAGCACATCTGGATTCCCACACACTCAACACCCTTTCACCATCTCTCTGGCTGGATGCGCACTCTAGCCTGTATGCGCACTCTAGCCTGTATGCGAAGTGTATGCGGACTTCTGCGCACCAACATCGACCATGTCCGATTCTGAAGATGAAGTGAATGTCGACCTCTCCCAATGGAAGCCTCGCACCGTCCACACCGCTCAACCTTCTGCTCCGGCACCTAGGACCTTTGCCTCGATTAACACTCCGGCTACTGCCCCAGAAACAACCAACCATTTCGAGGACGACGACCTGGATATTGACGCCATCGTTGAGGGAATCGCCGAAGATGATAATGATGATGATGCCTTGCAATCAGGAGTCTCTACCCCGCCGCCCATTACAACCACATCAACAAAGCCCAGGCAAACTGTGCAGGTTGTCATCACCCAAGACCCCAACTTCAATCGAGACGACTACACCGACTGTACATATGGTGCCAACATCGTGCGCCGTGTATTGAAAGAGATTGCCAAGAATCAAGATGTATACTACAATGTCGAGTTTGTCGATAGACACACGGAGCAGGTAAGCACTTGATATAGTCCATCGTTGCCTGAGGAGTTGCCTTCCCCTTCTGTCGCAAGCTTCACACAACATCCTCTCAGTCACTCCATGTCCGCCTTCACTCTTATCGACCTATATAGAGCTTCGCAGAGCTTGTCTTCTGTCCACCTCCTTCCATCTCACACCCTTCATAAGTAGCTACCACCTCTTCGTGTGCTGTAACAACCACGCTGCTCAACTCTGCCCACTCATCAACATGCCTCCACTTCGTATCAAGCTAATTGCTCCGGCACGCAAGGTCTCCTTCAACGATCTATTGCAGTACGAGAACGGTCAGGAAGCTCTACAAGAATACACAGAGAATGCTCAGGATGAAGACGACTATGCAGAAGAGGAAAGTGAGATCGAACAAGTACAGCGTCCAAGACCTAGCAAATCTGGCTACGTCGATACTGTCGAAGTCCTCGGATATTCCGATCAGGAAGAAGACTACCCCTCGCGCTCGAGAAAGTCGCGGAAAGCAAACAAGTACGACAGCGACTCTGAAGATGATGGTCCAGCTCCCCGTCGCTCCGGAAGAGTCGTCCCACCAAACCCTGACTCCAGAAGAACCTCGAGGCGACTAAATTCCAGATCTCAAGCCGACTCAGAAGATGAAGATGATGATGGCTTCATCCTACAATCTGACGTCCTTCCCAGCAGAAAACGCAAGCGCTCTCTGAGGTCTCATAGCGGCCCCATCAGCTACGCCGAGGGCGACGAGGACGGAATACAGTACGCCAACTCCAGATCTCGCACCTCACGACCTACCGGACAGGGCGTCCGTCAATCTGGTCGCTCGACCCGTCATCAGGGTGACATGCAGGATCCAGGTGTTAACGACATCTATCGCTCCGACTCGGAACCACGACCTGTCGCCCCTCCCAAGCCTGTTGGAGCTCGCGAGTCCTTCAAGGACTTGCCACGATCTGATCCATTCCGCGCTCGTCACATTCAGCATTGCGACTCCTGTCAGAACGGCACTAACTTTGCCCCTCTGATCTACTGTCAAGGCTGTGTCTACGCATATCACAAGAGCTGCATTGGTCACCGTGGATCTAGAGAGCACCTGGTCACCAAAGTTGGTAAGAACGACTTTGTTCTCCAGTGTCGTCGCTGTGTCGCTTTCCCGATGAAGAAAGACCCTACAGCCCCCGATCACGGAAGATGCTCTGACTGCAAGCAGCATGGCTCTTCTTGTGTTCCTTTCAGAGAGCGCAAGACTCCTCAACAAGAGCAAAAGGATCGTGAAGAGAACAATGGCGAAGACCCTGTTTATCCTGTGCCTCAAAAGCTCATCAACAACCCTGAAAATGTCATGTTCCGTTGCACCACCTGCTCCAGAGGCTTTCACTTTGAGCATCTGCCGCCAAAGTCAGACAGTCTGATGGACCTTGATAGCGATGATGTGGCGACTCAAAGGCTCCAGGATTACAGCCAGGACTGGAGGTGCAAGGAGTGTCTTGACTGTCCAGGCAAAGTTGGATCGCTCGTCGCCTGGAAGCCGATTGACGAAGACAACTACGACCCTAGCTATAGCTATGAAAGAGTCCCTGAAGACGAGAAGGCTTACCTCGTTCGCTGGGATGGAAAGTCGTACTTCCAAGCTGCCTGGATGTCCGGTCCTTGGGTTTGGGGTGCTACAGCTGGAGCTATGCGAAAGGCGTTTGCAAAACGTGATGAAGCACGTCAACCGAAGATGCGAACAGAGGATGCTATTCCTGAGGACTATCTTCGTATTGACATTGTGCTTGATGTCAAATACACCAGCATTGTCAACATCTCGACAGAAGAGATTGACAAGGCACGTATTCGTGAGGTCGACACAGCTCTAGTCAAGTACAAGGGTCTTGGCTATGAAGATGTCGTTTGGGAGAAGCCTCCTACACCTGACGATTCCGACCGCTGGACTGACTTCGTTGTTGCTTACAACGACTGGGTGCTCGGAAGATTCGTGAAACAACCCAAGCCACAGCAACTCAAGACAAGACTCGAAAAAGCAAGATCTCTCGATTTTGCTACCAAGCTGGAGAAGAAGAAGCAACCCAGCAACATCACCGGAGGAGAGCTTATGAAGTACCAGATGGAGGGACTGAATTGGCTCTACTACAAGTGGTACACGCACAAGAACGCCATCTTGGCCGACGAGATGGGTCTTGGAAAGACCATCCAGATCATCTCTTTCCTCGCCACCCTGGTCCAAGATTGGAACTGTTTCCCATTCTTGGTTGTGGTGCCCAACTCGACTTGTGCTAATTGGCGCCGTGAGGTCAAGCAATGGGCTCCTTCTTTGAGAGTTGTTGCATACTTCGGAAGCAAGGAAGCTCGCGATCTCACTTACCGCTACGAGCTCTTTGCCCGTGATAGCAAGGAGCTGAGATGTCACATCGTGGTCACGTCGTACGACTGCGCTGCGGATAATAGCGCTCGCAAGTTCTTCAAGTCCATTCCTTGGCAAGCACTTATCGTGGACGAAGGACAACGCCTGAAGAGCGACAAGTCACAACTCTATTCTGCACTGGCATCTTTGAGAGCTCCATTCAAAGTCCTTCTGACTGGCACACCTCTGCAGAACAGTGCGCGCGAGCTATTCAACCTTCTACAATTCCTCGACGACACATTTGATGCTAGTCAACTGGAAGAGAAGTTTCAAGAACTTGATCAAGCCAAGATCCAGGAGCTGCATGGCATAATACGTCCCTTCTTCTTGCGCCGCACCAAAGCTCAGGTCCTTACCTTCCTTCCACCTATGGCTCAGGTCATCGTGCCAGTCTCGATGTCTACTGTTCAGAAGAAGCTGTACAAGACGATTCTTGCCAAGAACCCTGATCTCATGCGTGCCATCTTCCAGGGAGCAAAGGAGCTTAGACCCACGGAACGCGCTAGTCTGAACAACATCCTCATGCAGCTGCGCAAATGTCTTTGCCATCCATTCGTCTACAGTACCGAGATAGAGGAGAGAAACGTGTCACAAGCTGTGAGCCATCGCAACCTTGTTGACGCTAGTGGAAAGCTACAGCTGCTCGAGACACTCCTTCCCAAGCTTCAGGAGCGCGGGCATCGTGTCTTGATCTTCTCTCAGTTCCTCGACATGCTCACGATGGTGGAAGACTTCCTCGACGGTATGCAGATGAGATGCCAACGTCTCGATGGCACCATTAGTAGTCTGGAGAAGCAGAAGCGTATCGACGAGTTCAATGCGCCTGACTCTCCATTGTCTGCTTTCCTGCTTTCTACTCGTGCCGGAGGTGTGGGCATCAACTTAGCTACCGCAGATACTGTCATCATCCTGGATCCTGACTTCAACCCGCACCAAGACATCCAGGCACTCAGCCGAGCCCATCGTATTGGTCAGAAGAAGAAGGTTCTTTGTTTCCAAATTGTCACTCGTGCCAGTGCCGAGGAAAAGATCATGTCTTACGGTAGACGAAAGATGGCTCTAGACCACGTCTTGATCGAGCAGATGGACGCGGAAGATGCTACAGACCGTGATCTCGAAGGCATCCTTCGCCACGGTACAAAGGAGTTGTTCGACGACGACGGAGACAAAGACATCAAGTACGACTCAGCCTCAATTGACAGATTGCTTGAAGTTAGTCACATCGAGCACACAAAGGCTGGTGAGGACAAATCCGCAGAATCCACTTTCTCCTTCGCAAGAGTCTGGGCCAACAACGAGCTGGAAGAGACAGCGATCGAAGGCCCAGAGGCAGCAGAGGTGGCGCCAGACCGTGACGTTTGGGACAAGATTCTCAAAGAGCGAGAGAGGATTGCAGCCGTCGAAGCAGCCGCTGCTGAACAGGCGTTCGGACGAGGCCGTAGAACCAAAGCAGTATTTGACTCCTTCTTGACTTTGATGAACTACTTGCTGACTTGTCACAGACTATCGACTATGGCGATGGCACCAACCAGGATGGTCCCGATGCTGCTGAAGGACCCAAGGACATTGATGAAGGCTCCCCTGTTCGTGTCTCTAAGCGGGCACGCTTAGATGAGGAAAACGATACAGACTTCCAAGCTGACAGCGACGAGGAGAGCATTGCAGCAGAAGAAGCCGACGAGGTTGTTGATACGGCAGAACTGCAAACTCCTGATCAACCAAAGACAGCGTCAAAACTGATCAGACCAACCGGTAAGGAATTCTCGTTGAAGAAAACCCCAACCAAATCACGCAAGAGTCCAAAGAAGACCAAAACTGCGGTATCAACACCGAAGAAGAAGAAAGCGGCCCCAACGCCCAAGAAAGAGAAGCGTGTCGCGATTGCCACACCCGGTTCAGTCTCCAGGAGAGCGCACATTCCCTCCATACCCAAAGTCCCAAATGGAAGGAAGGTCAGAGAGGCACAGATGAAGGTGCAACGATATGGCGCCGCCGCAGCAGCAGCAGCGGGATTCATCGATCTCACTGCTGACAGCGACGATGATGTGTCCAGCGCCGGCATCCAAGCTCTCCCGGCTTTGCCTCCATATCAGCAAGCAGAAGACGAAGCAGTGATATGAACTTAGGCTAACCCGTGTACTATTATCCAGCCCCTCTGACATTTCGCCGTGTCGATGTACCAAAATATCGAAACTACGATCCCGAATTCACTATCCCGGCATCCAACGGCAATCCCTCCCGCAAACCTCAGATGGCGTCCTGCGTAGCATGCCAACATCTGCATCCCCTAGGCGGTTGCCCTTTGAAGCGCGCCGGCGTCGAATACTGCGGTCTCTGTGGCCTCGCTCACTACGGCTACTCTCGCATCTGCCCACACATCAATTCAGAAACCCAGGTCAGGGAAATGATCCAAGCTGTCAAGTTGTCGTCAGAGCCAGGACATCTCAAGGCAGAAACCTTGAAGTATTTGACTGGCTTGAAGGGGACACTGGTACAGAAGAAGAAGAAAGAGGCCGAGAAGAAGGCTGCTGCGGCGAGTGGTAGTGGTACTGCATATCCGAGTGCTGGTCCACCTGCAGTACCAGGGCAGCAGCCACTTCACATGATGTAAAAAGAGAATCAAGGGATCAGGAAGTAAATGACCTCTGCACATACCCTGATAATGCAAACGATGTTCGATAGTTTGTTCTTTTCTTCAATCAGCAATCTGACCATGAAACGTGCTTTCCAAAGTACTGATGGAAGACAGGCAAGAATCATATATGTCCCCGAAATCATGAACGAAGTCTCGGGACAGTCTTGACTTTTGGTGTTTTGTTAGTGCCTTCGCCTTTCCTTCCCTTCCCATCGAAGCAGAAAACACCATTATGCTTCTGAGAGCACGACCCTTATGATATACTTCTCAATGATGTTGCGTTGTATAGATACATTTTGAGACTTTCACATCCTCATTCCCCGTTCAATGCTTAGCAAACTCCTAGCCATGCTAGCCATCCGTGCTTGTAGCTAAAATACTCAATGCTGCTAAACACAACTCCAATCCATGCACCAGCGCCCATCTCGAGATACCAAGAATGGAAAAGCAAAAAGCATAAAGCAAAAACAAGAATAAAACCCCTGTACCGTACTAAGCAAGTTCATCCTCGGATCCATCGTCAGGTCCAGGCATCGCCTTTCTCATCAACATTTCCTTTCTTCCCACGGTTTCTCTGATTGGGGTACCGTATTTCGTCATTGGTGTCCTAGACAATGCGGTTGTCTTGGGCGTGATTGTGGATTTGCTCTTTCTAAGAGCTGCAGAGGGGGTGGAGATGTTCTTTCTGGAAGATGTGGCTGGGGTAGGCAGATTCATTCTGGCGACCTCGCCTGGTCCAGGTGGGAGCATGGGTTTGTTGTTTCCTTGGCGAGTGGGGCTTCTCGTGCTGCGTCGTCGTCTCTTAGACGACGATGCCTGAGATGAAGTTGGTGATGGCATGGGCGGTGGAGAAGAGAGTGGGGAAGAAAGCGGCGAGGAAGACGGTGAGCGCAGTTTTGCCGGAGGCCCTGTGACCAAAGGACTCGGGGGTGGAGGTAGATTGGATAGAAAGTATGGCCCGTTGGTGTGGGCTGTGGTGTTCGATGCGTCGGCGTAGCGTTTTGCTGTTGCTGGAACATCCATTGACGAGTCACTAATATCGCCATCGTTCTCCGCATCTATCACCATGGGTTCCGTGCGAGGTGTAAGAGGTGTATGTACACGAGGAGGTGTGCTTGCTCGCGGAGGAGGGTTAGCACTGTATGGAGGAGGCGGATGGGTTGGCAGTGGCGAGCTCCCTTCCAAGGCAGGCTCCGCACGAGATCTGGCCGAAGGAGGATGCACCGTTGTCACAGGTCCACCCGCGTTATTCGACCTTGCGATAGTAGGATTTGAATGCTGATTTGCTCGTAGTGACGACAGGAGACGAAGCTGAGATATGGCCATACTAGCAGCATTGAAGCCCCCGGATCTCATATGCTGCTCAGCACGTGCAAACAGGTTGACAGTGCTGGTTGGTGTATTCGCCGTACTTTGACGTAGCTGAGGTGCAGGATGGTCGAACCTCATAGCGTTTATGAAGGGATGCCGAGGCGGATCTGGTCTCTTCGGTGGTCGTTTTTGTTCCTTCGCTGCGTTTTCGAGCCTCAATACGCCGAACCCACTTGTGGGTCCATAAAAGTTTAGATTGTGCTCCTCTGCGGTGAACGGTGCTGGACTGTCGGTACACAGAATTCCAAAACTTCCAGCCGGGTTGGAGGAGTCGAAAGTTCGATACTGTCCTTTCATGGGGAGATCCTTTTCTTTCGCTTTTCTCTTCTTCTTCTTCTTGGACGTATCTGGTGGTGGCGCAGAAGAGTCGCGCGAGTCTGTGTCATCGTCGCCTATAGTGATGGGAATTTCACCTTTATCTCCATGGCGGGCAATTTGCTTGTCCATAGCGCGACGTAAGAGCGGAGTCTGGAAAGGCGACATGCCAGGCGAAGTGGCTGTATGCGAGGGGCCTGGAGTGGACGCTTCGTCATCATCACCATCCATAATCTCGATGATTTCGCGCTTGATCATGACGGGTCTGGGCAGGTCTTTCAAGACACGAGTGTAGCGGCCGGAGAGACCACCAGATGTTCTGCCAGGCATGTGCCTCGTGATTTCTTGCCAGGTCATGCCATTGATCTCCTTCAAGCGCTTGATTAGTTCGTCTTCTTCTCTGGAATAGCATTTCCTTGACGGAGCGTCCGAGAAGGCAGCATCATCTGACAAAGCAGGATCGAGACCGAATGAGGTCTCGGTATGCTTAAGAAGCCTGCGACGCTTCTTGGGCCGTGATGAGGCGGTTGGTGCCCATAGCGACTGGCCACCAGAAGGGGAGTCCCAGACAGAGGGGGCTCGATGAGGAGCTGGAGTGATTGCGGCACGGCGATGGTCATAGAAGGAGGGCGGACTGAAGGCATCCTGAGGCAGAGGCGGAGCCGACCAGATGCCCTGAGATGGCTGTCTGTTGATGGAGGTGGCGTGCATGAGGAATTGGGCGATCTGGTTTGCAATGTTCTGACCCAGCTGGTTTATGGCTTCTGGGTCGACTCTCCCATTGGCGTCTTGGTGAGGGACGAGCTGGTTCAACGAGTCTGCAATGGAGATTTGTGGCAAAGAGTGGGCGACTTCGGTGGATGGGATGACGGATGTACTGTGGTATTGCTGCTCGTGGCTAACTCTGGCATCAGACTCAGCAAGTCGAGGATCGAGAGCAAAGGGTTCAGGTTGGTGGCCCAGGTCGTCAGACTCATCGCCCGACTGCTCGTCGCCAGCCTCAACTGCCGCATCCTCATAGTCGCCATCCTCATCATCACTGACGTCCTCCTCTTCTCGTCCAAAGTCGTCCTCATCTTGATTGTCCACTTGTCGGGGCTCGTGCTGTAACTCGTCCTCATCGTCGTCAAAGCCTTGATGGATTCCGTCCTCTTCTTGATGAGGGTCATGGTCCATATCGTCTTCATTGTCGTCGTCGCCGTCTTCGACCTCCAGCTCGTCGGCAAAGGCTCGCACGAAGCGGGATGAAGCGCTCTTGCCCGTGTCTCGCTCGTGTTGCATGTAGGTCAGGTGGCCGTTGTCGACGACAACCTCGCCGGTCTCCATGTCAATCTCATCGCCGACGCCAGTGAAGTCCCTGGCATATTTCTCAAAGATGCGCTCAAAGGTGCCCTTGAGCTTCAGGTCAATTCGTTGGCGACCACGCTGGTATTCGTCTGGGTCGTAGCTGTTGGCATCGTCTCTAGACGAGCTGCGGGCTCGGAGGTAGTCATCATACGCCATGGCGCAGGCGATGTTTTGGTCGTGGTTGCTGGCATCTCACATGTCCAGGCTTTGACAGGCAGACGGTCAAAGAAATCAAGGTAGACGCGCGCGTTCGAGTCGTGATTTGTTGCCCGCGTGGCACTTGACGCAACTTCCCGTTCCGGCAACTTGGCCGACGGGTCGCGCCTTCTACGCTGCTTCCATCAAGTCACCATCCAAATCCAAGCACATTCGACACTCTCCAACACATGACCATGTTCGTCGTTGCCCCATGAGTGTACGAATTGCTCCTTCTTCTTGCGCCTAGGCTGCCCCTCTCTCGGCCTTTCTCTTTCCCTCAAACTATATACCTTGACCATGTATTGTCAAAAGTGCAGAACTCCCTTGAAACTCGACGCTTCTTTGGAGCATCTGAATCCTTCTTCTTTCAAGATCCTGGTCGGTGTGTATAAACAAGACTCTGTAATCTGTCTTATGCAGGACTGACCAATAAGACTCGACCCCATCTCTACCATCCCAAACCCCTCAGCCACCCAAAACACTTGCTGCTCGCGAGCGAAGGGATATATACGACAAAGCCGCTCAAAATGCCGGCCCTGCTCAACAGAAGCGGTCCATACCGGCACCTCAGAGATCAACCGCTAACTTTAACCCTGCAATGTCTTATGTTATGTTAAGTGAATCTCAGCTTGGTCCCCTCTCACCAGAAGAACAGAGCCCTTCGAAGAAAGCTCCCGAAAAGGATGCAAAATCCTCGGATCATGACTCGACCAGCCTCTCCGCTGAGATGGAGAGAAGCCTACGCTTGTGGGAAATCCTTTCATCTCGGTCAGACATTGACCATCCAATATGCTCAGAGTGTACCGATATGTTACTTGCAGGCCTTCAACAAAGGCAGACCACTGCAAATCGGGAACGCCAGGCATATGCCGAGTTTCTCAAAAAAGCCAAGGAAGACGTTCCGTCAGAAGAGGAACAACGTCAAGCTCGCCAAGCTCTGACTGCCGCCAAACAACAAGAACAGAAGGCTCTTCAGGAGTTAGAAGCCCTCGAAGCGGAAAAGGCCGCCATGGAGGAAGAGATTGCTGCTCTGAACCGTGAAGAAGCCGAACTGGAAGAAGAGGAAGCTGCTTTCTGGCGAGAACGCAACGAGTTTGACGATACCGTCACCAAGTTCAGAGACCAGAATGATAGCCTCCTCAACCAACTGCAGTTCGACACCAAATTGTTGGAGACTCTGCAACGTACCAACGTTTACAACGACTCCTTCTGCATTGATCACGATGGCCCCTTTGGTACTATCAATGGACTACGACTGGGAAAGCTTGCAGATCACTCTGTCGAGTGGCCAGAAATCAACGCTGCTTGGGGACTTTGTGTCCTACTACTAACCGTTGTCGCTGAGAAGCTGGGCTACACTTTCCACGGATACAGGCCTCTTCCAATAGGCTCCACATCCAAAATTGAGAGGCTCGAATACCCAGCAAACGACCAATCAAGAAGTGGAAAGCCCAAAGTCACAACGCTAGATCTGTTCTGCAACAGTGATCTTCCGCTTGGGTTGGGCTTCCTGCATCGTGGATTCGACAATGCCATGGTTGCATTCCTAGAATGCCTCCGGCAGCTGGGCGAGCACGTCGAGCAGTCACCGTCTTATGTCGGCGCATCCGCCCTGAGTCGCAAACTTCCTTACAAGATCAACAAGGATAAGATTGGTGATAATAGCATCAAGCTTGGAACCTTTAATCAAGAGGAAGCTTGGACGAGGGCTTGCAAATACACATTGACGTGCTGCAAATTCTTACTCGCGCACGCAAGTCATGTTGACGATCTGAAGCAGGACGGCCAGGCGACTCGGTAAAGAAGAGAGATTGTTGGCTCACTTGATAGCTACTTTGCTCCATGAATATTCGAATGTCGAAATCAACATTGCTCCAGCTTTGGCACTTATCGTATCTAGGGATCGGAGTGAGTCGAATGCATGAAGCAAGGGACAAGATTTACCCCTCGGACTGAATCTTTTATAGTGTACTTCTGCCACGTCCACCTGTTGTTTTGTCGAGTAGCCATGGCAATACTAATCTCACCAGGACCCAGAATCCAGCTCATAGCTGGCGTGTTGTTGACGACTATTCCGCTTTGGCTTCTGGCCTGGCACTTTCGAGTGCGCAATCCTCTTTTCGTCAGTCGTCACATACCGATATACAATGCCTGGACCGTAGATCGCGAAACGTTCATTCACGAATGGATGGAAAATCAGATTGGCAACCCACCCAACCGCTCAGCTATCGCTCTGCTATGTCGCAAAACAGACATCAAATGGCGGCCAGAAGTTGTCATGGATCTAGACGATGCCAATGGTGGCATCGGCAACGTTCGAGGCAACATCTTTGACTTTCTCAGCTTGGCCATCCTGACTGGATCGTCAATCATGCTGCCTAGTTTCCAATCCAGGTCAGCCGAGGACTTGAGCGCTCTGTGGAATGGCAAGATACCCTTCGACACATTCTTCGATACAGATCACTTCGTAGCCACTTTTGCTGCAGCATGTCCGAAGATGGACGTCTACATGCCATCGAAGGACCATGCTCTGGTGCCTCCTCTACAAAATCGCTACCAAATGCCTAGCATGCGACAGGATATTTTGCTAGAGGCTGGGACTCCTGGCGATGTCCCAAGCACTCCAGCAGAAGCAGTCAAGAACTTCAATCACTGGTTGTCTGCACAACCAGATTACGACCCGAAAAAGACGACTCTTGTCAGCGTTGGCCGCACTCTATGGGAAGGTCTCGACACGCGTTCCCTACCCGCAGCCGTACGCAGAGACTTTGGCGGCTCCCTTCGCCTGATACCAGAAGTCCGCAGATTGGCGGCCATAGTAACCTACAATCTCGCCCTCAAATACCATCTCCACAACATCGACCCTCGGCTTCCATACTACCGCTCTGCCTTCCTAGGCGCACACCTACGCACCGAAAGCGACGCCAAAGCCGCCGGCTGGCTAAACGACGAAACCGCCGCCGCGCACGCAAACTACACGGGCCAAACCGATGCCTACCTCTCCCAAGCCATCCAACAAAATCTTCCGATCATCTACGTCGCCAGCGGCAACGAGACCGAAATCTCTCGCTTCGCAGACAAAGCATGGCACCTGCACTCCTTCAACGTCACCTCCAAGGCTTCTTTGCTCTCTGGCCCCGACCTCGAAGCTTTGCAAAACTTATCTTGGGATCAACAGGGGTTGGTCGACTATGAAGTGCTCAGACGCAGTTCTAGTCTGGCGGGTTTCGCGAGGAGTAGTTTTGCTTTCAACATTGCGATTACGAGGAATGAGTTTGTGGATGTGAATCGAGAGGCTCTGAGACTGAGGCCGCAGGATTTGAGGAGCGAGGATGTGGCGTTTGATGATGGGTTCAGTAAGATCTGGGGACGGTTTCCGTGGCAGGAGGTCAGGATGTTGAGGGGTGCTTGGCCTTGATATAGGGGTTGTTTTGCTTTGATTGGTGAGTTTGGGAAGTGGGAGAGGGTGGGAATGAGAAACAGTAATGGCCATCCAATATGCTCAGGAGCTTTCGGTTTTTGTTTTTACAATGAAGCAAGATAGCGTACAAAATGTGTGTGGTGTCAGGACAAGATGGATTTCTATGCCTTGCCCTGTCTCATCTCCTTCTTGCCCTGCTTGCCCTTGGCCATGGGTCTCTTAGCCTCTGCCATGACGGGGGCCTCGACTCTCGACAAGTCGATATTCCTAGCCTCTTCAATCTCCTTGATACCATCAATCAAACCAGCCGGACTCTCCTTCTTTGCCTGCTCAGCCAACAATCTAGCCTCCCTCCTCGCCTCCAACTCCTTCTTCCTCTCTTCAGTCAACAGCCATTCATCAGGGAACTGGAACCTCTTCTTCGGCTTTGCGTGTCTAAAGTCGACGGGCACGTCCTTGAGCCACTCGCTCTCTGGCGCCTTTGCCTTTGCAATCAGCTCTTTGATGGTGTCGCCCAGGTGGCGCTTGTTCTGTGCTTGGGTCTCGTGGTCTTCGCAGCTCATCTTTACGAGGTTGGAGACGGGGTTGTAGCGGACGCCGGCCAGCTTGATTAGGTTCTGGGTGTGGGTGGGGTTGAGGGAGAGGTCCTTTGGGTCGAACTCGACGACTACTTTTCGTTGGGCGGGGTGTTGTTCGCCCATGTAGGTTGTGTAGCGGAAACGGAGGGGTGTGGCGGCTGTGGGCGGTGTGTAGGGTTTTGTGAGGTCTGTGAGGGTCGTCGTTAGCAATACGGGGTACGCGAAGGGTAGGAGGAGTGTCACGTACTCGCCAGCAAAGGCATCTCCCAGCCGGCCAGACGCGCATACTCTCTAATCTCCCTCGTCTGCTCCAACTCGGCATGCCCCAAACTCGAAATATCATCGCCCTGGAAATCATCATCATCGGGACCAATATCCTCCTTCTCTCCCATCTGGAAGAATCCCTGGTTGTTTCTGGGTGCCCTCTCCGCCGGCGCAGCAGGGAAAATCATTTCCAAATGCTCCAACTCTGCGGCGATTTGATCTTCCAATTCGCGATGGGTGCGGCTGTCGTTTGCGAACTCGTCACGCAGGGCGGCCTCTACTTTTTCCATCCTCTCGCGGTCGGCGGGGGATAGGGTGTTGTAAGCGGCTTGGTCATCGCGGCCGAGGCGTTTGTAAAAGGCCTGGTTGAAGTAGGCGGGCGAGGAAGAAGCGTCTTTCTTGTCGGCGTCGGCGAGGGTGCGGCGAGTGCTGCTGAACGGCCGTGTGGTCATGGGGTGCATGTGCGAGTATTGGTTGGTGCTGCGCAATTGGCGCGCTGCTGTGCGGCATGCGCTCTTTGCTGCTGAGGCCATTGCGAGAGGGTGGGGTGGCTGTATTTCTGCTGCTCTGGTCCGCTGGCCGCTTTGGTATGCATATAGAAAGTTGAAACATGGATCGGGAAAACTTCGGAAAACTTCAAGTCTGCGGCCTCTTTCCCGAACCTCGCCGCCTGCTTGTCAACCTCTCTGTTCGGACTCAGCATTGGATATCACAAAATCGGAAGACATGCTACTGGAGAGTCTGGAGTCTACGAATACGGATTAACTCATCGTGCTGTTTCATTGACTTCCTTTGGCTATTCATGTGCTGTGGAAGAACCATGAGTGTCCTCACAGTCATATAGCTGTACAGTGTGCAGGGAGCAGGGTGAAGGCGACAGACACTGACGCATATACAAACGACACACGCGACATATCATACTTCTGAGGATCAGGACATCATTGTTTACGAAAGGCATTCTTACTTCAAGCCTCGTCAGGAAAGGATCTGGTCTGATCTGGAAAAAAAGGCTACCGGTCCTTCACTGCGAATCGAAAAAGTATGGAGCTGGGTTCGAGGAGATGCTTGGACTGGCGAAGCTGGCAGCCGGAACTCAAAAAGGCCCCTTCTAGGAAAGGCCTAGACGAGCTCGTCACCGCATTGGAACGATAGTCAGAGCAAACGATAGTTGCATCAGATGACGCTAGCTCAGGCAGGACACAAGTGCGCAACGACAATTTCGTGCAGCCAGGTCAGAAGAGGTGAGCCCCTGTCGATGGACGGACGAAGTCTCACTCGTCAACAACATGGGGTTATGTTGCTGCGAGTTGGCATTATTTCCATCGAACTGGTGGGATGGCGCAGTGGTAGTAGCTCGTGTCTCCCACATATGCGGTCGGTGCCCACCGGTTCGATTCTCTGGACTGCCATTTAATTTCGCACTTATTCAGGCTATGAGGGGTCCCAGTAATCCTCGCACGACAACAATAATGACGAAAGCTTGCTTTCTCTTCCCTCCCTAGCAACACGGCGGCTAGGGGGGTTTCTGT
>SWBG01000038.1:0-217618 GCA_023848605.1 Aureobasidium sp. EXF-10728
ACTTACTACATCCGTAAGCAACCCTCTTAACCTTATATTGTTATAGGCTAACCCTAAGAGCTTTATAATTACCTAACCTTATATAGAGGTAAATAGCATACTATTAACGTGTCTAAGGATCTTCTTAGGCCTTTTTAAAAGCACTTTTACGACTTTAACATTAATAAGTACCTTTTCCTAATTATACTTAAGTAGTATAAGGTAAAGCTTAGTATATAATTTTCCGAATTATATAATTCTAAGTAAGGTAAGGTAAGGCCTATTATGCTTTAAGACTCTAATGCTAATAGCTATTAACTTTACCTTAAAGCCTATATGTTTCTTTATACTAAAGTTGCTCTCTATATAGTTATAAGTAACAATCCTTATATAAAAGAGTTAAGTGTTCTATATAGAGCTTATTAGTAGAATACTAATCTAGAGGTAGTAGAAGTATATAGCGCTAGATAGAAAAATATACTATATTGTCTTAAAAAAGGTAATATCAATTTAAGACTTTATAAATTTTTAGTATAGAAGCTAAACCTTTAAAATTTATTAATGCATAACCTAAAATTCGGCAAATTTATACTATAAATTACCGCGATTTTAGAAAGTGGCTTAGCACATATAATAAAAACAAGATTAATAATAACCTAATATAAGAAACTAAACCTTCTATATTATTTTTCTATTCTCTATTAATTATAGCTCTACTAATACCCTAGGCTAACCCCTTCTACCGTCTTACTAGCGCCGACTATTAGAAGCTTTATAGCCTCTATAAAAAGTACGGCAAATGTAAGATATATAATCCTAACTTTATCTAACCTTAGTTACTAGTCCGTTAAGAGTCGGCTATTAGCATAGTATACTAAGTAGCACTTAATTAAGGTTAAATTCGCTAGTCTCTAGCTCTAATAGATAGTTTAGTATTAGCACCCCCTAATAAAGAGCTAGGCGTTATAGAGTAAGTCGGTAAGAAGACTAACTAGAATACTTATATAGTGTCCTATATAACTAATAGTAGTATTACTAATATCTAGAGGTCTTACGGCATTAGACAAAACCTTATTATAAACCTCTAAGGACGATCTAACGTAGGCCTACCTACTTTCTCTTAGCATAGTAATGTTACTACTACTACTCTAAAGTTACCGCTAAAATAAAAATAATAGATAACTAATATTAAAGTTACCTATTATGCTTATTTAGTCTATGTTAATGTTAACTCCTAAAAAAAAAAGCGTTATATTAGCTTAGAAGTACTTAGAAGGCCTTAGGTAAAATATATAACTAATAACTTTAAGTAACGGTTTACTAGCTTTAAGAATAATAGAGTTAAAAAGAAGTACTTTATATATAACTAGATTTAAGTTAACTATCCTTATAAAAAGGTTTCTTAGCGTAAGGGACCTCGTTGTCTTATTACTAAGCTTAATAGCTATAAGCTAGTACTTATAGAAAGTTTATAGCTTAATTCTTAATCTATTAAGGAGCTTACTACTTACTTCTATAGAAATAAAAAGGTAACTTTTAAGCTTTGCTTTAAAGTAGTTAATAAAGTTAATTAACACGCTACTACTAATATTATTAATAAGGACGACCTTTTTACTTTTACTCCTATGCCTTTACTAAGACTAAGACTAAGACTAAAAAGTAAGACACCTACTCCTTTAAGACTAAAAAGTAAGATACCTACTTTTGTTTTAATACTATGCGTAAAGAGTAAGTAGCGCGCTACCCCTAAGTAGATACCGATTAAGAAGAAAGTTATTAGAGCTAGTAGTAAGAACATTAAACCTCTATTATTTATTAATACCGCATTTAACCCTTTTAACCTACCCGATATTATTAATCTTACTTCCTTAAGAAAAGCTAGCGCTATCCCCCCGTCTTCTTTATTCTATTATCTTAATAAACTATTATCCCTAGATCTCGTTTTCTTACTAGTAGTACTTAAGTTAATTAAAGAAGAAGAGCCTAAATAAGAGCCTAAGTAAGAGTAAGAATAAGGGTAAGGGCCTAAATAAGAGTAAGAATATAGATAAGAATATAGATAAGGGCATAGATAAGAGTAAGGATATAGATAAGGATATAGATAAGAACATAGATAAGAGTAAGGACATAGATAAGAATATAGATAAGGGCATAGATAAGAGTAAGAATAGAAATAAGAACATAGATAAGGGTATAGATAAGGGTAAGAAACTATAGTTCTATAGATATTAGAATCTCTTAAGAGGCTACGTAGTAAGGCAAATATTAAGAAAAAGGGTAAAAAAAAGAGAAAAGCTTAAGTTAGGCTATTAGATTAGGTAATAAGGGATTTAGTAAGGAGGCTTAAAATATAGAATTAAATTTGCTAAGTAATTTGCGGCTAGAAATAGCTATATTAATTTTTTTATTATAATTATAATCTAAACTATGCCCATTTTTATCTAAACTAATCCTAATTTAACCTAACTGGCATCTAAAGTGCAATTTTTACTAAGTTAAAATTATAGAATCTAGAAAATCTACGATTTTAAGCGTAATTTTAAGCCCTAAAATCGCAGAAATTTTAATTCTAGGGGTAACCCTATCTTTATAGAATTAAAAATTCTACAATTTTTATATAATTTTAAGCTATAAAGTTGCGGAAATTTTAATATAGGGGTAACCCTATCCTTATAGAATTAAAAATTCTGCAATTTTAGTATAATTTTAAGCCGTAAAATTGTAGAAATCTTAAATTTAGGGATAACCCTATTCCTAGATTTAAAAATCTACGATTTTAACCTAGGTAAAATTATAGTAGAATTACTATAATCTAGGCGGTATCTAGATAACCTTAGGTAATCTCTTTTTTAACGATTTTTAACCTTAAAAATTGCGGGTTTTATAATTTTTAACATTCTAATATCTAGGTTTATAGTATAAATAGAAAATGGTAATAGCGCAATTTATAGTATAATTTGCTATATAAATTGCTCCTCTAAGCTTTTAAAATGCTAAAATTTAGCCTATACTACCTATATAATAAAACTAGGGGTATCTTTAGTGCCTAAACTCTATATATGCTAGAATTAAGCTTAGAACTAAGTAGCGTAACGGCCGTAACTAGTAAGAGGGCTAGTACTAAGGGGACGGAAGGTACTAGCGGTAGCGTTATTAAAGCGGTTAATTAAGTTATTAATTTACTACTACTAAGACTAGATAGTCTCCTTTAACTTAGAGACCTTACCCTATAGACCTCTAATAATCTTGTTTAAAGTAACATACTTATTATTTAAGCTAGTAATAGTAGCCTCTATCTTAAGCTTCTTATCGGTATTAATAAAAGCGGAAGTAAAGCTACTAGCGCTAGGACAAGTCTTATCTACGTAGTAGGAAGGCTTACTATTACGTCTATAGAAAGTATAGGTAGCGCTAGTGCCTTTTCTAGTAATATAGACGTTATAAAAGCGTTAGTTAGGCTTCTTCTTATACTAGTTATAAGTAATAAGGACCTTAATACCCTTACCCTAGATCTCTATAATCTTATTAGAGGCATAAATGCGCTTAAGCTTCTAGGCGGTACCGGAATTATGCTTATTCTTTTTCTTAAACGCCTTAAGGGCGGTCTTAACCTACTTCTTTTTAAAGTAGAACTAGAAGTTATGGGTATTAGTAGTAAAGGGGTAGCGGAGGTTAGTAAACTACTAGGGCTACCTATGTTAATATTAGATATAAGAAACTTTAATTAAAAGAAAAGAACTAAACTTACTCCTTTTTAAAAGGCAACTTTTTAATAGCCTTCTTATTAGCCTTTTTTATAAGAGGTTTATTATTAGAGTCTTAGTTAGAACCGGTAAGGGGGTCGTCGTCGTTAACGGAGTCTTTATTAAAACCGGCGGGGGTATTATTATTATTAATAATGTCTTTATTTATATTAATATCCTTATTATTACTAGCGCTAGTACGGGCGACCTTAACTTCCTCCTCTTCTTTACTAGGTACGGTAAAGATGTCGTACTTAGGCTTACTAGTAGGCTTACATAAGTAGGTCTTTAGTAGAGTAGACTTAGTAGGGTAAGTAAGTTTGCTAGGGGTAGTAGGAGTATTAGCGGTTTTAGTTATCTTAGTATTAGCATATATATCGTTAGACTAGAAGTTGTTAAGAATAGCGTTAATAGTAGGATCGTCTATAACGGCGGCGTTAGCTATATTATTATAGAAGGAAGAAAAGGGGCGGAACTTGTTATTAGATATTATAATAGCTTAAAGTAATCGTTATACTTAAGAGTAAGTATAAAAAAAAGGAAGTTAATAGCTTAAGCATAACGGCAAGAAATAACTTAAATTTAAGTATAAGTAAGAGCATACTAGTATTAGTAAGTAGAGATTTACCGCCGTTATTACTATAGAGACTATTAATAGAAAATTAAGTGTTTATTAATAAGAAAGTAGTAATAGTAATAGTAAGGTACTAGTAACTATAAGGTAGTAATAGTAAGGCATATAATAATGGTTGGAAGTATTAGAGACTTAAGGGTAATAGCAATATTAATAATATATCTAAAAGTTAAAAAAGAGGTTAAGGTATAACTAGAAATAAGTAAGAATCTAGAGAAGTGATTTTGTAAGGCAAATTACACTGCAAATTGGTATAGAGCATTCTCTTAGATTCTAAAGTGTAATAAAGCAGCTGGAGTTAAGTAGCATAAGCGCCAAGCGCTGAACCGCGTCGTACTTCGGGCGGGCGGTCGACTCGCGCACGATCGTGCGTGCTTGGCAAGGGTCTGGACGTCATTGTCCTTGGGCTTCTGCGGCCTTCTAAGCGGCGGGTTGGCGTGTCTTGGAGAGGGAAGTGACTGTGACTTCACTGATAGACAGCACATTCATACTCACCCCGCTTGCGCCTGAGAACAACAACACATAACGACTTGACAGAGGCACATCCATACTTAACCACACACAAGCGATCGCCATGTCGGACGAGACGGAGCAACAGCTGACCTTTACGGTCAAGTCGTCCAACGATGCCAAATATGCCATCACCATCACAGCCAACTCTACCGTCAGCCAACTGAAGGAGAAGCTGGCGACGTCAGACTTTGCAGACATTCCGACCGAGCGCCAACGCCTGATCTACTCTGGTCGTGTGCTCAAGGACCACGAGACGCTAGCGAGCTACAAGATCAAGGACGGCAACACGATCCACCTGGTCAAGGGAGCCGAGAGCAACAACCGCCAGAACCCTGCCAACCAAGGAGGCTCGACTCCAGTCGCTGGAGCCGGCACAGCTGCCAATGTCCCTACTAACATCGCCGCCGGCACTGGCGCACATAACCCCCTGGCTCAACTGACGGGCGCTCGCTATGCTGGCTTCCACCAGCTGCCCGGCGCTGACATGTTCGGCGCCGACGGAGGTGTGAGTGTTGCTGTAGTACTCCGATTGCTTAAACAGTTACTGACGAGCAGTACAGATGGGCGCGCCCCCAGACCCGGATCAACTTCTACGAATGCTCGAGAACCCAGCCTTTGCCCAGCAGATGAACGAAGCCATGAACAATCCCGATGTTATCAACATGATGCGCAACAACCCCATGCTCCGTAACAACCCCATGGCCCAGCAAATGTTCGACAACCCCGATCTCCGTCGCATGCTCATGAACCCCGACTTCATCCGAATGCAAATGAACATGCAGAGAAGCATGGGCGGTGGTGGCATGGGCGGTGCCGGCGCCTTCCCTGCTCCCGGCGCAACAGACACCTCCGAAACAGACTCGACCTCGCAAAACACACAGCAGCAGAACCAGCAGCCTCCGCCAAACCCCTTTGCCATGTTTGGTGGTGGCCAAGGCGCGGGAAGCGGTGCGAACCCCTTCGCCGCTCTATTCGGTGGCAACCCCGGTGCCGCTCAAGGTCAAACACCGGCCGGCACACCTCCTGTCCCTACCGCTGGTCAAGGAACTCCCGCCCAAGGTCAAACTCCTGGCTCCAACGCTTCTCAACCACAAGCAAACCCTTTCGCAAGTCTGTTCGGCGGTATGGGTGGCGCTCAAGGTGGTGGCTCAGATCCCATCCAACAGATGGCTCAACAGATGATGCAGAACCCCGAGATGATGCGCTCAGCAATGAACATGATGCAAGGCATGTACGGCGGCAACAACTCAGGTGCCGCCGGCAGTGAAGGCAACGCAGCGGCTGGCAACCCCTTTGGCGGCATGAATCCATTCGCAGCGCTAGGTGGCATGGGAGGCATGGGCGGCTTCGGCGCACCGCAACAACAGCAAGACAGCCGTCCGCCAGAGGAGCAATACGCCACGCAACTCCAACAACTCAACGCCATGGGCTTCTACGAGTTTGAGCGCAACGTCCGTGCTCTACGCATGAGTGGCGGAAGCGTGGAAGGCGCCGTCGAGGTCTTGCTCAGTGGGTCAATATAGACGGGACTTTTTTCCTGAAGGCGGTTGAACCCCTTTTGCGCAGTGCAAGGTTTTTAAACTGCGTGACCTCTTCTCCTCGGGTCCCTCAAGCGTCACATGTAATCTTTTTGTCTTTCCGTTGTTGAAGTTTCTCAGCGTTTTTAATTGCATTTTTCTCTGGTTTCGACAAAGTCTTTTTGCTGTCTCGGTGATGCTTCTTCCACCTGTTCAAGTTGCAGTGTGGTAATGCTTCAGTGATACCAGTATCGTGGCAATCGGAATTCATGATGCCATGGGCTAAACATGCAGCTAGGCAAGTATAGAGTCCAGTCTTCTTCGCATCGAATCTGAAGACGTATGTCTCCACGGCCCCGTCCTTTGTCTTGGAAGGTATAGTCACATTTGCAAGGCAAAGTATCGGTTATCCAAAAGTAATCGTTATATCATTAACCAAATGCTAGAAAGCATACCCAAAAGCCGTCCCATGTGTCCAACTGGTCCAAGAAACGCCCATCTCATAATCCCATGCCCAAACTCCGTCCAAAAAACAAGGCAATAACCAAAAAGACCGTAATCATCCAATCCTATTATTAGCAGCGTGCTCATGAATCTGATGTAACGTCCCCTGCAACATCTTTTCCTTTTCCCTGCGTCCTTCATCCCTAACCATCTGCAAGCGATCAACAGCAGACGCAATCAAATCAACATGCATCTCCAACGGCAATCTCCTCTTATCCAGCACCGTAGGCGCCGCAACATCATCCCTCAACTGACTCAAATTATTCTCGATGTCCTTGAGTTTGACAAGCGTGGAGATGACGTGTTGCATAGCCGTCTTGCGATATTTGCCTACATCATTGAGAGTAGCCAACTGTTGCTCTTGCTTTGCCAGGGGCCCTCTATTGCCACCTAGTTTAGTCCAGAGCAAGCCCAAGAGTTCGGCTTTGGCGTCACCGACTTTGAGGTCTTCGCGGTGGGCGATGTCTTGGATTTGGTGCAGGCGGTCGTCGAGGTTTTCGAGGACTTGCAGGAGGGTGTTTGCTTCGAGGATGCAGACTTGGATTTGGTCTTCGACTTCGGCGGTGTGGCGGATGTATTGGTCGTAGATGACGTCTTCGGTGGTTTGTTGGGGGATGGTGAGGGAAAAAGCGGGTAGGTATTGTGAGAGGAAGCGGGGGATGATGCCTTCGGGGTCTGGGGTTGCTTCGATGCCTTGTAGCACTTTCATTGTCCAGCGGTTTGCAGAGAGGATGCCGTCGAGGGCGCGGGAGATGCGCGAGTTGAATTGTGAGAGGCCGTCGCTGGCTTGGCGGGCAGTCTCGATGAAGCCGTCAAACTCGTTGACGAGCTCGTTGCGTGAGCCTAGGCTTGAGTGTCTGACGACTGTTCGCAGGTCGCGGATGGACAGTTCTGAATTCTTCATGGCCAGAGGTAAAGCAGCTTGGTGAACAGAGGCCTCGAGGATGTCCTCAAAATTGGACTGTGTGATGACCAGCTTGTCGAACTCGACCGGACCTCGATGTCCATCATGATGTCCAACGGCACAGAAAGGAAGATTTAGATAGCCAGCTCCAGGGATGTTGCACAGCGGTGATAGAGCATTAGTGACGCTATGTACCACCATGGTTTTTGCAACGCCGATACCAACAGCCATCAGAAGTACAATCAAAGTGTATCCAAGAATTGGTTTGAGGGCATTTGCAGCAATAGAGAAGACTGACAGCACATACTTGAGCAAAGGAAGAACAGCACTGCGCCATATTTGCTGAACATAGTCTGGTGAAGCATCCTGCGTGGTAGACTTGGCAGTCTTGCGTCTGGGTGATGGAGCGACTGGAGCAACACGCTTGGCAGGCACAGATTTGCGAATAGCTGAGGCTCTCACAGCAGGCCTTGGGGACTGTCTCGTCGTTCTAGTCGGAGGAGTCTCAAGGTATCCACTGGATTCTGGCGTAGGCATGACGAACTCTGATGATTGGCTTATCTGAGAAGCATTCCGTTTGCGACGGGAGGAAGAGGCCTGCTTCTGTGATGGGCTTTCGTGCAAGTCGGTTGTCTTTGCTGAGTTGGGCAAGGCACCAGATTTGTGAGTGTTGTAGTATGCTTCACGAAGACGTGGTTGGAATCCATCTTCATCGGTTTGCGAGTCGTCCATGTCTGCCCAGGATTCGGATAACTGGGGCTGCGAGCGCGTGCTGATGCGTGTCATGTTGACAGCGTCGTCGTCCAATCGCTTCGGCTTTGTGACAGCGGGATGATCAATACTTATGGGCTAACTTATGCAACGTGAGCAAAACAGAATCGCATCGCAATGGATCGAAACAGGATCAAGAAAGTGAACCTGGTCTCGCACCCTTGGACATTCCAAGACGCGAAACTGGAGGGTGGACGCGAGGGGGTGCGAACGCGTTTTGATTGGCTTGCATCGACGTCATCAGTTTCTCCCAAGTCACGCTCTCTCGACCCTTGAGCTTCTGCTGTTTCTGGCCAGCTGACATGAACTCAAGATTGAGTTGTTTGTTCACTCATCGTGCTCGACCAAATCTTTGTTTGAAACAAGCGGTGGGTACGCAATCAAGACGCGGACTGCTCACCACTGCACAAGCGATTTCGTTTCGACGCTCCCACCCTTTGACACGTAGCCATGTTTCGAAAGGTCAAAGACGAGCCATCTTTGCTAGTGTCTCGCCCTTTGTTCTGGTGCCTGGTGTCTTTGTTGGCTTGCTCATAGGACACTGGATCCACAAATGTCTGCTCATGGTCCTGTTCCAGAACAAAATCATCTACATGCCATCTCTTCCTCCAGGTTCAAGACGTGAGAAGCTGGAAGATTATTCAAAGACATGGGCTGGAGTGTCTTGGGAGGAGAGAAAGATCAAATCCCTGGATGGGACAAATCTCTCCGTGGCCGTCGCAAGCCCTGAACGCCTTGATGTATCCTCGCAAGGCAAGCGCAAACAAGTTGTTGTGCTCTACTTTCAAGGAAATGGCGCATCCATCCCTCCGCGGACACCGATGCTCTCAAACATCCTCAGAGCTGCGGCAAAAGACTCTCCACATGACTGGACCTTGCTCGCATTGTCTTACCGTGGGTATTGGACTTCCTCTGGACGTGCCCACCAGAGAGGTATCGAGAAGGATGCACAGGCTTTCGTGACATGGGCATTGCAGAACTATGGCAAGGATTCTGAAGACACCGAATTGATACTCTGGGGTCAGAGCATTGGATCTGGAGTTGCTGCATACGCGGCATCAAAACACCTGGTTTCAGCAAAAACACATGGTGTTTCTCGGATATCCCGCCTCGTGCTGGAGACTCCATTCGTGAGCATCAAGAGTATGCTTGCAGCCATCTACCCAGACTGGTGGGTACCCTACAAGCATCTGTGGCCATTCCTGCGCAGCTGGTGGGATAGTGAAGATGCTCTGCTCAAGATCGCCCAATCATCTCACCCACCAAAAGTGCTAATGGTCGTTGCCTCTGGAGACGAGATTGTTCCTCGAGTTCAAGCCGACCAATTGGAGACTCTTTGCAGAGACCTACAATTGGATGTCACCAGGAAAGATGTCCTAGGTGCTTTGCATACCCAAGCAAGTACTCTTGAGCAGGGCAAGAGGCTCATCTCGGATTGGATGGCGAATCGCCAAATTGACTGAGCAAGCATACCAAACTGTCTTCGAGGACCTTACGTTCCCAAGGTTCAACACTCTAATATCAATCTCATCTTGATCCCTCCAGGATTCAGTGGCCGACTTTCGCTGCATTGCACATCCAAGTTGCGGTGGAATCTCGGCTTTGCTGCTCAGAAAAAAATTTGCTCGCGGCATCTGGATCCGTGACCGGCCAGCCATATTCGACAACCTGGGAGCCACGAGTGTGGTATTGCTTCAGGGCCTGGAAATCTTGCTGTTAGACTCTCCTGGCCATCCACTCCCCATCAAGCTGATCGGTTAGCTCAGTTGGTTAGAGCGTGGTGCTAATATCCACCCATGATATCAGGCACGCCAAGGTCGCGGGTTCGACCCCCGTACTGATCATTATCTTGTTTTGCTCGCAGAGCATGCTATGAGGTCAGTGAGACCTTGTTATGGTGGTAAAATGGCTGTCTTGGATTTTTGGGTGGTGGAAAACTTCGGCTGCATGCCAAGACTTTTTTTTCCTCGTGGACAATACTCTGAAATTCTCATGACATGAACCAAAATATTCGGCTCCCGTCACTCATCAAGCCTCGATAGTATAACGGCTAGTACGAAGGTCTCATATCGGTCATCACATATGACCAAGCACGGCTTGGGTAATCCTTAGATGGGAGTTCGATTCTCCCTCGAGGCATTTCTTTTTTTGTTCTGGGTGTGTTCCCTCGCCCAGTGTGTCATGGGCAGAGTTATTGTTTCTTCGATTAGTATCCTTTTCGACCTTTTAGTTCTTCTACCCATGTCCCTTCTTGTGTGCTAAGATCTACAATTATATTAGATGTTTTGTTTTTTTTGGGATTTTTATTTTGGTCTTGCAAGATGTTTGTAGAAGATGATAGTGGTCAAAAGACTTGATAAACCGATGAGTTTCTGGCACTTTTGAGTATCTGGGCTAGCAATTCTCTATCTTTACTCACTCTGCTTCCTCGACAATCCTCCTCATGGCATCTACAAACGCATCTACAACTTCTTCTACCAACGGAGCAAGAACATGTGTATAGAACACATTAGACAGGATCACGCCTGCAATGAACTCAAGTAGACTAAGCATACCTTAGCCAATCTTGTTGTTGCCTTTCTTTGTTGTAGAGTTAGTTGCGCGAGGTCAAAGTATCTAGAATGTTAGAGGGCAATATAATCAGCACACCTAGGTTGGCGTATAGAAGTAGCACATACACAAACCAGCACACTTAAACAACACATAACACAAAGGAAAAAGATCTAACTAGAAAACACAAAAAAACAATGGCATAAAACACCCTCTTGAAACAAAGAAACTTTTGCTTGGATGGCTTTCCATTGTCTCCTAATACAAAGACAAAACAACAAGTTCTCAAAAATTGCCAGAGATGCAAAGAACAGCGACCTTTACCTCAAGGCACAACAAAAAAGAAAAAAGTTTCAAGACTTGGCCAACAATCGCCTGTTTGATGTGGGCTAATGACTACACAGTGCAAAGACAAGTGCACATGACTGGAAGCGAAAAACCTGCATCTTTGACTTGGGAACAAATGTCAAGAGCAGGTAAGTAAAATGGCAAAGTGATGATAGCAAAATCGTATTTAAAATTCTTTCGAATGTTGAAAGAGCTCTGAGAGCCATGCTATGGAGCTAATGATAGGTAAAAGTACGAATACAGGAAGCTTAAGGAAACACAAATTCCTCATTGCTTTCATGAAAGGGGAAAAAACGAATGAGATGTATGGCAAGAAAGCGAAAAAGAAGCCATCGCTATGCAAAAACAAATCAGAAGATACAAGCAAAGACCAACATAACCTCTCTACCGTACACGCGGCCGATGACTGCGATCCCTTCCATTCTTGTCCAGTCTTCCACGCCTGCTCTTGTCGGGTGGAGGAACATACTTGACGCCCTGGAGCGCCCAGTCCAGGAACCCAAGCATATACGCATCCACATGCCCAACCTCTTCTTCAGCATTCTCGGCTTCATCCACATCCATCGCATCATCAAGCTCAGCAGGCGTGGGCGGCACACTGGTTTTCGGTGTCCGCGAGTCTCTGCTTTGAGTCGCCGTGCCATTGTTGCCAGCGGCGTCAAAGTCAAAGTCGTCGGCTTGGCCTTCTTTCTGCTGGGCGTGGGCCGCGGCAACGTCTTCTGCGTCTTCGACCGCCTCGAGCACTTTTTGCACATTGTGTTCGCCGACATTGTTGCCAAAGACGCGTTCGACGGCGGCGCCGGCGAAGGCATCCCCCAAAGCTTCGTCGTCGACGGTGGCGGCGGGAGCGTTGAAGTAATCGGTGGTGAACTCTCCTTCTTGGATGACGACTTCGTCGAGCAGACGCTTCTGGTTGGATTTGCGCAGAATGTTGACTTCGATCGTGTGTTCGGATACGAACTTGTAGATGTGGACGTCGCGGGTTTGGCCGATACGGTGAGCACGATCTTGACATTGTTTGTCCATCTGTGGGTTCCAATCGAGATCGTAGAAGATGACTGTATCGGCACCGGTCAAGTTCATGCCAACACCTCCAGAGCGGGATGAGAGGATAAAGACATCGATGCGGGTGTCGCGATTGAAACGTTCCATCATGTCTTGACGTTGTTCGATCTTGGTGCTGCCGTCAAGACGGAGGTAACGGTATCCGTGAATGTTCAAGAACTGTTCGAGGATGTCGAGGACCGAAGTCATCTGGGTGAAAATTAGGGCGCGAGAACCGCGGGACTGAAGCTCACGGAGCAGTTCTGCAAGCCGTTGCAGCTTGCCACAGTCATACTGAAGGAGGCGCTTGTCTGGGAAGGCGATGGACAAACGCACACGAGACTCGTGGAAGGCGTCTGGCTCGGGCGTCTGGGAGACTGATTGAACGTTGTAGATGGTGTTTCGCGGAACCATGTATGGCAGAATATCGTTAGCCACAGCATTGGGAGTGATGCATGCAAATTTGCGGATAAGAGTGTTCATCGCCTCAGATCGCTGATCCACACTCTTGACCATGTTGTGAATCAGAGAAGAAGAGTCGAGATACCATTCGGAGTGCAAAACCCTGTCCCGAGGAGGCGATTGTCGCAAACGATCAGTTGTGTATGTTGTACATTTCTCGACAAGATCGGTGCCATAGACGGGCGCAAACTCTGTTCGCTGTTCTGTCAGGAAAGCACACTGACGCAAGCGATTCAGCTTGTCCATCGCAGTCTTGTGGGTTTGTTGGCCAATGACGGAACTGAAAGAAGAGCTGTCGAGCGAGCTGGCGCCCAGTCTTTCAAATTCTCTACGCACAATCTGATCCATAGCCCGACTGGCTCTGAGCTGCCTGCTGCGTCTGATATGATACCTCGACCTCGACTCTCGGCTTGTCAGATTGAGGCTCAAAAAGTCTAGGTCGAGCAATTCGTGTGGGTCTTCGTGGAGCATCTTCTGTCGTAAGAACAAGTCCTTGATCTCAAAGTCTGCTGCGATTGACCGAGGTTGACGTGTGTAGGGCTTTTTCATGGCGTATGAAGTGACAATAGGACGCTCTTCGAACAGATCTGGGTGGTTGCAAACCTTTCTCAGCGACATCAATGCCTGTGATACACTGATCATGTTACCAGACGTCAACTTTGCCTTGGTATCGGAGAGACCCATGAACGCATCGTAGAGCTGGCGTTGTCGTTTTGACAGTCTGCAGATCACAGTGTGTTCGTATTTGCCAGGAAGCTGTTTCTCGACTGAAGACTTGAGGCGACGCAGTAGATAAGGGCGAAGCGAGTGATGCAGCTTGTTGACAATATCTTGCGCTTCGTTACCAAGTTTGCTCTTGCCATCGACGAAGATCTCGTCGACAGGCCTGCGGAACCATTCTGTAAACTCTTCAAGATCACCCATACCTTGACCGTCTTGACCAGCAGTCAGGAAGGTGAGAAGCGACCACAACTCGATGATGCTGTTTTGAAGAGGTGTACCAGTCAGCAAAAGACGAGCATGTGTTTTGAGTCTGATCATGGCTTGATAACGCTGAGAGTTGAAGTTCTTGATGTTGTGCGCTTCATCCAGAATCATGTAATGCCATTCGGGAACTCTGATGGCTGGTAAATCCTTCAAGATGAGTTGATACGAAGTGATGACGACGTTCCAGATATCAGGATTGCTCCAGCCTTTGCGCTTTTGCGCTCTCTCCTCGACAGAACCGTAGTATGACAGAACCTTGAAGCCGGGTAAGAACTTCTTGAACTCCATCTCCCAGTTGAGAATGACCGAAGTGGGTACAACGATCAAATGAGGGCCCCAGATATGATGTTCTTCCGCGAGATGAGCCAAGAGCGCAATGGTCTGGATCGTTTTTCCAAGGCCCATCTCATCGGCGAGGATACCATTAGTCTGGTTGGCATAGAGCTTGGCAAGCCAGTCAAGGCCTTCATGCTGGTATTCTCTCAGCGTGCCTCTGAGTAGAGAAGGAATCTTGACCTTGGACGACTTTCCAGGCTGAGGTGTCTCGCTAGTCTCGGACATCCTGTCAGCCTCATCAAGATCAACACTAGTGGTCGACTCGGCTTCGGTAGGCTCGATAGTGGTGTCGTCCTTGGGTGACGTTTGGCTGCTTCTGTCTTCTGCATGCGAATCTGCTGACTGCATGTTGTGATGAGGGCTAAGAGAGTGAGCGTGGAGGTTCTGGGATGCAACTTTCTCAGCATCATTATCGGCCGATAAAGCTTGTGGATGTTCTTGCTGTGCAGAGGTAGTCGAATCTTCCTCGAGCACGTCCTTCGAGACTGCAGGTATACTGTTCTCGAGGTCGCGTTCTCCGTTGTTCTCCGCATCGGACTGCTCAGTATCAACACCGTTTGTCTGCCCGAGCTCGACTTGTTCGTCAGATTCCTGCATGACTTTGGCGAGTTTGTCCTGATCGTGATCTAGATCTCCCGTGGGTGTTTCGTCTTGTTGCTCCACCAGCTCTTCGGCTTCTTGAGACACTTCAACACCTGAAGTAGTCTGATTCTCTTTCGCAAGAGCTTTGCGTCCACCAAAAAAGCCGAGGAGACCACCGTCATCTTCACTTTCACTCTCTTCTTCCTCTTCGTCATCCTCTTCATCTTCCTCCTCGTCGCTCATGTCTTCATCACTCATGTTGGTAGATTCGTCGCTGTCATCAAGAAGGGCATCGTCCACCTCGTCCAGCTGGATCTTGGAATAGTCTCGCTCCTCCTGGGTTGGTTTGTCATTGTCGTCCGTGTCATCAATCTCAGCTTCGTCGTCGTCTTCATCAAGATTGACTTTCGGGGTTTCTGCTGAGCTAGAGTCTCGATCTTCATCGATGTCCATATCGCTAGCGTCGTCCTCAGACTGTTCCTGCGGTATGTCTGGTATGTTGCTGTACTTCCGGCGAAGAGCTTCTGGAGATAGGTTCACGTCATCATCCTCTCCTTCCTCGGCGTCACTGCCTTCAGACTCGGATGAAGTCATGCGGTGATCTTCGTCAGGATGCTGGCCCGACACATCTGATCCTTCTTCATCAGCGGAAGCACCATCGCTGAGACTAATGTCGTCGGCGTCATCATCATCATCATCACCATCCACAGACAGACCAGAATCCAGTAGTGCGCGACGTTTATCCAGCAGATTTGTCGATTTCTCCAGCATACTCTGCATCTTGAGTTCTCGTTCAATCCGTTGCTCTTCCTCGTAACGCAATGCCCTTCGTCGATCAATCTCGGCACCGACAAGCTCCCATTTCCTTTGAACATCCTTAACGGTTTGTCGGTAAATAAGTCTGTACCATTCATTCTCTTGCTTCTCTTTCTCTTCCTCGGTCTGAGGTTGTCGTTCTTTCCATTTTGCCAGACACGCGTATGCCACTCTTTTGGCACTTTCCAAGTGCGCACGCTTCTCCTTCTCCATCAGAGATCTCAAAAAGGCGCCATGAGTCCACAAATGGTCCCAGTGGTTGTATTGTTGTGCTGGCTCTTTCTGATCGTCTGGCAAGTACAGCGAGCTCTTTTCCTCGCTCAGAGGTCCCCCTGGCTGAGCGGCTTCCAGAATTCTGAGACGTGCTAAAGCTTCCTTCTCAGCTCGCTCCTCAGGTGCCTGCTCGATTCTTTCTGGTGCACGACGCTCAAGACCTTGGTATCGGTCGTCATCCTTGTTCTCATAAGCGGCATCCTTGCTCTTCTGGTCATAGTGGGCGATGATATCATCGAGAGATTGAAAACGTGGTGGATTGACAACATGACTCGGATGATGGGGTACGAAGGAAAACTGCGGTCGCTTGAGCTTAAGCTTGATGCGCGGTGTCAAAGCGGCTGGCTCGGATGATGCAGGAGGTTGCGACTCGGTTGGAGGTTCAGGTTCAGATTTAGATGGACGGCCGGCTTTGCGCTTTGCTTGTGGAGATTGTGACGGCGGAGCAGGCTCCTCTTTCTTGACAACTTCGGGCGAGGTCTCGAGGTTCTTGATTCGGGCAGAGACACGAGACGGACGTGGCGGGGTCTTCTCGCGCTTGGGCACAGGGGTCTCCTTTGGCTTGAACTGGCTTGTCTGTTGAGCAGTTTGAGCATTCTTCAGGGCCGAAGCTTTGCTGGCCGGAGTCTTTGCGACAGGCTTTTTGGACTTTGGAGTTGCCTTTTCAAAAACAGGAGGAGCTGGAGCATTGACACGGCCTGATCTTCTCTTTCCATTATCCAAGATTGTGGTAGGACCATCGGCAGCGAATGACTTCCATGGCGGCGAGATGGGCTTCGAAGCAGATCGCGATCTGGAGGCAGACTGGAGGTCGGCGAGCTTGCGCTTCTTGGAGTTGGTAGCCGGTGGTGTCGAAGGACGGTCGGACGCGTCGAAATCAAGCTCGTCTTCGGAGCTGAGAGGGGAGTCGGAGTCGAAAAGAGTCTTGTCCTCGGCAGGGGCAGATTCGAGGGTATCGGTCAGCTGTGCATCGAGCATGGGCGTGTCGTCGTCGACATGGTGGTTGGCGACGAGAATGTTGTCGTCGTCTTGAGTCTTTTGATGAATGTCGGGCGGAGGCGGACTGGGGCTTTGGTGGGCGCCGTCGTGTTGCGTGACGCCGTCGTGCCCCTCTTGCTCCATCAACGCCAATCGAGCGGCCTTCAAAAATAGGAGCACTGGAAGCTCAGAGTGCACAGATTATCATGCCGTTTTCCACACTTCAATATCGGACGTCGTTGGGGAGATAATGGCCAAAAGACGTCACGGGGCGCGGATTGTACAAAAGTTCGTGTTGCGCGTTTCCTCTCACGAATCTGGAGACGTGGAAGTTGCCGGCCTCCTCCCGCTTTTCCGCTCCGCCTGCCAAGACGTCCGAAGCTGGCTGGTCCATGACCGCGCATACCGGCTCGACGTGCTTGGTCATTCAAGATTGCTGTCACCGCACACCACAACATACGCTCACTCCCGGCTCCCTTCTCGACCGTCCATTGACGATCTGCCAGATGCTCTCCTGCAGACTCGCCGCGGTACGCCCGCTCTCCAGCGCCGTACGCTCGATCGCTCCCCGCACCACCCTCACACAATTGCGTTTCGCTTCCGAGAACAATGCCAACAGGGAGAACTTTGTTGGCGAGATGTCCGTCGAGGACCCCGGCATGGTGTGTGAAGAGAGTCATCTCACGCCCGACAAGGACTCGCATTGACAGTGGCCAAACAGAACGGTGGATACGTCAACCCCCCAGCAATCAAGCGCGCCTTCCGCGACCCCTACGGCGACTGGTGGGACAAGCAAGAGCGTCGCAACTTCGGCGAGCCCGTCCACGAGGATAACGATACCCTTGGTCTCTTCTCCACCGAACCCTACACCCACTTCAAGCCCGGCCACGGTGCCGTCCTACTCGGCACCTTTATCGCATCCGTCTTCGTCCTGATGGGTGTTGTCCGTCAATACTACCCCGACAAGCCCGCCGTTCCTAGAACCTTCCCCGGTGGCCTCGACAGGGAACTTGGCGGCGCCGGCGCTGTCCCCGTGAGTCTTGAAGACTGCGCATCGAAGACGGAAGTGCTGACCTTTTTGTGCAACAGGCCCGTACCGACGAGAAGGAGCCTTTCTAGATACACATTTGTCCATACCCAATTCAACGTCTTTTCTTTGTCATTAGCCTAATCTTCTGAACGCAGCAACCGTGAATCATGTTGAGGACAGCTGCGGTCGGGGCCAGATAGTGTCTATTGATGAAAGCTGCGCTTGCTGGTCTGGGTTAGCATTATGTCGAAATGATGGACTGATGGCTAATGTAGCTGCAAAGAGTTTAGTGAGTTGATAGATCGAAATTGATTGTAGAATTCACCCACACCTAATGGTAGCGGTTGATGCATAGTTGATGGTCTCGCAGCATGATTGCCCACAGTCTTTGAGGAAGCTGCCAATTGACCGTGTTGGACAACGAGTTAGCAACTTCCCGATTCGGCACAACATCCAAAACACCCACGACAACGCGCCTTCTCCGTTGCCGCTCCACTGACCCAACATCTTTCAATACAGTCCTTCTTCGAGTTTCACGCTCAAACTTGCATCCTTGACCATCACAAATCACAAGCATGAACCAAGACACACGCAGTCTGATTTTGCGCCTGCAATCTGAAGACTTGGCAGCTCTATGGATTGCACCCACTGACAACAATTCCGAAATCGACGCCACTGTACGCGTCTACCGCCGCCAACTGGACTTGCTGGATCGCCATCTCAATGAAGTTCATCAGACCAGGGTGATCGAAGACGCTGCAGAAGCCGCCAACCACGAGGCACCGGCCTCTCTCCAAATCACTGGCGGGGATCCAGCTATCTTGACTGAGCATGGCGATGTTCATCAACCCGGCGGTGTCTACGCGCATCATGACACGCCTTCTCCGTTTGCATCTGCAGCTTCAACCCCTGCACTTGTTGTCGCGACATCTCCACGCCCACTGCCTCAAATCTCTGCGTGTCCTGTTGTACGTCTTCCTTCAGTCCGCGCACATCCCATCGTCCGCCTCCCTCAAGTTGCACAAAATGTGGAAGAGCGGGAGAGACAGAAGAAGTTCATGCAAGAAAAGCGCGAAGCTTGGATTAGAAACAGACAAGAGGAAGAAGCACGTGAAGAGATCGAGCGTAAAGAGAGGATCCTTAAGAAGATGGACGCGCTGAGGATTCCTCGCGAAAAGATGGTCCGCAATTCATCTTTAGTGTCCACTGGCCCGCCCGCAACGTCTACAACAGATCTCAAACGTTCTGCAGACCACCTTCCAACCCCTGATGCTCCACCCTCCAAGAAGCTGGCGGATGCCGTCGTCAAGAAGGAGCCTGAATGTGAGCTTGGGCTTCCTGAACGGAAGGATACAATAAGGGATAAACTAGAAGATCTTCTCCAGTCGTCTAGATCGTTATCAAGCCCGACCTTGCGTAACAAAAGCGCGCAAACTCGCGGTCCCAATCGTGGCATTCCAACTGGACCCAGAGCACGGAGGCCCCCACTAGGACCCAACAGATACCAGGCTTTCAATGCAGCAGTACCTATGACACCCAATATACCCGCGATGCCTAGCAACTCCGTGATGCCCGGCATGGCCCCTGCTATGCCAGGACCCAACTTTGGCACCAATGGACATCTCGGTGCCTTTGGCGATCCTCCCCAGCCAGATGGCTTTCTTAAACCCACTTCTCAGACGCCCTCCACCCCGACCGCGCTTGAACTTGTTTTCAATGCTGCTACTCCTAGTGAGCAGAAGCAGATGCTCGGTGAGGCCCTTTACCCCAAGATTAAGGCACAGCAACCCGAGTTTGCCTGCAAGATCACTGGTATGATCCTCGAGATGGACAACGCTGAGGTTCTTCACCTGACCATAGATGACGTTGCTCTCTGCAACAAGGTTGACGAGGCTCTACGTGTATACTGTGCCCATCTCGAAGCCAAGTGTCGTGAAGATCCTGAATGGTCTCCATGATTTGCGCGGCCATTGCCGCATTGGTCGATGCATCAACGATCGGTTCACTCATCTGGTCACTGGAATACTGTGGACGATTATGGTTCGGATCTTCTGACTGCTGGGTTGTCGATGTATGTGATGAGAGGACTTTTCTCTCTCGAGGTTGTGGATGTCAAGGTCCGGGTTTGATGGAGACGGTCATGGTCAATGCTCGGTGTCTCTTTCTCGCAATTGCAATTGTCGTTCTACAAAAGCAAGGACTGTGAGGAACGTGCTTGTTGTACAATGGAGGAGAAGACTTCAAAGTCTTTGCTCCCAGCTTATAGCAAACTCTTTGCTCCCATCGAAAGCATTGACTCTAGACGAAAGTTTGCAGACTGTTCAAAAGTACATTGCTTGCATCTTTAGTGCTCTTTAAATTCCGAAATTTGATCGTGGTGTTTGCCGACTACGTTCTTTGTATTCAATGTTTGGTGTCAGAAAGCACGATGTTCATTCATCGGCACGCACGAAACAGTATATGATTGGCGACGTCTCCCGATGAGTTTGAGAATTCATGCCTCCTGGAATGTTGATTTGAGAGCCTCGGGTGCATGTATTCTGGGCCATCTCCTGGGTATGAGGATCCCGAAGCTTGTCTTATACGTCAGAGGCCACACTCTTCCAGCATGATTTGCTGACACCAAGACCAAGAAGAAGTCTGACGACATTGTGAAGAGGTTGGTACCAACTCAGGCACTGATGTCCTAACAACGTATAATCCGTCTATTCCGTCATAAAGTCGGAAGACCTCAGTTGTCACGAGGCAAGAGTAAACGAAAAGGATGAGTTCCTCTGGCGGCGTTCTATATACTTTACTGCCGAGATTAAAGGATCTGGGATATGGTCGCTTGGGGTAGTATCAGTATCTCTTCTGCATTTGTCGACTCTGCTGACCATAACCAGTCCCTGACGTATAGAGCAACTTACCCAGACCGAATTCGAGACTAGAAACAGCGCTGTTCATATCGAATATATAGGATTCAGAGCTCATGCAGCGAGCGGTTAACTTTATGGCCACTTCGCGGGTTCCTTCCAGCAAGCATGAGTTAGAAAAGCACTGCACCGTTGAATGTTCGGAGCAGATGTCGACTTTCAGCACCCAAGGCAGTTACTGCCATAACAACACCATATTAGGGGACGCCACATCGGAAGTTACTATGTACAAGGCACAAGAAAGCCTGAATACTCATCGACTCTTCTACCACCAACACGACTACCAAGAAGACATCCACTGGAGGCAAACCGACTGTCGAATCAAGACTCGCTTCCAGAAGCACAACGTTCGTATCATTTCGAGAGAGGCCGATCAATTTTCCAAAAAGCAGGAAGACAATGTCGACATGAACGACTTGGCCAACAGCAGTCTTGGATCAGAAACGTATAACTTTTGAGGGCACCTTCCAGACGTTGGGTCCAAAGATTTTTGCTATCGGATTGCACTTGCCCTCAACCCCCCATCAAGCACCAAGATGGCTTACGGATACCCTATCCTCCCTGGAGAGTGTCTGCTCGGTATGCTTTTCCTCTTCGAAGAGGAGCTACCGTTCCTCCAGCCTCTCAGTGCCCCGAACGAGATCACTGTGGAGGAGGCCATCCACTTGATGGACTCGCTGTGAGACACTCCCTGTAGACACTATTTCCCTGATTGGACGCAGACTGACTGACGAGTCCACTCACAGTAACAAAATCACTACTTCTCTCGCAGCTACTGCCGCAGTATGGTGTGGACTGCATATATGGTCGGGCCTGGGACGCCTTGAAACAATTCTCGCTGCAAGTGGAGGTGATGCTCGCCGCAGCTCCCTCCAGGCCACAGGTGGGACTTGTCCAAGCCCCTGCCACTCTGTCCGTGAGAGCTCCTCCTGGTCACGCTGGCATCCCCGCCGGAGCCTTGGCTCTCAATGAACACTTCAAGACCGGAGTTCGCTCACCTCTCGTGGTTCAGCTACCTCTGAACCCAGCTCGTACTAGATGGGAGTGGGTGCAGTACTCGACACGCAAAGTTGAAAATGCGCAGTTCAACTGGCAGGATGCTACTCATGTTCGCGACGCCACTATCGAGTGGTACGACGAAACCAAAAGGTGTGTCTATACTCTATTAATTTATACCGGTGTACGTCAAATCGTGGCAATGTTTCGAATATCATGCAGAGCCTTCCCAGCACAACAACACGGAAGAAGTTTGTGAACAATATGTCAACAACAGCCTTCACATTAACCATCTTCCTCAGCCTTAGACTACCGTCGTGAACGATTTGCCTTCAAGCTCCAACATCCACATCATCAACACTTTGAACAGCACCACTACCACCAACCGTATACTGGGAGCCTTCTGCGATCTTAGCAAGAGTGATATGCTATATGCTAGCGAGAAATTCAAGTCCACCATTGGGGTTCTTATATATGGCGATTTTAACTCAAGGTGCGCTTATCATGGTGAATTGGACCAGAGAAAAGTCGCTGCTCTTCTGAGTTGGAAGCGTGTGAAGCAAGATATAGGATCGTCGGAAGAGTGACTACCTTACCTAGACTCCAAGACTCACGACCGGGCTTACCAAAGGGCCTTAGAAGAAGATTGTATAATGACTACATCGTGGATATGCAGTTCTCGACATTGAATCATCTCAGTCAACGCATCACCTTAGCAGCCATCAGGAGGATATCAGTACTTTGACAGATTAAGAACAAGAGCATAATGTGTGCGTGCAACATCTGCAGCCTTGGCTTAAGCATATCTATCAAGATGAGATACACGACTGATTTTTGCGAGGTTTCATTGGGTTGCTGCCAGTGCTCAATTCATATATCGATTGATAGTTGCTCCGCTTACCTCTAACCTGGCCACGCAAGATCCCTACTGGCCTGAGGGCAGGCATGTCCCGCACCAACAACAACTCTCTACTTGCAGTCCTTGTGCCCAAGCACACTCGCAAGTACACTCGCTCACAAAATGACCTCCGTGCCACCTGCGAGTCATGCAGGAAGCTCAAGATCAAGTACCTGCCGGGTCGGGAAGAAGGCGTATGTGAGAAGTCTGCAAAGAGAAGCACCGCATGCACCCGTCTAGAAAGAACGAAATACGGCACACGCACGCAGAAGGCCTCCGATTGAACTTTCTTTTCTTGGAATGGAGTCTTTCTTTAATGTTCGCAATCAATACTCCTGGGATCGAGTTTGGCAGTTTGTGGTGGTTTGTAATAGCGTGGCAGCCTGTCAATCATTTTGTTGTGCAAAGATCGCGGCCTGTCAGCCTCCATGAGAACCTTGAAAATCCCAGAGCGTCCTCTTCGTATGTGATAAGCGGTCGTTATTGGGTGATCGAAAGGCACGGTACTTTCCATTCGGGGGATGTCCATAGAGGAAAGAGGTGGTTGGAAACCTCCGTTGCAACTTCTTCTTTCGGAAGGTAACTGCGCTTCCAAAACCGTGCCATCACTTCCTAAATTTTTTCCGATCTCACTCGTCAACTCCTCTTTCTACCTCGATCAGTCTTCCATCCACCATCAATATGGACGACGACGAGACGCGCAAATTGATCCTGCGCCTGCAGATGGAGGATGTTTCTTCCATCTGGACCACATCAACCACACCCGCCGAAGATGACACCGAGTCTGACGCCGACAAATCTCTACGTTTGTACCGACAAGAAATCCAGGCCGCCGAACAAGAAGTTGACGACAGACGCTTTGCTCAAGCTGCTGCTCAGGAACAAGATCAGCAGAGAGCCATCATACAAGCTGACCGCGAGGAAGCGCGCCGTCTTTTCCACAGACTTAACCCGGATGAACCTATGCCTGAGCTGTTTGAGGGCGAGCAGTCTGTATTTGCTGAGCAGTCAAGCTCCGAGGATGCTTTGTTCCAGTCTGGGATCGAGCCTGCATCTGAACCATTTCGCTCGTAAGATAAGCCTATCGTCGAGTCTTGATTTTCATTGCTTACATACTGAACTAGTGCATCTTCAGTTGGTTTGAAGCGCTCTTCAAGCCACCTCAACACTGCCGGTGAGCCGCGTTCGAAGAAGCAAGCGACCAATATCTCAGAGCCGTCAGAGAGCACACCAGGTTTGACAACCGATCCTCCTGTCGCGCCCTCCGTTGCAGCCGATCGTGCAGCAATCCTCTCACTCGATGAAGCTCATGGTCATCTTGAAGCCAATGACGATTCTCCTGCAAGTCCAGATCTTCAGACCCATGTGTCGACCGATGCCATGCCAGGTGCCGCAAATCTCAAACGACCCGCAGAAGACGAGATTGGCCATTCTCCACCGGCAAAGAGACGCGATCTGACACTCGATCCTAACGTCGCGCCCTCTGAATCGACCGACTCCATGACTGTTGATCTTTCACCCACCGTCGAACCGACTTCGCTCCCCGAGGCGCCCACCATTGTCCCACTCGACCCTTCAAGACAGCCAGTTCCACCTGCTCAACAAGCTGGACTGGTGCTGGACGATTCACCTATTGTCGAATGTTTGGTCTGTTATCAAGACCGTCCACGTAGCATGGTTCACATCAACTCATGCGGTCATGCCTATTGCCATAAGTGTGTGAACAGGTTCTTCAAAAAGGCTTTACGCGACGACACGCTGTGGCCCCCTCAATGCTGCGGAACCAAAATGTCCCTCGAAAACGTTCTTCCCTTTCTTCGCGCAGATGTTGAGAGCAAAGTTCAGGCAAGAGAGACCGAGATCAATACTCCTCCATTGGAGAGAGTCTACTGTGCGACCTGTTCTGCATTCATATCGAGAGACCGCATCCAAGGAAAATATGCCACGTGCTTTGAGTGTGGTACAACTACTTGCGTAGACTGCACTCATGTATCTCATACAGGAGACTGCCGTGATGAAGTCGAACAAGCTGAGAAAGAGTTAAAAGCTCTAGCTGCAGAGGAAGGCTGGAAGACATGTTCAGAGTGTCACATGCTGGTGGAACATCATTTTGGATGCAACCACATGACTTGCCGTTGCAAGCACGAGTTCTGCTATCAGTGCGTTGAGAAATGGAGGGAATGTCACTGCGACTTGTGGGATGAGAACCTCCTATACGAGCGCGAGCAAGAAAGGGGCGTTGCTGACTTCGATGTCGATGTATGCCCTCATGGCGACTGGGACCAATACACCACTCGGGACATCTGCGACAACTGTGGTGATCTCATGCCCAAATATCTGTTCAGATGTCCAGGATGCCTGGTCCAGTTCTGCCGCTGGTGCACCTACAACAGAGGATTCGGGATTTGAGGCCCTCTGGGAGAAAGATATGCTCCCAGAGAGTATTGTGCGCTTTCATAGCTAGGAGACAACGGTGTTTGGCACATGGAGAAGGAATGTCGAGGAAGAATGCCCAACTAGCTTTAAAAGTCGTGGGAATACTCATAGCTGAATCAAGAAGTTTTGATCCATCACGCTATCGCAAACTCGTTTACTCCCCTGACTGACGCTTCAATCTTGCCTTTTAATCTCCGCATCCCTCGTCCAATACCAGCTCAACTCCTCAACGACCAGGCGGCTTGACAGGCAAATCAGTCGGAGAAACCCTCCAACACCGTCCGCCCTTGCCACAACAGATTTTATCCTTGCAACTGGGAGATTCTTCAGGTATGTATGGTTGTATGGAAGGTTTTGTGCGTGTGGAAGTTGAGGTTGTGGTAATGCCAGTGGGGTTTGGGGCTGAGGTTGGGGCGAGGGGTTCTGGGGCTGGGGTGGGGGGTCCTGGAGTTGAGGTGGGTATCGCGGTGGTGAGGGCGATGAGAGTTGTAATGAGGATGGCGGTGGGAGCGTGCATTGTGGTGGTTGTTTGTTATGCGTAGTAGTGGGTACTAGCGGTGGGGGTTGGGCTGTTGAGATTGCGATGGCTCTTGAAGTGACGATTACAATGGCTCTTGAAGCGTGAAGATCCCAATGGCTTTTGGAGTCCGAAAGTTGCGATGACTTCTCCAGACTCTGCACAAAGGAGTAAATTGAAGGATGAGGATGAGAGAATGAGGATCAGAAAATGAGTTGTTTTTCTGTTTTTGACAGTACCGTGTGAGTTCTGGAAACGAACTCATACACAGGGTCTTTCCCGGACCACGCGACCGCTTTTAAGTGTGGTTCGAGTGGTTCGATGGGGTAATCATCGGAGTATTTTCTGACTTCATGGCATTAGTTATAGATCTTGATACATGAGTTGTGAGGTATTGGCCTGCATTCAGTTCCATGAGAAGATTTGAGGATGGAGTTTGGGGTTCTGATATTGGTGTCGGCATTAGGTTTCCAAACACAACTGGACTCGATGGGGATAGTCTCCTCTGGTGATGCCAGGTTAAATGTTGCGATCGTACTCCAAGTGATGTTTATTACCATTGCGACCTTGACAAATTACCTGTGCGAGCGGAAGCCATGCTGCAAAACATGTAGGCTGTTGACGGGCAGTGAAGCATTTATGACCGGTTAGAGCCAGCATCAAGACTTGAAGAGCCTGAATCTCATAATGAACATCCGTCCCGGACGCAGATGCCTGTCGAAGGACGGGAGAGATAAATAGATGAAGATATTGCCAGCAGCGGAAGGAGTGCCAAGACGGATCCGTGCGATGCTACAGTACATCAATTAGGAAGGCAGCGATGCAATGTCCTGTATGCTCAAACTGCGAAGGATCGCCCAGATCTTGGACCTATGGATCTTGGTCCATTTGTGACCGGTCAAGCCTGGAGAGAGGGATTTCGCAAGGTGCTTTGATTGGGGCTTTGGAGATGCTCGCTTCAGATGATCTGCGCTCTGGACATCAACACGAGAAGGAGCAATTCATATTGATGCGCCAGATTGAAAAATTCAGAGCTTCATGTTGGTACCCGAATGCCAGGCAGCAGCAACTTGTATCTGACAAGTCGTGAGCGCAGTCTTGACGTTGTTGTCTCGGACCAAATGCACCCACAGTGATCGAACGTCGAATCACCGGACACAGATCAAGGTCTACCACCTACAAAGGTGCCTGACCATACCACTGACAAGAAGAGGAAAGGGTTTTGAAGGTCAAAGGAGGATATATTAAATTGCTTGGCGGCGTGCCTGAGAATGAGTATTTCTTATTAGTTCCCCGCAATCCTTCTGTAGGATCAACCACTGTTCTTACTTGCCTTATACTCGTGATTATTGCCTTGCGGCTTGCTGCAATATATCATGCAATGGCCAACCTGCCAAGGATTGAGGAAGGAGTTAGCAGATGCTCCAAGTGTTACATTGCATACATCTCTAATTGCGTGCAACATCGGACCTAGCTTCAAGACCCACTTGTATGCACATTCGAATGCGAATTGCCTGGTTAGTACTGTGAAGTAAAGGTATAAAAGACCGCTCAGTCCTCAGAGGCTTGTGAGCTTTTTCCCTCGTCTCAGCAGTATACTCGATCATTGCAACCAGACATCATACCACAATTCATCATCATGGTCAACATCAAAGCTTCCGTCATGGTCGTCTTCGCAGCCACTTCTTTCGTTGCAGCCGCACCAGCCGAGCCTCGTTCAGCAGTTCCACGCAGCCCGCTCGAGGCACGATCAGACGTCGATTGCAGAGATGACAACTGGGATCGTTGGACCAGAGGAAACGTATGTGCCCCCATCGAAGACCGACGACTCTGATTGCTGACACAGATGATACCCAGACCAACGAGGCAGTCCAGTGTATCAACCAGCTCGCTGCCCTTGGAGACCAGGCATGTGAGGCCGCCGCATCTGCAGTCCAGTTTTGCAGATACGGAAACACTGTCATCATGGGCATGAGTAGAAAGCCCATTGCTTCTGACATTGCTTCATCTCGTTGGTATGTCATCGTGTAAGATGTGTGCTGGAACGATTTGATACTGATCTGTGTATAGCCAAGATGTTGCTCGCGGTGCCGGCTTGATCATGGATGCTTGCACTAGAGGTGATGGCACCGTCATGGGACAGAATCCTGCTTGGGGTAATGGTAATTTGTTGATCACGATAGTCGGAGCATAGATTAGATGTCGGGCTATGTGCATCAATTCAACCCCATTCGCACGTTCTGCCATCATGAAATATTGTCGTACCTGCCTTGAGTCACGATTAATATGTTATTCGTGTACGTTGTTGGTGGATTTGAAAAGAAGTCATGAATGAATTGTCGGGAGGAAGTAAGACGGCAGAATTGCCATACATGGGAACCTTTCCTTAAAACATATATACTATCAACAACATATATCAAAGTTTTAGTATATTCAAGCTCTGCAAAGTATTCAGCCATGTGCTCTGGCAGGAATGATTTACTAGTTTCACAGAGGATATGCCAACAAGATATAGAATTGCTTTGACATACACGAAAACAACCCCTGAGAGATACTCATCTCCAAGAACTCTTTAGCCTTTGGGGTTCATGATTCTTTCTTGCAATCACATGAAAACAGAATGGGTTCGAAGCAAATTTATAACAAGAAAGTTTGGATCATGCAAAGTGGAAAGTCCTTTACAAATTTTAAAAGATGCTTTTGAGATTCAACGATCGTAGTCAATATTTGAGGGTATAGTCTTTGCAAATAGCACTGAGATCTACAGAGTGCAGCTAACACAAGCCTACTGCTACAAGTCATTCACTTAAGTATGGTTCTATTGGGATATGTTAGTCTTGAGTAAGGAATGAGCATTTGTTCCTTACATGAAAAGGACCTTTGTCTGGACTATACAATCACAAGCACATCGCCGCCTGTTGATCACAACCCCGTCATTGCCGGAACTCCTTGGAGGCCATATCCATACGTTCTTCAACTCCATTCCGGTACTTGCCTACTAGCGCCCGCCGACATCTACACAATATATAGGGCACCATCGTTAACAAGGCCGATATCATCAAAGTAAAAAGCCAGAATTAAGAGCATCGCACAAAGTACCCCTATAAAATTATGGAGAGAATCATAAGGTATAGGAACCAGCATGCTCGCGAGAAGAGTGTAAACGGTCTGTTATCTTTCGTGGCCAGTCAATATATGTAGTCGACGCCGATGTCCAGCGCGATGGACCCGTCGACGTGAAGGACTACGGCTTCGACGACATGTTTACTCTCCGTCCATTTTCCGCGCGTCGTGTTTTGCCTAATCAAGTCGAGCTAAGAGAGAAATCACATTCACACGACAACCTGATCCCTTCAATAACAATCTCCACCCGCGACCTCTCACACAACAACTTTACCTCCTGCGCCAGTCATTGTATGTGCTATATAAAGCGCGCAGTACCTCATACTGATATACCTTCAGCAGCTCCTCAGAGATGGCAAGAATCAAGAAGAAGAGTGTTGTGCCTGCTCTGCGAGCATTCGGACGCCCTGCCTGGCTCCAGGGCCTGAGCCCCAGCGACGTGTACCACATCGAGTCTCTGCTCGACATGCAGATGAACGTCAACAAGCTCAACAAACTGTCCAGTGAGTTTTTGTTTACTGACCTGAGCTCTTTGGCCTGAAGGGAACCACACAGTATTGGCTAACATTGATTCGTAGGCGCTGTACCACTCTCAGACGCCGACACGCCTACCTTCTCAATTCCCTTCGTTCGCTCAACTCCCGATTCCTCTCTGGACACTCAAATCTCTGCCACCAATGGTGCCTCTTCTGCATCCCTGCCTCAGAGCAGCAACACGGCTCAACCCACCACTATCTCGTTCCCTCCTGGCGTCCTTAACATGGACGAGCCATTCAAGTTGGGCCAGCCCGCACCTTTGGGTGTCAAATTGCCTACTGACAAAACCTTGACTACCTTCGTCTGGAAGCCCTACCAGCGAAGAATGAAGACCGATTTCAACTGGCAGGACAGAAGAGATATCTGGCGTGCAAACCATTGGCGCTCACGCGTCATTCAAGACGCTTTCACTCTGCTGGGTCTTGATGTTGATCAGCGCAAGAAGAACTACCTTCCCTAGGCTCTGGGGGTCACGATAAGGCTTGTCGACAGGTCTTAGCAGTTGACGGAAGGGAAAGGTCTCCTGGTGATCGACGAAGGATTGGATCAAAGGGCGATCTTTGACACGTTTTTTTTGTGGTTTTCTCTTTCTTGGGTGTTTATTCTCAAGTCACGCTTTTTTCTTTCTGGAATCTTCTTCTGCCTCTTTGTCTTCTGCTTCATGACTACGTGTGAGAGGGGTGTCGTATGGAAGAGGAAATGATGAAACGCCCACATCTTCTGGCGTGAGGAAGAAGTTGTTTTTGAGTCCATAGAAGAGACCGAGAACAAAAGAATGATCAAATAACACAACAATTGTTTTCAAGAACGTCAATAGAGCTAAAAGTGATGTTTGGCTTCCGATAACAGACTCGAGCCAGAATTTGGGACGTGTTGTTGCTCCATCCTCTTCCGAGACCTTCCAATTCACCCAATTCGCAACCACAACTTCTACGACCCAAATCACCTGTAGAACTAATACACGTCAATTCAGCAACAATACGACTCTTAATCGCGTTACACTATCCTGTCCAGCCCATCGCGCGCTCGCGCATTCTGGAGAAACGCAGAAGGTCATCGTGTATGTTCTCTCCTCAATGCCTCTCTCGCGCACAGTCGCTGATATTTATTGATGCAGACACAAGCCGCCATGCTTGACAAGCCTGCGGCCTCTACCCTGGAGAGCCCTGCTCTCAGAAGGAGCTCACGCGTGATTCCTGCTACCAAAATCAACGAAAATCTCTCGGCAAGCAAAGAGGACGACAAAGCACAGTTCATGCAGAAGATCCTAAAATCCAGAACGTACAAACCCAAGATCCCCAAACCCGGCTTGACCCCTGGAGAGATCGCGGAAGACATGATTCTCATGGGCATCGTACCCAGGAACAACTCCTCACTCATGCCTGGCACCAACAACGTTGACATCGTCACATCGAGTCACTCTGCTTCAAGCGTAATCAACGACCATCAGACCACCTCGGGTCCGATCCAGTCCAAAGAAGAGGTCAAGGAACTGAAGCCAGGTAAGCTTCCACTCTTCCTGATGAGATGCAATATGAACCGAGCAAGACTGACCATGCTGTAGCGCACATCGTCTCTGGAGTCTCTAAGCAGCCCCTGACTTCCAACGCTCGCGATGATCGCTATCGTGAATATCTTCACGAGGAAATAATGTTTCGTCTACTGGCTCCTCAGGTCCGCAAAAAAGGCAAGGATTGAACAGAAAGCAAGGGAGGAGATTCGACTTGACAGGCATGAGGGTCTTTCCTGAGTCTGGTAAGGAGCGATGTAATCTCTCTAGTGGATGTATGACAGTTGACAACGGACAGAATAGAACAAAGAAGGAGAAACAGAACAAAGAGGAGAGGGGCACAACAAGACAGAGAGATTGATCGAGAATGGAGCCTTCGAAGCTAAGCACCTAGTCCGAAGAACAGTTGCCAATTCTGTACTATAATCCACGTTGAAATGACTTATCGTTCACACTCTCCTCAAGCTGCTCTTCCCTCGAGTCATCTTCAAAATATAGTACGAGGATCCATTTGGAAGTGACTTCTCCGACATGTCTTTGCATGATCTATGGCGATGTCAATGGCGCTCGACAAAGGAAGTGAGGTTGCCCGACGCCTCAGCCTTTGTGTTCTCCACAACTGTCCCCCCGAAAATCTCCCTCCATCAACGACACGTTCCGGACGCAAAGCCTTGGACAAAACTGAGATAGATGAATCGGTGATTTCTGAACAACTCGAGCACTTTGCGATCGAAGATAACTTATCGCCTGTTTTTTGTGAATTGCCTCGTTGGTACCCAAGGCCATGTTATGCAGAACCAGGTATAGGCGAGTCATGGTCTTCCTCGAAAAGTCTGTATACACTTCTCAGTAGGGAAGCAGTCATTGAAGCGAGGGGATTAATGACACGCAAACTCAATGTTGACCGTTTGAGACTGTCTGTTGTGAGATCAGTCAAGCAGGAAACCGAACCATTGACTTATTCTGCAAAAATCATGGTACCTATTCTATCTGCAAAGCACTGTACTACGTATGGTAGGAGAAAAGACGTAGTTCTACGCTCCAAGCAGACTTCTGCTGCAAGGTTCGTATGTAGTGCCGCTCCCTTCTGCTTGCCTCAAAGAGCCATTACTTCAGGGGCAGATCAGTCCATGCTTAGACAGATGATGTTGTGATCTCGCGGGCCCACAGTATGCAAGATCTTGATGCAGGTCCTGTGGGAGTCAGAGGGTGAAGAGATGGAATGGCAGCCTGAGGTGAGCATTAGGGAGTGGCAGGAAAAGTTATGATCTGATAACAATAGCATCCGACTTTAGTACCCTTTCCAGTTGCTCGGGATTCTCAATCGTGTCTAGTGTGGTGTTCGTAGGGACTAGCTCGTGATGTCTTGGCACTGGGTTGGTGATGTCGTCGTCGCCAATATATGTTTATCCGCAGCTTGCTTCACTTCCACCCAAACATCCACCTCTCGCCGCGTGTGCATCCACCTCTCAACACGCATTTCTGTAAGATCTACCTTCTCAGTCAAACCTAAGCAGTCTCGTTACAGTGTCGCAATCCTGGTACGTGTCATCGAATTCTTGCGCATCTTTCACCCCTGACGCGTTGAGAGCACCTCTCGACTCGGCCCTCGCCTTTCCACGCAATCACTGACACTTCCTACAGGATAGTACACTGGACAGAGCGACTCAAGTGGCAACCATGGACGCTTCTCCGGCCGACAACAACATCCAGCTTCGCCGCTCGAAGCGCGTCCAGAAGCAAAAAGAGGACGCTGTTATCGAAGACCCCTCTCGCGCCACTGTCCGTCAGGCACAGCGTGTTAACCCTATCCTCAGAAGAAAGCAAGGTCAGTCAGCCCACAGTTTCCTATTCGTCCTTCCCTATGTATCTCTGTTTTTTGCTTGTTTCCTGAATGCCATCATGGATCCAAGTTGACGTTTACAAGGTTGGAGCAAGCGATGGGAGACATGGAGAGTCGAGTCTACGGCTACTCAACTGGAGCTATCGACTCCTGAGGCAGTTCAACAGCTTCGCAACGATCGGCTCGCCGACATGTGGGAGACAGAGCCCGAGCAGGCATCCTTGTATGAGGATGCCCTGAAGGTCTATGATCAGAGATCCCTCCAAAGACCACTTGCTCCTGTTCCTGTTGCTGGACCAAGCACTGGAGCAATCGGCCAAACTCTATCTTCTCCTGAGGCCGAAGGTCCTCTTCACAACGCCGCCGATGCTGACCTCCAGTACGAGGCATCGATGATCAAGCTCCACTTGGAGCACACCGCTCCCTCTCAAGGCTACATCGATGATCGCAATCAAAACGAGTTGGTCATACACCGTCCTTACAGACCTATCCTCACATCGACCACCGCACCTCACAGGCTCATGCCCCTAGATGGCATCTTCGCCGCCACGGGCGCTCCCCTTTCGAGTTCTCTCAACCCCATCAACACCAGCAAGACTCGCCAGAGTACCACATCATCAGATCTTGAAGCGGCTGAGGCATTAATCAGCCTGAGATATGGCGGCAATGCCCAAGAGTACCTTCTGCCCCAGGATACCGACGATTCGATGAGGCTCCGTGCCTTCACGTCAACAGTTACTTCTCCCAACCACAATCCTGCTGTCTTCAACTCAATCAAGAGTCTTCAGGCTCCTGCTGCCATTATCAAGTCTATCCGCTATCAGGTCCCCGTCGATGACAGACCCCCCACTGCCACTTCACACAAGGCCTCCGAGTCCAGAAAGTCCCAGAGACTACTCAAGAAGACCGTGCTCGACGTCATTGATGGAGATGATGAAGAGGAGAGTGACACTGCCCCAACCCCCAAGAAGGCGTTCACTCCGAGACGATCGCAGAGAATCTCCAAGAAGGCTCCTGCCAGCCCCATTGAGGACGACGACGAAGAAGAAGAGGAATCCGAGACAGATACTACCCCTGAAAAAGCCTCCGTACCCAAGAAGACGGTAACCACTATCAGGAACACCGCCATGCCACAGGTGACCCCCACCCAAACTCCCGCCAGATCACAGGTGACACTCACACAAGCTCTTGCCAACTTGCCCATGAGAGCCCCTCCTGGCTACGCTGGAATTCCTGCTGGAGCACTGGCTCTCAACGAGCATTTCAGAACGGGTCATCGCTCCCCTCTGGGCGTCCAGCTACCACTAAACGCCACTCGCACCCAATGGGAGTGGGTACAATACTCCACCCGTAAAAACGAAAATGCTCAGTTCGATTGGCAGAATGCCAGTCATGTCCGCGATGCGAACAGGTTCAGACAGCAAAGAATCCGACGCCGTCTGGCTCAACATGGTTATGTCCACGACGGCCGTAAGCATTGAACACGCACACAGATCGACACAGGTATGATCTTGTCCATCGCCCAACACAAGCAGAGCATGAGTCAGATCAGCCTTTTCTTACTCCATACCACCCAACCCCTTTTTCGAGATTGGCTCTTTGTTTTCTTCTTTGATCAACTTTCCTTTGTTTTAATTTGTTTTGTTTTTGGTTGGCAGCATTTGCTCGCAGCAGGGAAGCATTGGCGATCAACGCATGGAAGCATGGTAAAGCGCAAGATGGAGGGGAGAAGCCCTGAATATCACAGAGGACGCAGCGCAGAAGACAGACGTGGGGGCCGGACCAAAGGGCACAGGAACAACATTCTCTTTGTTTTTGCTTGCAACAGATTCAGGTCAGCATGAAGAACGCGATCAATTTCTCAATCTCTCATTGGAATGGTATCGTGTCAGATATATCCGATCATCAGTGAGTCGTAATATCCCCAATGCGTAGAGCTTCCAAGCAAGAATCTGCCAAACATATCTCAAGCAGCTCCTGGGGAAGACGCAAGACTAGATGCCTTATCACGTCACGAGTACGCCAGCCAATTTCCGACTAACATGACGAAACACGAGATGGCCTTCAATGCAACTGCTCAAGCGTCGCCTCAGAGTATGTGAGAATACCTGCGAGACCAATCATATCTCTCACCAACAGACGAGAACGTCAATCAGGCATTCGCCCGAGGACGAATGTATACTTGAATCTCTTCCGGGACGCCAAAGACACCAGATGTCTGTTTCAGATCTTCCTCGGGATGGACCAATTCAATCTGAATCAGTCAGCGCTACTCTTGAGAAAGCATAAGAAACCAAGTGACTCACATCAAAGTTCATAATCAATGCTGGGATAACCTTCTTCATCTCCATCCAAGCCACATTCATACCGAGGCAGATCCGCTTGCCCGCTGAGAAGGTAAGATTGGCGCGATGCATCAATACTCTTTGTTCTTCAGAAGCCTCTAGCCAGCGTTCTGGTCTGAACATTTCGACATCAGAACCCCAGATACTGGGATCGCTGTTAAGTCCGGCGGTATTCATGGCTACTATTGTACCTCTTGGGATCGAGACTCCGGCAATGACAGCATCATCGCGGTTGGCAACACGTTCCGACATGATGTTGTTCGAGGGCTTCAAGCGTGCTGACTCCTTGATGCAGGCTTCGAGGTAAGGTAGCTTGCGCAAGGTGGGGGCGTCAGGGATCTCCCAGTCTGCCTCTGTCTTTGGCATCACGGACTCCAGCTCTTCTCTCAATTTGTCGTGTACTCGTCTGTCGCGGAGAATGCAGTACATACATATAGCGGAAGTGTAGGCAGTAGTCTCTGCACCGGCGTGTATGGTCGTCATGGTCAGACCGAGTATAGTGGATGGAGTATAGAGTTGCGGATCCTGTTTGCCAGACTCCATGTACAGATCAAGAAGATCATGATGGGTTCCCAAACCTCCCTTGGCTTTACGGCTCTCAACAACTCGTGTAGCCAGTTTTGCGAGTCCTGACTGAGTTGCCGATTTGTGGTGAGTGACGTACCAGTTCTTGTGCAAAATTGCTTCCAGCCAAGGTATGGTCCAGTAGAAGATCCAGTGGGCGAACCTTTGTTGAGCTGCCTTACCGGCGCCGGCTATGTCTTCCTGTTCTCTCATGAATCCTTGATCCTCGCTGAAGCCGATGCGAGTGATTGTGTCGAAGGCAAACCAGCCGAACCAAGGCGCAAGATCTACTCTTGGTCCGATGTTTCGTAGATGAGTTACCATTTCAGAGACCGTATGGTCAACATGAGACTCATATCGCAAGACACCATTCGGGCTGAAAGTTGGATGCAAAAAACGCTTCAACCGTGCAGCCTTGTCGTCGTCAGTGATAGCGAGGAAAGACGCAACTTCCGTGCCATTGACAGAAGCCTTGAGGGGAGCATAGCTATCGGCCTGTGAGTGCTTGTCAGAACATTGAAGTCCATGACTCGATTTCATCAACAGACCTTGGGCAAAATATTAGAGGTCGGAAGTACGGCATTCACAGCAGAAACATCACTGAACATGACTCTATTGGGTCCATAACGTTGAATAGGTCCATACTTCTGATGCAGTTTCTTCCTGACGTCGTAGAATTTCTCTTTGCCGTTCATGTTCCGCATAAGCCATAGATTTGTCCATGCTGCAAGTCGTGGCCCAGGTATATGTCGGAGACGCCAGTATCGAAATACAGAGGAGAGAACAAGGTAGACTCCGGTGATAACGACAAGTAGCAGGCCCAGGCCCACCGCATGAGATTGATTCTTGCTCTGTAGAAGAATCGACATTGCTTGTGTAGACAATTTTGTGCGGGCTGTCACTGATTGAGAACTGGAAAGTCGACTGAAGCAGCGAGGTTTTATGCCCATGAGGCAGGATTGATCGACCTGTGTCCACTTACATCACGGTTCCACACAACCGTCAGCTTCAGCAAATATACATAAAGTCTTATAGGAAATGGTATATCTCGCTCCGTATGCGAGCGTGACACATGACAACTGTCACATATACTTGAGCGACCTATGTATTTCAGACACACCATTGGCGCTGCTTCGACGTCCAAATCGCCTGCAGAGCACGATGAGGTGAAGGACCAAAAGCTTGTTCAGGGAAGGGGTTTCCCCAGAGGATTGCCCACCTTCCCCGCAACCTTATTTCTCATGCAAGATAGCACAAACCTGACACTCTGGGTTGTGCCGTTCGTACCGAGCGCGAGGCATACCAGATGGGGGAATCCGTATCATGGTTGTCGCGAAATGCTGACCTCGACTCTGGTTACAGGTGTCAGCAAAACCAGTGCCGAATTCCGCTCAGTTATGGCACAGTTGCCTCATTGACCGACCGTCGCGAAGGGGTCCGGTTGTTCTTCGGGTCAACTTGGGAGAATGGGTAGGCATCTTGGCGTTTGTGTTTGGTTGTCTCGAGGACGAACTTACAACTTGAACTCATGAAACAATGGACAATACCTCCAGCATCCGAACCTCGTCTCTCGCGACCGTCTGCGACATGGTTCTTGCAAGCCTTGGTCATCGACGTGAATGAGACCTGCGACTGAGCGCGCCATTGAGCCCGGCTGACACGTCGCGTACCGTACACGTCTCCTAAGGCATCTCATCTGGGCCAAATCTCCAACGAGATGGCTTTGTTCACTACACTCATGAGCGACACCGATGCGCCAGAGAATGTGTGCGAGAAGCAGAAGGAGAAAGACCAAGGTTACGAACACAAGCCTCCCGGAAGCAACGCGTACCCCAGCCAGGGACGCAGATCGGCTGGAGTCTGTCTAGGATATATCGCATCTCTGTGCCATCCGGCTCGCACGGTGTGATGCCGAACATGCATCGAGAAAGATCTCAAATGGCATAAATTAGGGCTTTGGCAAAACCGGAGAACACATTATGCCGAAGTGCCGTCCGGTTGTTGAACAGCAAGGACCATGATCCTGCGACAGTTTTAATGCTGGATTCGAGTAAGAACTGTAGGTAAGACCTCAAAACGGTTTCAATGTTCTGGGCTTTGACGAAAGCGGTCCCTTTTTCTTGACAAAGTCCCTTGCGGGGTGTCTTTCAAGACAGGTAACCTGGGGAACGAACTTTGTCTGGAGGATTCATTGTTCGAGTCCTTTTTGTGTTCGTATCTCGGATTTGAGTGCGGTATTGCTTAGACCCACTTCATCGTCCTGGTTCTCTTCGCGTCGGACGCCACTTTCTCAAGAGCAAGCAACGGCACAAAGACCATGAATATGTAGGTACGAGAGGTGAGGGACTTTGAATTACCTTTGAGATGACACAAGTGTAAGGTGGACAATCTTCAAAAGGTCGGACGTTGTGCAGGGCTCAACGGTGATATATAGGAAACTGACGCCACCATCCAACGGTCTTCTAGAGCTCGACTTCGATTTGCTTCGCCAGTCAACCGAACACCCAGCCAAGTGGTACCATTCCGCAACGATCTATACGAGGAACTGGTTCGAATGCCCACAATAGCAAGACCGGTAGAAGCGGCCTTGCACTATCAATCTCTTCGATGAAACATTTGATCGTTCTGGTCAAGCCATGGTCAAGCCAGACTCGGTCATGCTATATAACTCAGCTTCGCCATGCAGCGCCATGTCAAAGAGCGACCGCCCTGACTCTCTACGACATCCAAGATGCGTCTTATCGACACTGCTCTTCCACTCTTGGCTGGCTTATCCACGCTTGTGGAAGCCCAAAATGTTGACTTTGGCAAAGTCTACTCGGCCAAGCCACAACTCAAGTCAGCGAGCAACACTGGATCCTCGACTTCATCAGTTAAGACGTCGTCTGTCGCGTCTTCCATTGTCTCGGTTCTGAGCTCCCAGCATGCGGCGACCATGATTCAGTCAACCTCGACTGCCTCGTCGTCCAAAAAGTCGTCAAGCTCAGCCAAGTCTAGCAGCACTTCCAAGTCCTCTGCCACGACGTCTTCGAAGACCATACAGAGTGCTTCGAGCAAGTCGTCAAGCAAAGCTTCCTCCTCGAGCAAGCCGCCTACGACATTGAGCACCAAGAAGGCAACATCATCAACCAAGCAATCCACTTCGTCGACGCAAAAGACTTCTTCGTCTGCTGCTGCTGCCAGTAATCTATGCCCCGCGATCAACAACAAGGATGTTACCGATTCCAAGGGCAAGGTCTACACCATCAAGTGTAGTTCTGACACCGACGTTGGATCCTTTACAAACAAAGCAGCCACCAATTCCTACGCTGACTGCATGACCGCCTGCGATGCTACCTCTGGCTGTGTTGCATTCTCATACGTTGGTGGCGATTATGGTAGCACTTCAGGAACTTGCTGGCTCAAGAACTCTGCTGGAAACGCCATTGCCGCTGGCAAGAACTATGTTGCAGGATTCTTGAAGTCGCCCAAGAGCTCCTCATCTACTGCGAAGACCAGCACTTCAACTAAAAAAGTCACGTCAACCTCCTCCAAAGCATCGACATCTACTTCGACCAAGAAGACAAGCTCGACTAAGGTCAAGCGTGCCACTGCGACAACCTGCAGTAACCCCAACAATATTCTGTACTCATACGTTTCCAATCCAGACACACCTACACAGTTCTTGGTCGACACAACTCTAGCCGGACTTGCTGCAGCTCAATGGTATCCTCCTGCTGGATACAGCACCAGCTTCACTGGCCAGTTGGCCGGGCTCTTTGCACCAAACTACCTTGGCTACCAGCAGCTGTCTTCTTACAGTCCCAGTGCATGTGCAGCTTACTGCAATGCCCGCTCTGATTGCAATGCTTTCAACATTTACATCCAACGTACTCCCACATTCATCCCTGACGACTCTTGTCCCAACCCCAGCGGCGCTGCCCAGATTACTTGTGCACTCTATGGCACTTATGTCAGCTCGTCTCAAGCTACCAACATTGGACAGTACCGCAAGGACTTCATGGTTGTTATCCAAGGATCCAACGGATACAACCTTAACCCTGCGCCGGCATCAGTCTCGACTTTCCAGGGGCCCAATGCTCTTGATGCGGTCGCTTACAGCTCCAGCATTTACCTCGCCCAGAAGTACTTCTCGAGTTACGATGTGACTCAATGCAGTTCTTTGTGCAACACCTACACCGCCAACAGCAAGGCTAATGCACAAAGCAGCAAGTCTTCGACCTACACTCCTTGCAACTACTTCAACGTCTTCAACCTTACCCTGAACGGACAATCCCAGCTGATGGGCTGCTACCTCTTCAGCACGTCCGACGCAGCAAACTACGACAACTACAGGACAGCAAGGGACACCAACAGCGGCACCGTGTATAACCTCACCAACTCATACGGCTATGCGTTGTACCCTCAGGACAAGGGTCTGACCAGTGTCACCTGGACTGCTGCGCCTACTGGCAAAAACGCTACCTGCTCTGCGCTAGGAAATGCTGGTGATTCTTACGTGGACTACAACGGTGTCACGTACACTCTTGGATGTGGATATGATGTTCAATATGCAGCTGATATCGGCAACCAGACCACTCCTGACTTCTACTCGTGCTTCGCTATCTGCGATAGTGGCGCTTATCCTGGATGTTCTGGTTTTGCCTACCTCGGCAACACTTGTTACTTCAAGAACTTGGCTGGTACTTCTCGTACCCCTCAGTTGAACAACTACAATGTTGACATGGCTTGGCTGCCTTCATACGCTGGTTTCAATGCTTACACCGTCCCTGGCACAGTAAGCTACACCACTAGCACTACTGTTTGGGCCGGCCCTGGAAGCACCACTGTTACCACGATCAATGGTCTTGCTGGAACCGTTCTTGTCAAGACTTCAGGTCAAGTCCCAGCGGCAACAACCACGACCTATGTCACAGTCACAGTCGATCAAGGCACCGCAACCACCATCTCAACACAGACGATCACGCCTACCAACGGCTTCACCGGCACTGTCTCAATCATTTACCCTACCCCAGTCACCACCTGCGGTAACAAGGGTGCCGCAGTCGGTTTCTACAGTAACCCAGTCCCTGGCTACCAAGCTACCTCGGCATACCCAGCGTTCCTGCCCGAACAACTCAAGACCAGCTCACCCACGGCAACGGCCACCGCTGTCTCGTACATTGCCGAGTACAACGATGCTTCCAACGGTGCCACCGTTTACGGCAAGAAGCAAACCAACAACCAACTCTCCACCATCGCTCTCAACCACGTCTTCTACATTTTCGCCGGTCATGGCACTGGATACTACTACATCAACATTCCCTCCGCCGACGACGTGGCATTGTTCTGGATTGGCCCCAACGCGCTTTCCGGCTACAGTCGCGCCAACGCTCAGCTGATCCAGAGTTGGAGTGTGCCCACAGTCGCGACCCTTGGCTTCTACTTGACTGCAAACACATATACACCTGTGCGTTTGTGGTTTGCAAATGGAGGCGGTATCGGTGGTTTGCAGTTCACTATGTTGGCTCCGGATGGTGCGCAGATCTTGCAGAGTACAACCAACAGCAATGCTGGTAGTATGAACCCGGATATTGTCATGTTCCCTTGTGATAGCTCCAAGGGTAAGGCGTTCCCTACATTCGGCAAGGAGACTTAGGTTCTTTCTTTTGTTTACGTACAGCTTTCCTGTCGAATTTTGTCTTGGGCATATAGATTTCTGTTCTTTCCATCTTTATAATCAGTAACGAAGGTCACCTTTTTAGCTCATCCCTACCCTATCTGGTTCAAATCTCTCCCGGGCTATTACCTTTTCCTTTGACTGGAAGCTCCCAGTGGGAAAGTTGAATCATGATAAGTTTCACCCGAAGTATCAAGGCGATCAGGTGAGCTCAAAAGATGACATCCTGACCACCGTCTGCTCTACCTCAATACCTTTTACCAACGCTCTACACAAAGCCGCTCGAGATCAATACTTCATATCCATGCTTTGATTCTATCTCCATCATAGTATCCGGTATACGTAATGCATCTTGTAACTCATGACTACATATTCTTCTTGCCCATCCATTCCTCGACAATACCCGCATAATCCTCAGGCCCATACGCCTCAAACACCTCCTTGAACCACCCGCCCTTTCTCCTGTACTCCAAGCCCAAGTCCCTCAACAGCATATCCAAATACGGCACAGCATCAAACACGAAATCGGGAAATCTGCCGCCGTAACCGCAAGGATGTCTCCATCGTCCAAATCGCGAATGAAGGATGGCTGTTTCCCGGGCATCAGATTCAGAAGATGGAATGCGAGAGAGGGAGGAAGAGAGATAGGCGGTTATCCAGAGGGCTTGGAGGGAAGCACAGAGAGGCGTGGAGATTGTGGTTATCATGCCTGCGAAGGCGATGGAGGGGTCAGAGAGGATGGTTGATGGAAGAGCCATGAAGCGGTAGAGAGTGAATGGTTGAGACGTTGCATCGGCAGCGGTGTCGCCACCGGGTATAGGCGTTTTTGGTTGTCGCTGTAGACGAGGAAATCGCAATAGGATCTCTTTATCTGCGGCTTCGAAGTTGGTGGTCGAGGAAGAAGAAAGAGATTTTTTGCTGGGCAGCCCAAGTGCAGCATCCAATCCTTGGGGCAGGAACTTCATCGGCGGTCGTGCTTTCCAGCCTGTGGCACAAACAATCGCATCGGTGGCCAATTCTGTGCCGTCGCTGAGCGATACAGTACTTTCTCCCAGTTTCACCACATCGGCAATGTACACTTTAACCTTGCCTTCCCTCACCAATTCCAAGAAATCGCCTTCAAAGTTCAGGATACCCAGTCCACTCCCGGTCCAGAAGGCCGAGTGCCACGGTTTCAACTTGGCCGTCTCAGGATGCTTGTCATATCCCATCAATGCACTCGCATCCGTGCTGAGCACCCACCAAAACGCATCTACAACTTTCCTGCCTAGCCAAGAGCCATGCAAGAAGTTCCTGACAGAGGAAAAGCCGTCTTCATCGCCCCAGATACATGGAGATAACCAAGTGAGAAAGCGGCGGTGGACAAGTTTTTCCAACCATGCTTTGACTGGAGTCACGTAGGGTGGAGCCATCCACGTCGGTCCTTGGCCTGAAGAGCGGATGACGAGGTTGACAGGAACATCGCGGGTTGCGCAAGCGTAAGCGACATCCCAAGCTGATTTTGAGCCACCGAGGACCGTGACTGCAGACTTTCGAGAGAAGAGTGCTTCAGTGTGTTGAGGAAAGTCGCGGGAGTGGATGAGCAAGCCAGATTTCTCGAAGACTTCTGATCCAGTGAAGGAGGGAATGAAAGGCGTAGAGGTCAGACCTGTTGCCACGACCAGTCTCTTGGTCGATAAATTGGTCAAGTCATCGCTGTCGGTGACCAGCGTCCAGTTCTCACCGCTGCTTGCTTTGGTAACTTCCAGTACTTTGATGTCGAATCTGATACGTGAAAACACTCCAGTCTTCTTTGCATAATCGCTGAGGTACCGATGGATGACGTGTCCAGAAATATGTTCACCAGCTTTGACACCATAGGTCTCGGTATCCATCGGGAAGTCTGGGTACTCGTATGTACCAAGCATATTATTGGACTTCAGGTCTGGGTATTGGCGCTCTTGACTCCATACTCCGCCGATAGTAGATTGAGCCTCGAGGACGAGGAGGTGAGCAGAAGGGTGAACTTGCAGATATGTCGCGGCGACGGCGAGACCGTACCATCCTGCAACGGTTCAGTTGGCATGAATATCTAACATCTAGATTGTGTTAGACTTGCCTCCTCCAATCACGACTAAATCGTAGACTTCCTGCATGGTCTGCTATGTCTCGAATAAGCAGTTTATGGTACGAATGAGGAGAAAGAAAGTTGGGGCTTGAGTAAAGAACAGCAATGAAGATCGACACGGGCGAAGGAATTAGAAGGATTCATGCACTGATCTCAGCATATATTGACCTGCATATACAAAAGATCCGTGCTCGGCGCTTATCGACCATCTCGGACATTGATCCTTTAGGCAGGATGTATTGATAGACGTTTGACAGCATAAAGTCTGCTGTCTCGAGGGCCACATACTTGACAGAGCGAAGACACTTGCCAGACAAAATCCATGAACAATGCAAAGTGATCAAAGTATCAGTAGATAATCGGAAGCGTCCATGTGCCAAGCTCGGCTAAAGTTACTGTATCACGGCAGCATTGCCTTCCGGAGCTCGACTCAACACAGCTGTACGACTTTCCTTCGCAAATTCCTCAAGATCGTCCAAGAACGTCTCTGTTTGTTCAATAGCGGCAAAGTGTCCTCCTTTGTCATGGGTCCGGAAGAAGGTCAGGTTGCCAGTCGTAGCGGCCCAAGCCTTAGGGACCGGGTACAACTCATATGGATAGTAAGAGTATCCAAACGGCTTGGTGTCAGGGATCTTGTACTCAAGCATGTTATGTGGATTGCCGTTGACACCAGGGGTGTAGAACTGGGAAGGACGATCGTGAGCAGAGGCAGTTACAAGTTGGAATGATTGACTGACGATACGGTAAGGCCAGAGACATGTAGCTGCACACCGTGTGAGCCAATATAGGCTGACTGACTCCAAGATCAGAGAGACAGGTGGATCCTGCTCGGTCCATGCAAGGAACTTTTCACCAATCCTGGTCAGACATCAGCAACGAATCTGAAAAACGATTACCACAAACTATCGACCTACCAAGCCAGCAAAGCTATAGGGTTACTGGATAGCACTAGCCCAATAGTGCCAGGCTTAGTAGCGTGTTGGAAAGCGTAGGAACTTCCGCTCTGCAGAAACTCGCGTGCTCTACAAAGACCTTTGTGCTCGGCATCTGTGATGTCGTGTTCGAGATGCTTGGGTTCATCTTCCATGATACAGAAATTGACTTGACGTGTTAGTGCAACAAATCTTTTGTGCTGTCTCTCGAGACTCACTATGGATTGCTGCAAAAAATTAGCGATATTCCAAGTATGAGAGAGCAGAATGTTTACCTTTGCATTCGTCATGCTTTGCCGCCATCACTCTGGCAACTTTACTTCCGACATCGCCACCTTGCACCAGATATCCGACTCCAAAGCCGAGCTCGAGCATCAGCTGATTCATCAATCTCGCGACATCCTCGATCCCGAAGTCTTTGTCAAGAGGAGGAGGACTCGAGAAGGCATAGCCAGGCAACGACGGCACCACAAGATGATACGGCAAATCATCAGCGCTATACTTCTTGCGCAGCTTGTCGAGCATAGGCAAGAACTCCAAGAAGCTGCCAGGCCATCCGTGGAGCAGAATCATGGGCACTGCGTCCTCTCTTTTGGAGAACATGGCAACAAAATGGACGTGGAAGTCACCGAGCTCGTCATCAATGTTCATATAGAAGTGATCGAAGGTGTTGATGTGGTTCTCATGCTTGCGCCTTGTGATTGTATAAGACGGGACGTGCATCTGAGTCAAGTGAACAAAGACTCACCAATCAAAGGTCGTCCTCCACTCTTCTACTGCCTTTGTCAACCAGTCGTGCCGCATTCCGAACTTACGGTTTCCATCAGGCAGGTTGGTCTCGTAGGTGGGTTCGGCTATGGGTGTCACTCGAAGAAGTAAGTCAAGTTGCTCGAGTTCGGCATCGGGAATGTGCACTGTGAAAGGGACTTTGCCAGTAGCCTTTTTCATGCCTGATTGAGCCATAATTGCAGTCTGGAAGCTTTGTCAATTGTGAAGTTGCATCAAGAACAAGCATGATCAAGATGCTGATATATGTTAATGCTCGACCCCGCTCGCTGACATCGGTGTGGCACTTGTGGCCCGAGAAGCTGCGGTCATACACAAGCAAGACGACAAATACCCCGTTCGCCTGGCGCTTCTAGTCGATTGTGCGACTGCAGTATACCTTTTCGAGACGCAAAACTTGCGGAATCCTGCTCAGAGAGCAAGGGGCGGAAGACGGCATCCCAGTGATACAAAGTAACGCCTGCATTGCGGGACCTACTCGCGACGTGATAATAGTCTGGCTATGTCCACAAGACTTCTTGAGGTGACTCTCTGGAGACAGCACAAAAAGTCGCCTACAGTCAATTCGATATCAAATCCGGGACTGTGTCTAGCTTTGCTCGTTCAGCGAAGACGCGTTCGAGTAGTGTTACATTGTAAGGCATCATGCCAAAGGAAATGTTTCCCAGGATAGACGAAGGATGTTGTTGTGCATGGGTGGACATCTCGCGGGGCAATCGCAGGACTGCCCACTGGAAACATCGACCCTACGTAAAAAGTTCCTGATTGCGTGCAGTATAACAAGTCTCGTAGGAAGACACGAGATCTGCCAGGATGCACGCATCGCTGACTCAGCAGAGTTCTAGGCTTGGCAGCGTTCCTGTCTTCCGTTACACCCGCTTTATTCCCGCCAGAACATCGTCAGCCCTTCTCGAGCCAATCAACTCTCCGCATAGCCACTGAACATTGCTATAGATTCCGCGGAAGGATGGTGCTGTATCATGGGTATATAAGAGTGCTGTCGCTGCTACTGAAACTGGCCGCATGGAAGAATTTTCGACATGAACGAGCATCAGGACGAAAAAGTATCACCACTAACGACTATTCTCAACTTTCGTGACGTTTCCAAGTTCGTCAAGAGTCTCAAACCAGGACTGTTGTACCGGAGTGCACATATCGGTCTGTCTTGTTCAAGGGCTCATGAAAAAGAGTCATGGCTGATGACAAGTCTCAGATGATGCAAGCCGAGAAGATCTCGACACTCTTCGTGAGCAGTATGGAATCCGATCAGTGATAGATCTGCGTGGCATGTAAGATAAGTCACGTTCAGCGGATACCTAATCTGTGCTGAAGTTATCCAGGCAGCCATGGCCCATGATCTCTACAGTGGGATTGCCAGGCAAAACCGATTTCGACTATGCACAGCAGTACCCTGATCATATAGCCAGCACAAGCATCCTTGGGCTTCAATTACACTATATTGGTCTTGCTGGTCCACAATTTGGCCAACATGTAGCGAGTCAAATCGGCTTCTGGTCTAAGGCGAAAGCGTTTGCCGAGATTGCCTACTCGCCAGCCAGCGGCACCGAGAAGTGGAAGAAACACATCAACGCGAAACTTTCCAAGAATCGTATGACCGTGCCCGAGATCATCATCGATCACTCATATCCACAGATCAAAGCAATCTTCAAGGTATTGATAGATCCATCGTCATACCCTGTCTTGATCCTGAACAAGTATGGCTCTGAGCTTGTTTCGCTAATCGTTTGTCTGGTCATGTTTCTCTTGAACGCAGATAAAGAGAGCATGCACCGCGATTACATGCAGACTTACAAGGAATTGGCCAATTTCAAACAAGAACGACTCGAGGATAACAGGGCGTTGGGAGTTTTTAATGACACTTTTGTGGAACCTTTCCTCCCCTTCGTCAACTGCCTGGATCAACACATACAAAGCAAACATGGTGGAATTGAAATGTATCTGCAACACATCGGTCTCACTCAAGACGAGATACAGGCTTTGAAGGATACGCTGTGCTCTGGGTCGAAGCTCTCTGGAAATCAGGAGTGTCTTATCAACATCTAAGGCAGATACTAAGCCGATCATGCTTGAGCAAGAGAACTCGTCGTGTCTGAGCCCGAAAATCTCTTTTCGCGCCCCTGGAACCCCTTCAACCCGTCGTCGGGCTTAGGTTCAGGCTCAGGCACTTTCATGCACTCTTGACAATCTCATTCTCAGTGTCGGAAGATTGCAGCAGTCTCTCACGAGCACATAGATCCCAATCATCTCTATTGTCGATGGCGCTCTGGCCTCTTGTTTCGCGCAGCTTTAGCCACTCGCCGGCCATGATTGCACCATATCTTGCATCATTCTCATCGCTGACTGGGGTATTCTCTGTGAAGTCGTCACCAACTAGCTCGATTCCCCAGCGCTTCATGCCACGAGAGTCTGTGAAAGGACCCATCTTTGCTCTATGATGCGCTGCAAACGTTGAAGGTCTCGAGAACAAGGCTTTGTACCAGGGCTGTGAAGGTGGTGCCTGTTCGGACCACGACAAAAGTCTGTCACTAGCGTAGACCCAGCCGAGTATGCTAGCCAAAGTACTGACATCTCTCGGTATTGCTTTATATTCTTTGCGGTTGGCAGTATACATGATAGTCGTGGTGATGATCAAGAACACCAAAATCGACATGCTCAAAATTGCAGCAGCTGGAGACATACGTAGTTCCTCGACAGGCATACTGAGCGTTGCACTGGCTAGATCGGGAGTGTCTCGTGAGTTGTAGTCCGTAGGCACATAGACATATCCTTCCTTGTGTTTCGTGACGTTGAAACAAGCGAAGTGCTTGAAGAAGATGGCGAAGGTTCTGTCGGCTGTTTCCATGAGTGTGTTGGGGTCTAGTAGTGCTTCCTTATCATTGTTGACGAGACGCAACATGGAGTATGACATCAAATCGACGTTGAGACCTCGATCTTGGAAGCGAAACCATTTGTCTTGTTGACCCGAGTGTATCAGTGCATCCCAGAAAACATAGCCCCAACTCAACTAATGTCAGCTGAAGTCATGTCGACCAACGTCAAAGCACAATGGACTTACCTGGCATTGACTCTGGTGAACGCCTCTTGATACTCCTTTTGATCGTCGTCGTCAGATTGCCAGGTGTACCTTGTCGTCGTAAGATTCTCTTGAGTATAGGGATACGTCCAGGCGCCGGTGGCATTGCGCAACGTGCTCGTGATTTCGTAATCTCTGATCAAACCGGTATCAATCTCGACAGTTATCATTGCCTCTGCCTCTTCGATTCGTGGCTCACAACTGATTGCAGCCATTCTGGGAGGCTCTTGCCAGACAAATAGCTCAGGTTTTAGCGGCCCAACTACAGAGACTGGGTCCTTTGTGGCTTCGGGTGGGGAGATGAGGTTATTGTCCTCAGTGTAGTAAGGCGTATAATGGCCTTCAACTGGATACCCATCTATCCAGGTGGTAGTCAGTGTCGGTCCGTTCGCGTTGGACCAATACCCGACAGCAGCGCTGCCAGCGCCTTGAAAGGTCTGATTGGTACAGCAGTTGATTGACTCCATGTTGAATGTCGCGTCCGTCACGTTCTTCAAGATATAACCATAGTCGAGACCAGACGGACTGTTAGTCTTGTTCCACAAAGGATTTCCAGTCTTGTTGTCTCTGAGCGAATCTCGAAAATCGATCCTAGTGAGCCAGAGAGAAGGGTCGACTGAATAAGTTTCGGGACTGCAGACTAAACTTGCTCTTAGAGCGGTTGTTGGCATTGTAATATTGCGACCATGTGCGTCACCATTGCGGAATCTCCTCGTATCCTCACTGTTGATATAATCTCGAGGTAGGAAACTCCAAACGTCCTTGCTCCATGCAGGCGTGGCCGCCGATTGCGTGATCTCGATAGTAGCACCGTAGAGCCAGTTTTGCAACGAGACATCGTACAGATCAGATATGAACAGATTGCGAGTTTGATTTGAATTCAGGAGGTAGGATCCTCCATTGAGCGTGGCATCTTGCTTGTTCGGCGCTTCCCGAAGAACAAGAGGTGTGGTTGCGTTGAGTGCATAGTCGATGTCTCGCACCTCTCTGTACCAGAGAGCAGACATGCTAACAGTGACTTTTGATGTTAGCATATCACATTACTGTGCGAGAGCCCATTGGAACGTACATGCTTCGGTGGCCAATGCTCCAGCCCCTACTAACGCGAGTAGCCAGTGTGAACTCCTTAGAGCCTTGAGGAACACCAAGGCAGTAGGCGTGTTTAGGTACTCTACCGAAACAGATTTTGATACCTCTGTTGGGATCTTGATCATGGCAATGAAAGGTTGATATCGTTGAACAGTGTCACTAGCCATTGCGAACCATAGTTTGGCGGCGATAGCGAGAAAAGTTGGAATGATCGAATATGGGGCAAGCGTCGTAGAGGCCTGTGCGAGATCTATATGGATCTGGTAGACTAGAGAAGTCTGGTACAAGCCCTTTTTGGAGGACAGGTTATACAATACCGCCAGGCCCACAAGAAGAAGCAATAGGAAGCACACTAATGAGATCCCGACTCGAAGTCTCATAACGGCTGGTCGAGGGTTTCTGGCAGGTGAAGTGGGTGCTGGCGGAGTCTTGTCTGGAGTCATGTCAGCATGGCACATCCTGCTGTATACAGGGACGAGAGCTAGGACTTACCACTACAAGAATGATCATCTCCTCGTCTCAGGATCTTCAATTTTCCCCGAGTCATGTTGAGCACGAGTCCTCCGAGCCCCGATTCCATGCACTTTTGGGAGAGTACATCAGTGCTTTGAAGTTTTTCCGATAAGTGCGAATCCCCTGAGAGTAATGCGGCAACAGCCTCTATTTTGCCGGGATCCTGGTACAGACCAAGGGGTCTCTGCGCCACCCGAGTCGTGTAGAAAACTTGGAGAATCGCAACCCCAGATAGAAGTAGTAAGAACGCGAGAGTAATTCCGACATCCTTGTTCGCCACGACTCTAGACCTTGAGGTAGTGATTTCGGCAGTGAAGATAGCTGTATCTTGGTTTGCCTGTTGCTTCCATTCATCAATGAGCATTTCGCCAAGAAACTGCTGCAGCAGATTCTTGGCATCCGTTAACAGGCTTGTACTGTTGTAAACTCTCTGGGAGTCCGTGTCATACTTTGGACCAGCAGAAATAACTGCCAAAGGACCGCCATACCAAGGCTCATCACCATTGTTGTACAGAGTACCATCATTGCGTCCAAATTTGTCAGACCAGCTGGAGCTGTAGAATGCACTCTCCACTAAGCTTGAATTGTACTCAGTAGCGGGCATAAGCTTCCGCTTCCTTTTGTAGTCTTCGATATCGAAGACGACTGTCGTTGAGGTCTGGTTGATTGACACAGTTGCGTCGATTGAGCCCGAGAAGTATTGGCTCGAACAGAGCTGAATCTTTGTATCAAAGTATGGAGCATCTTCGCCATAGCAATACCCATGACAGTTACCTGTCACCATGTTCTTCGCGTTGCCAACAAGCAACATACTACGATCCGCACACGCCGACAATGTTGCATTGTTTGTTTCGAGACCTCGAGACAGGTTTGTGTATGCGAAAGGCGCCCACCAGCCGCCGCTGTTGCTCAATACTTTGTTGATACCAGGAATGCCAGAGAACACTATCGAACATCCATCATCGGAAGTGGCCTCGAATGTCAGATTGCTATAGGTTTCTGTTGTGTTAGACGTAAGGGGTGCAGCCCAGGTATCATTCCCGATCTGAGCGAGTGACATTGGAACACATTCCAACTTGGCCTAGTATACCGTAGTTCGACTCGACCAGTTCTGAGGTGAAAGACCCGTGAATATGGACCCTAGAGGTGGCTCATCGAGGGCCGAAGGCCAAAAGGGAGCTACTGCACAGTCGGTCGAGATCCAAGCAGAAGTACTCTGATTGAGCACAGCTGCAATAGCTGTCCGAAAAGTGATCATTTCAGATCCGGTCTGAGCCCCAATAAAGTCCTGAACCTCGCGCCCTTTGCTGAATGTCGTCGATGTGGTAGAATGAGAATCTGCTGGGGGAAGATAGATTGCTGACAGAGGAGATATCACGAGAAGGGCCAAAAGGTTGGATATGGATGCGCATAGTAAGGCCCAACTGCGTTTTCCACCGTTTCTTGGTTTGCTCCAGGCGTCAAATGGGTCGTTCCACCATGATTTTGTGGGCATACATATGGTGTCTGATGCAGAGGCACCTCTTGGGTTCGACAGTCGCGCAAAGACCTCTGTCCTACGCACATCGTTGACCATTGTTGCAATGAGCAGTGAATAGATCGTGGCAACTAGTGTTGGTAAAAACCTCCAATCAAAGAAGATGATGGCTGAATCATTATCCTCGCAGATGCCATGATTGATTGACGATCTTGCTGTTAGGTAGAACATAACAGCGCTCGGGCTAAGGGAAACACCAATAAGAAAGGTCAGATACGATGACCTTAAGGTAAGGGGCAGCCATTCATGAAACACTTCATGCTCGGCTGTAAACTTTGTATGTAGCTCTCCATGGGGGATCTCGAACACCTCGTGGTCATTCATGTGCTTGGCCGGAATCGACGGCGTTTCGTTATCGTGCTTTCTGATGTCTGGGAGCAATGAAGGCGACGGTGATTGGACAAAGGCAGTTATTTCGCGTATTGAGGTCATGATGAACCATGATAAGATCTGAGTGGTGAGCGTTTCTCGTTGATGTGGAAGCAACTTGAGCAAGAGAAGAAAAGTGGAATCGGCACGTCTTGAATAGAGACTCAGGCCGCCTCCTGCAGCTGTGTCTGATCCTGACCGTGGCTTAGGCCAAGGCTGTGCATATTGCTTGACCGGTCTACTGAAGGATGTGCGCTGTAATCGTAGTCGCATAAACGCCGTAATCTGATCGCTTCCATGTTGGAATTTTCATCGAGTCAAGCACTTCGTGTGATGTGATTGAGAAAACAGGATGACATAAATCTTGGGCGCACAGCTCCCTTATTTGTCGTCGCGATTTCGAGGATCATAGTCGATGCTTGGGAGCACAATGAAGAAGAAGTTAGTCGTCACTTGATGGATCAGTTCATGATGAGCGGCAAATTATTGCACGTACGCAAGCCACAGCGCCGTACGCTCTGGCAAGGCTCTACTGCTTATCCGTCGGCTGAGCTGATGAAGCCTTTCTTCAAGGGAAGGTGCTCTCCTTGAATCGTATCGGTTACTTCCTCTAAACCGTGAGATGTCACCAGCGTCAACCTCGAGATACGAAATCACGGATTATGTCCATGGTGTGTCTCGTCCGGACTCTTCAGCATCCATCGCCGCGAGCAACTCGATCCCCTGAAACAATCTCTCTGACCCGCTCGGCCTGTGTGTCCATTGATTTTTTCTACTCGATCATCGCCGCAATAGTCGGCTCTCTTTGTCTCGTATCCCACGTCGTCAGAGGTTGCATTCCAATCGTATTCCGTATCATCGTGGCTTTGTTCGCCACACGTGGCCATGCGCTCATCTGGTAGCATACCTGAGTCTAGTTGCTAAGCATGCCTGTCCATCCCTTGCTTCATCGATTGTTGTGTTTCATACACAACTTGCAATACTTTCGTACGACTACAAGTGATTCACGTCGTCTTTTGCAGCCGCGCCTTGTCCATATGTCGATATCACCATGCCTCTAGGGATTCTCGAGCCTAGAGCAAAGAAAGTACCAGGAACGGCGAATGTGTTGGATCAAGAATGGAAACGAGATCCGACATTGGAACGAGACAAAACTGGGAACATCATCCTTGTACCTCAGCCAAGCGAAGATCCGAATGATCCTCTAGTACGTTTGACGAGAACAAAACTGCCGAGCTCGAGTTGACATGTGCCTGCAGAATTGGCCGTTATGGCAGAGAGACTTGATGCTATTGCTTCTTTGTGTCGTCGCCGCCATCGCAACAACAGCATCGCCATTGGTTGCCGCCAACTCTGTCATCCTGGCCGTCGTCTTCAAGGTCAAGTTTCAGGATGCTGCACTATTGACCGCATATCATCTCTGTGGTGTCGGTGTTGCCAGCTGGCTGTTCGTTCCCTTGGCCAGGGTATGGGGCAAACGACATGTCTTCCTTTTCGGTGCTCTACTCATGGTCGCCTCATCAGCCTGGGGTGGCTCGACACAAAAGAACCTGAATTACAAGAGCCTCATCTGGGCCAGAATTTTCCAGGGTATTGCACTTGCACCTTTCGAGTCGCTCGTCAATGATGTTGTCGGCGACTTGTATTTTGTACACGAACGAGGTTTTCGCATGGCGTTCACCAATGTCTGCCTGTTCGGAGCTGCTTTTCTGACTCCGGTCTGTGGCAAGTATATTGAGCCTTGATGTTTCAAAGCATCTGCTGACCAACCCCAGTTGGCTTCATAACGACAGACGATTCGCTCGGTTGGCAATGGTCCTTTTACTTCCTGTCAATCTTTATGGGCGCCGGCTTCGTCCTCCTCTTCCTCTTTCTCCCTGAAACAGCATATCAACGACCACGCTACCTTCAAATTGACATCAATGTCGGTCCCGTCGCTTTCCACGACCCTATCCCCGCGCCGCCCAAACGCTCTTTTCTACATCGCCTTGCACCATTTAGTGGCCGCAAAACAGACGAAAGCTTTTTAAAACTCCTCTTTCGCCCTTTTCCACTGTTTTTTCAACCAGCAGTGGCTTGGGGCTGTCTCATGCAAGGCGTCATCATTGGCTGGACCGTCATTGTCGGCGTAATCCTCGCGCTGATATTCCTCGGCCCGCCTCTCTTCTTCACAGAAGAGCAAGCGGGAAAAATGTACACTGCAGCTTTCATCGGCTCAGTAATTGGACTCGTTCTCGCAGGCATATACACCGAATACATCACTCGATTCCTCATCCTCCGCAACAACGGGCAATACGAGCCAGAATTCCGGATCGCGCTCGTGATACCCACGCTCCTGTTTTCCGGCATCGGACTCTACGGTTTCGGCATCGCGGCTTCGGATATCGAGAAATACGGCTGGATAGTGGTAGAAGTATTTCTGGCCTGCATAACCATTTCCATGGTCATGGGTGCCACGGCATCTGCCCAGTACCTCCTCGACGCCCATCGCGATATCGCCATCGAGACTTTTACCTGCTTGATCATATTCAAGAATCTGTTTTCGTTTGTGTTGGCCTATTATGCTTATTCGTGGGTGCTGGAAAAGGGGTTTGAGCGTATGTTTGTCGTGTTTGGGAGTATCGAGGTGGGTATCTGTTTGTTGGGGATTCCGATGTATGTGTTGGGGAAGAGGAATAGGGAGTTCTTTTATCGGCATGATATTCTCAAGCTGGCGAGATTGAGGTAGGAAGAGGTATGCTGTAATCCTCAACTCCAATCGTAAATTACCTGAACTCAGTATTTTCAAGACTCAAGTGCTGTGATGGTGTACACGTCACAAACAATCACTCACCTCACCAGCCCGAAGACCCAGATGAAATCGCCGCATCGAACATTTTGACCAAAGCACTATCCCTCCACCCACCAAACCAGCCCTTCGCTTCCTCATCACCAGGCCTCAACCCCTGCAATTTTTCCAAAACTTTGTAATTCTTCGCTTTTCGCGCATCCCTGATAGCCACAGAAGTATCCGCTCCTCTGCTAAGCAGCAAGTTGGTGACTTGTTCATGCCCATTAGCCACAGATTGATATAACGCGCAGTGAGAGTGTCCAGGGCAAGAATGATCAACTTTGACACCGTGATCGAGGAGTAAAGTGACAATGGGAACATCGCCTCTGCTAGCAGCAACGATAAGTGGTGTTTCCGTCTGAGCGAGGTCGTCTGCGTTGGCGCCGTGATTGAGCAGTGTGATAACGATGGAAAAGTGTCCTTTATCGACTGCACGGATCAGGGCACTGCCTTGGTGGTGTGGGGCTTCGATGTCGGCGTTGTGGGAGAGGAGGGTGGAGATGAGGGTTTCGTGGCCCATGGCACAGCAGTATTGGAGGGGTGTGAGGTTGAATTGATCGCGTGCGTTTACATCGGCGCCGTTGGCTAGTACGAGGCGTGCCATGTCGTCGCTGTTGATATGGCAGGCGTATCGTAGAGGGGTAGGTTCATCTTGGGCGCTAGGGATGGCAGCAGCACCATCAGCACCATCAGTTCCTGGCGGTATGTGATGGTACAGCAGTCTTTTCACTACGTCGAGATGGCCTTTTTCGGCAGCAATGCGCCAGGCTGCATTGCGACTCTGGTCTTCAATTTTCGACTTCTTGGATAAAAGCAGCATTTCCACCATCTGCAGGTTTCCCGAAGAAGCCGCCACGCCGAGAGCATCGCCTTTCGGTCCGGGTGTACTGATAGAAGCACCATAGTCGAGTAGTATTTGCACGACTCCGTAATGCCCTCGATGCACCGCAGCTTGGAGAGCCGTGCCATATTCCAGTCCGTCGGCTTGGACGTCAATCTCGACTCCACGTACGAGCATGGCGTGTTTGATCACTCCTGCTTTGGCAAAGTGTATCGAGTTTGTATAGTCAGGACCCGGGGCGTCTACGTCGGCGCCGTATCTGAGCAACATCTCGACCACAGTCTCTTGCCCTAGCACGGCTGCGTTTTGCAGCGCTGTTCGCCCGAATATATCACGGCCGTGGGACGCCTTTGCTTCGATGAGCAACTTGACTGTATCGGTGTTATCAGGAATACCTGCGGCCAGTGCTAATGTACTGTCCGCGATGACAGCATCATGACTCAGGATCTTTCTTGTTGTTGCGACTTGTCTCTTGGCCACTGCAGTATCCAGGGGAGCCCAATCAAGGCCATCCAGAAAAACGGCACGCTTGAGATTCACATCCGCACGATCAAGCAGGAGGTCGATTATCACCTCGCTGCCATTCTCTACAGCTAATGCAAAGGCAGTGCCGTGGTATCCGATTGCATTGATTTCCGCACCAGCTTCGATCAGAATCCTGACAACGTTCAATTTTTCAGATGCGGCTGCCGACTGCAATGGACTGAAACCATGCCCACATGCAAAAGCCTGTCTCAAGGCTGCGCTTTGAACGAGCGTATTGGTATCCGCACCCATTTCCAATAGAGCCTTTGCGGCTATCAGCTCTGAGGCCAGACTGGCAGTTTGCAACAGGTCAGTTCCATGTCCCCACTGAGCGAGGAAGTTCAGAGTGGGGTTGTTGACGTGCAGAGTCATGTCTTGAATGCCCTCGACGTGATGGAGCTGCGGTGAGCCAGGCTCCCAAGGTACGGTGTTGACATCAGCGCCGCAACTGATGAGAGCACTGACAATCTCCGCGTGATCGCTCTGAATGGCTGCCATCAGGGCATTTCCGCACGTCCCACCAATGATGTTGGGGTCGGCCTTCTGCTCAATAAGCAATTGGACGATCTCAAAGTGGCCATGCTTAGAAGCCGCGTATAGAGCAGTGCCGTACTGCCCTGGCACAAGGTAGTTGATACAAGCTCCAGCCTCGGCCAACATTCTCACGATGTTGAAGTGACCATACTCTGCCGCAACGGAAAGTGCACTGGCTCCAGGGGGTGTAAGAAATGCAAAGTGATCGATAGCTCTGGCAGACGCGCCGTAACGGAGCAAATCTCGCACAACATCAGTATGCCCTTGCTGAGATGCTGAGATTGTTGCAGCATCTAGACGAGATTGGAGAAAATCCACTGGACGACCGTCAGGCTGTAGCTTGGAAATATCCAGCTCGAGTTCTATAAAGTGTCTGCAAGAGCGTGCAAGCCCTTCCCGAGCGGCGATGAATAAAGCATAGGATCCTTGACACCCTGATTGGATGCGGGGATGGCAGAACTCGAAGAAGGACATCAGCTGCAGTAAGTCTGACTGCAGAAATTCGATTATCAACGCTAGTACATCGTCATCGGATGGCTCCAAAGCTCTTGCTTGCCGAGGCCATACATCGATAGCGCAATTGGCGAAGGGATACCTTCGCATGAAGTCGAACATGTCATCAAATTGCCAATCCAAACAACCCAAATACGCAAAGCACGAACTCATGATCGAGACCCTTGCAGCCTTTTCTTCCAGCTGACTTTGGAATGGTTGAGGGACGTCTGGTGACAGCAGGAAATCTTTGACAGAGGCATGAGCGAAGCACAGGGTCAGTATATTGGTATCACCGACGCGCGCCATCATGACCAGACCGGAGCAGATACTGACGACAGAAGAGAGGTCGAAAAGTCTATCACCAATGTCAAAAGCAGGGGTCACGTCCGGTCGTACAACAATGGCGTCGTTATATCCAGCGATAGTCATCTTGACATCCGAGTCCGACCAAATCAGCATCTTCAGGATAAAGACGACTTCGCGATAGTGCGGGCTAGACTTTATCGTAGTCAATATTCGGGCGTAAGTATCGTTCAGCGTGTTCGGCAAATCCTCGAGCGCTTTCTCGATAGCGGGCTTGTTGTGACATTGACTCAACTGGTCCAACTGGAGAGCAGCCCATCGGAACCTGTGTGTTCTGTCAGTATCCAGTCTCATGACGGAAAAGGTTTCCTGAAGTGTAGACTGACATTCCACCAGCTTTTTTGACCAACATCTTCTTTACTCTTTCGCGCAGCACAGATTGACCATGCAGATCCATGAACTCATCATCATCTAGTCTTGCGTTGACAAAGACACCGATGTCTTGGTTGACATCCTCGACCGTGATGGGTAGTATCTGGTCTCCATCTTGCCAATTGACAACCTGTGTTTGCGACGTGACCAACAGACGCACGTCAAGAGTCTGGAGTGCTTGCAGGTTCTTACACCATCGAAGTACTCGTTCGTATGTCTTGGACTCGTCGAGTGCATCGATGACAATTTTGCAACCATCCATTTGCCCGAGTATGGAAGTCAAGGTCTGATCCATCTGCTTTATGCTGGGTTGCTGGCTTCCACCTCTGTGGGAGGTATGCAACAGTCCGATGGCAGTTCGGGCAAGAGGTGACTTGTGATAGAGTTGTACCAAGAAACATCGAAGCATGTCTTCGAAGTTTTGTTTGTTCTGGTCGTTGAAATCGAAGTAGAAGAAAATCACCGGATCAGAGTCAGCCTCGATCAGATGCTCGATTATGGTCGAACTAAGGACTGTCTTGCCGCAGCCAGAAGGGCCGTAAAGCCACAGAAAATCATTTTGCGCAGTCTTGAATGACATGAATCGCTCGTGAAAGTGGAACCACTGGCCGGTACCAGCACTATGTTTTTCCAGTGCGCGATTGTGGTTGGTTGAAGGGTCCGGTGCCGCGAGCCATGTGAGAATCGCTTTTGCTTGTTGTGAGGATTTGATGTCTTTGATTGATGCACTAACGTCGCGCACATCTTCCGACACTGGCCACTGTTAGACGTGTCCTGGTCGGCCGCACCGGCATGAGGTTTGGACGCCCAGTATCACTCACGTTGATCGATATGCATCGCAAGCCTCTCCTCTTCCACCACACGATGTGGTAGAATCTCCTTGAGCAGATCTTTTGCGTAAGCAGCAGCTGTTAGCGCTGCATAGCCTTGCCAGTCTTTATTCTTGTGGCTGTCACTATAGTCACAAATGCCGCGGATAACCATGCAAGGGAAGCGGTTCATGAGTCCAGCCGCTTCCATCTCAAAGCATAAGATGCCCTTTTCCTTCGCGAGCTTGTCTCTTACGACAGCGTTTTTCATCAGTTGATTGCCAGATGCAATTAGGCCGTAATGGATTGCTGGGTCATCGTCATCGTCTTCCCTGAGTCGGCGCACAATCATGCTGGCTTGCTGCTTTGCACACACATCCTCGCAGCCAACTTCGCTGTCATTAGGATGTGTGATGTTAGTAGCGAACAGGCGATCAGAATCGAGGCTTGGCCGTGCAAAACCTCGCTTCTTGAGTCGTGGCCAGCGGTTGAGTATAGAGTCGATCGTTCTCTTGATCTGGTGCCCATCTCTATCATATCGTCGTCTGAGTCCGGGAAGAGCCGATCGAACAGTGTCAGACGGTTGGTCGAGAAAGCCAGTCTGAACAAAGCCGAGTTCTTGTATCGTTTTTCCCATGTCATACTGATAGATCCCGCCAGTGCCATTACCAGGTGAGCTCACCACGACATCTCCCAGACGAATGTCATTTTTGGATGTTGGCGCACCTCCGCCGATACCGACCATCAGCCCAATGCGGATGTTGGGAAAGCTGCGGAGCATGTTCGTAACAACACTGGCGGCCGAGCCCACTCCATACTCGCCGTCCGGAAGTACCGCCATGACAACATAGTGGCCGGCGATCTCGCCAAGTGTATAATGGTTGGTGTCGCTGGGCGCTATTCCAATTGGTGGCTCATGTTCCAGATCCAGAAAGAGGTGGGCGGCAGTATACTCCTTGAGGACAGCACATATCCAGCCGACGGTATAGTCCTTGGGGTTCGACATTGTGGCACATAGTAGATGCGAGCAAAGGAGGTACAGATGTGTGAGTGAGTGAGTGAGTCAACAGCTACATGCACTGACGGCAGCTGAATATATTATAGCTCGGCTATCGAAGCCTGATCCTTCGGGCGCAGCATGCATCCAATCTCGTGTCGATGCATAGGCGCATAAGACTAGCGATTGGCGATGCGCGATAATGCTGGGAACTGAATCAAAGCAGCTGAGGATGCATGTGCTATGGTCATGAGGACTGAGATCGCTCAAGTCGCGTGTCGTGTGAAGTTCGTCACGGAGGTAGCATAGAAGAAGAGGCGCGACTCATTGCGAAAACAAGGTAGTTTGCTATGAGAAGCGACATAGAGTAGCGCTTTTTGATGGGACTCTCGAATCGAGCAGCAAGTACCTCTTCTCATGGAAGTGGAAGTTGCGAAATTTCCGCATGAGACCTGATGAGGAAGTAGGTCCTAGGATGGCAGACAGCGCCAAGACTTATGACGAATGTTATATGGGCAGGGTCATCCTATAAGCTACCAACTTAGGTGATAAATCGTGCACTGCCAGCGACACATAACACTATCTGATTCGAGATCTGGATAGCATATACCTCCAGTGATGCTAATGACCATGTGTTGTTTTGAGCATATTCAAACTCGAATTGAGGGCGCTAAGTGTGATATCTGTTTTCTGGTTCTTAGAAGCTGGAACGACGAGCAAAATGCGTATACTATGACACGGACGCTTGTTACATTTACCGATGATTGAAACCTTTACAGGCCTGCGAATTGCGTCTTGAGCGTCCAGATTCACTATGTGCCCTTGCACGACCGCTCAAAAAGCGCGACCTGGTGAACATCAATAACCAACCATCTACCAAAACGCCAAGGTCTTGCATGTGAAGAGAGACCCTGAAAGCTTGTCGATCGCACCAGCGGTGAAGCGCTTGGAGCTCCTGACACTTTCCACATCATCACCATCCATTCTTATCACTACCCATACCACACACGATGGACTTTGCCTACGACCAAATCCAAGAGGAGTCCCTGCCCTCGGACCGCGAGGGACAACAGAACACGACCGACCGCCCACCCACAGACCTCAACACCGAGTTCCAGCAAGCCTTCAAGGCCGTCTCGTCGTCACCCTGGGGAGCAAAACTCGGCGGCTTCTGGTCGCAAGCAAAAAAGCAGGGCGAGAGTTTATATTCAGATGCGCAAAAGGAATACGCCAGCCGCAGCGAGCAAGCCGCAAAGGTGGCCGGAGAGCTGCAGAAGAGCATTGTCGAGAGCACGAGAAACATTTCCATAAACCCTGATGCCGGTGCTGCAAACACGTCCTTTTCAGATCCCACGTTTGCATTGCCAGAAGGCGCTGAGGTCAAAGAAAAGGAAGCGGTCACAGACGCACAAGCAGGAGCACAAGCAACGCGACCAGACTCGCTGCCCGCCGACATTGTCAAGGAAGCCACCTCGCTCGTCTCGCTACTCCGCTCCAAAGCCACAGCCGCAACCGCAAACCTCAATCTCCAAAAGATACAGCAGGCAGAAGACGCAGCAGACGAAGCCCTCCTCAAGTTTGGCACCGGCATCAAGTCCTTCCTCCGCGATGCCGTCACCGTCACCGCCCCCACAGCCACCTCAGAGGTCCTCTTCGAGACCAACGATGCAGAGGGCAAACGAGTCATTCATTCCAGCAGATTCGATGCCCAGTTGCATGTCATCCACACATCAGCTCAGAGCTTCACGAGCGATCCCGATAGTGCCGAGTACGGCCAATTCGCAAAGGACTTTGACATATCGGCAAAGACAGACGCCATCGCCGCAGACCTGGACAAGTACCCAGAGTTGCGGAGAGCAATGGAAAAACTCGTGCCCGAAAAAGTCGAATACGCCATCTTCTGGACGCGCTACTACTTTTTGCGCAAGGTGATCCAAGAGGAGGAAGTCAGAAGGAGAGAAGTCCTCAAGGGTATGTATTGCTTTAATATCCACCATATCCTCAGTGACTAACAAGATCCAACAAACAGGCGCATCACAATCTACAGACGAAGACCTCACCTGGGGCTCCGACGATTCAGACGACGAAGAAGACAAAGCACCCACGCCCACAAAAGAAAAAACACCCATCCCTGCCGCCACTGCCACACCTGCTGCCTCGCAACCCGCCACCTCAACAAACCCATCACCACCTCACCACGAAGAAGAAACAAAATCCGTCTCCTCCAGCGATGCCTCCTACGACATAGTCTCAGGTACCACCAGCCGTGCAGCTGGCTCGCCAAAGGACGAGAAGAGCGAGGTCAAGGCAGCCGCCAAGATTGATGAGGAGAGTGACGAGGAAGATTGGGAATAGATCGGTTTCATCTCTTGTTGGTTCTTTGTCATTTGCTGGTGTTTGGGAGATCCAGGATTGGTGTTTGTGGGAATTCTTTAGGGTTGGGCTGGCGATGGTTGGATTCAGGACTGTGTCAGTGCAGGAAAGGCATTGGATTGCATGGCTGTTTGAGTGGTGAGGAGATTTGAAAGTAAAGACGAGATCATGGAATCGCTGTGCTATGCTATGCTACGCTATGCTAACTTTGATGCTATACATTTGATGCAAAATGCTTCTTCCCCTTCTCCTTGCAGCAATCACCACTCGTCAACTCGAACTCTGTCTCCCAAGCGGACTTTTCGGCATCTCCTCCCTCTTCCTCAACAACCCTTTCCTCCCTTTCTGCTCAGGCGTCCCAGGACTCCGACTGCCCTTTTCCCTCAACGGCGTAACTCCTCTGGGCGAAGGACTAGACGGCATACTCGAACTGCTTCCCCGACCCGAGAAGTAACCAGGGTACTCGATACTCTGCCTGACCTCGCCAGTCCACCCTAACCCCTCACTCGCCTCCCTGTATCACCCCCCTGCAAAAGTCCTTGCGGGCGTATTGCCACTGCGGGGATGTTGGAGATACTCTTCTCCGCGCCGCTTGATGGGGCTCTCGTCGTAGGGGTCAAAGCCCACTCTACGGCGCGCATCTCTGCGGACGCGTTGACGGTACTCTGCATTGGAGCCCGCGCCCGTGGTCGCCGAGTCTTCGAGGAAGAAGTTGAGGAGTTCGTCTTCGATGGTCAGGTGTGAGGATTGGCGGAATTGTTGGAGGGCGGTGAGGCGGATGAGCATCTCGAGGAGGGATAGGGAGGTGCGGATGGTGGTTTGGGGTGTTGAGAGTGTGGGGGGTGGAGGGAGGAGTTGTTGGGTTGATGGCGTGGTTGGGGAGGAGGATTGCAGGTTCAAGGAGGAAAGGCCGTTGGTGAGGGATGAGTCTATGGAGGCTTGACGGGGTCGAGGTGTGGTGATGGGGTCTGGAGTTGACGTTTCGTCCTCGTCGTCTTCGTCATCAGAAGGCGGTTCTTCGGTGTAGACTTCAAAGGCTATCCATTCTGGGTCCAGATCTGGAGGGAGTCGCCAGTGAGCATCGGGGTCGGGTTTCGCTGTCGGCTCTTCGCTTTCTGCTTGAGGTCGAGGTGTGGAGTCTCGAAGGAGCTGAGCATTGATTTGTGCTTGTTCGTCTAGGTCCGTGTCGTCACTCTCTTGTGTTTGTGGTCGTTCGTCTACTTCATCATCATCATAATAGTCTTGTTCTTCGGTGTATCGTCTCTCCATCATGCGTCTCGGTGGCTCTGCATGAATGTCGCGTTTGAGCAGGAGGATAGGGTTGTTGGTCTCGCCTTCAGAGCCGATGTTGAGAATCTTGCCAGTGTCCGCATAGAATATCTTGGAGATTTCGTGGATGGGAATGACATCTCGGATACCTGCAAGAGCGACTTCTTCGAACGGACCAGGCTGAGGTTCGTCTTCCTCGAAAGTATGTACTCTGTCGTCGTCCAGGTCTTCAATCACAACCAGCTGGTAGGCATACTCGACTGTTAAACCGTCAGAAGGTAACTCCTTGGGAAAATAACGTGCGCCGCTCGGAGTTGTCAAATTTCCAGGCAGATGATACAGGCTGTCCAGTGGTACGCGGACCAGCTTGACTCTGGCTTTGTGAATGACTTCCTTCCAGGTAGCTTCGCGGGCAGTCTCCTCGTCGTGCGGTCTGTTGGTATGACTGGCGAAGAGCATGTATACAGATAGAGTATAGACTGGACCGACTTGAACATCCTGGCCAGGAGCCGCGGTATACTGCGAATCAGCTGCCGTGAGAAAAGTGCTGGCCTGCAAGAGGCGGGATGGCGAGACTGTAGCGGGGAGATTTGTGGACAAGTTGACACCGGAAGTGGTGATGGCGAGGTTGATCAGCGGTACAGCATCTTCAATGCGAGCAAGCAACTTCTTGACGTCCGAAACAATGAGTTGCAGCTCAAGCTCATTCTGTTCTTTCGATTTTGCACGTGAACTTTTCCGTCGGTATAGCTCTTCCTCGTTGGCTGCATTAGCAAGACGAATTCCTAGCGCCTGGATCTCCCAGCGCAAGTCTTTGGTCAGCGTGACTGCAGACTCCAGAGAAGTGTTTCCACGAGCCGCAATCAACTCTATCATATCGATGGCTGGGGAGATGATTCTGATTTTGCTTTCCAATCGCACTTGAAGGTTGAGCAGCTCTTCCCGCTTGCCTCCTCTAGGTGCCGTTTTGACCAGTCTTGTGCATTGTCGTATGGCATATGTGCTTGTGATTGCGATGCCTGACCGAATGGCATAGTTCATAGCCTGCTGGGTTACTTTGGCTAGCAGGATGTCCATGATTGCTGCAGTGAAAAATGTCGTCTGTCAAGTGAGAGACTTGGACTGCAGCAGTCTGACTGGAGGCGGATATTGAAGTTCTTGTTTAATCAAAGATCAGGCTGCAATGGCGTTTGTTTCACGCGGAGAAGTTGATGTTTCATGTTGACCTTCGTCATTGGCTTCTGCACCACTTCCGGCAGCGGCTCGGCCCGTTGATGTGCATGTTTATGCAGCCTTGCGCGTGCAGATTGATGTCGTCTCCTAATCGCGTCTCCTTGGTCGCACCTTCCATTCCACGCGACTGACGGTGGCAAACCATCTCGCAATCGCCATATCTACGCGTCCCATGCGCCGAGTAGATCGAACATGATATTCAAGACCTCGATTTGTTCCGCGCAACCTCCCGACACAGGCCCGTCATGGTGCTCTGCCGCGTCCGACTGAATTGTCTGGACCACTATCAAGCATATCCCGGACCATTCGACCCTCCACTATGGGGTGATCCTTCATTGTTGTCGCAGCGAAACCTCCCTCAAGTCCCTGTAGTGAGAGTCTTTGGTGCAACCGAGACTGGGCAGAAAGTTTGCCTACATATCCACGGCGCATTTCCGTACCTCTACATCGAATACACCGGCCCGCTCGACCGCGCCTCCGTCGACGATCACATCGCAGACCTCCGACTATCCATCGATCATGCCCTCGCAGTTTCATACAGAAGAAATACGGCAGATGGCAAAGCAATCTTTGTCGCCCATATCAGCCTTGTCAAGGGTGTCCCATACTTTGGCTACCATGTCGGCTACAAGTACTTTCTGAAGGTCTACCTCCTCAATCCCTCCAATATGACTCGTCTGTCCGATCTGCTCCATCAAGGCGCCATCTTGAAGCAAGTCTTCCAGCCCTACGAGAGTCATTTGCAGTTTCTTGCTCAATGGATGTGCGACTTCAACTTGTACGGCTGCAACTACATCGACACAGACAACCCCTTCTTCCGCGATCCAGTCCCAGATGTGGCAGACCTTGTGAACCCATATCATGAATGGCACGACAGATCCATTCCCGACTCGCAACGTCTCAATGTGGACCAATTCCAACGCCAGAGCCATTGTAGTGTCGAGATAGACATCCGCGTTCAAGACATCTTGAATAGGCACGAAGTCAAGGATAGGTCGCTACACCATGACTTTGTCGAACGGTTGAACCATCTGGCGCCTGAGGAAAAGTTTGTGCAGTCTATGGCTGGCTTGTGGAGGGATGAAACAATCAGGCGAAAGAAACGCATGGGCATTACAGATCCCGGCAGCAGTCCATTCCCACCAGAAGTTCTCGTCTCTATGTCGCATGATCCACGTAATACTGAAAATGGTGGGTGGATACATGAGCAAGAATTTCGAAACATGGTGGAAGAGCTTGCCAAGGACGAGCGACAGAGGATGGGCGGAGCTGCTCCCACATTCGACACCTTTGTCAAGCCTCGCGAAGAAGAGTTCCAGATACAGACTACACTGGAAAGCGTTGAAGAGCTCTTCCACGAAAAGTGGCAATTCGCGTCGATCGACGCTCCCAAAGACCTTACGCAGAGACTCGCTGATGAAGGATCCGGCTTGGGAGATGCTCTGGTGGATGAGTCTAGCATTCTGCAGCTTGCATCAGACGAGCAGTCATATGAGTCTGACGAGGATCTTGCTCGCGAAATCGCCTTGACTCAAGCCCAGCAAACCCTCCAGAATGCTGCGCCAGATGTTGAAGCTGATGATGAGACTCGTCCTGATGGCAGTGATTATGCTCAGCAATTCCTTGATCCACTGGACTCTATGTCTACAGATTCCGTACCGCGAACTTCCCAGCCGACAAACGATGGAGAACCACCTGTCCCTAAACCAATAGCACCGCCTGTCGAAGTCAAACATGGAAAAAAGCGTCAGGTGGTCGATGGAGAGACAGCTGTCAAACGTCGAAAGGTGGTCGGCTTCGCGCAGGATCCACAAGCACCTCCGCCTGACGAGGCTGTAGGTTCTAGACGCAAGAATTTCAAAGTCAAGGATTGTGTGACCACTTCTCAGGTCATGGCGGACGTCGAGGCTGATCAGGGCAGTGACTTGCTCCATGATCCTCCTCCTGCCTCTACACAACTGCCGAATAGTCAAGAATACAAGAACAGGAGAATCTCGCAATCCTATCCAGCTGTGAAGAATCCACATGATCCCGATACTATGCTCCGGCTCAGTCAAAGAGACGAAGTGCCTGGGAAGACGACTCCGACCACGCCTGCTAAGTCGAGCCAGTCTCAGCGTCATGGCTTTCCTTCTTCATCTTGGACCAGATCAAAGTACACAGCCAATGCTACTCCATCAAGACCGACTGTCATTTCTCCAGCTGCGAGGAACCTTGCAAACAACTATTGCAAGAGTTTTGGAGATGGCGCTAATGGCGTGGTCATTCTTGGTCAGACGCCGCCTAAACGAGCGGAAGTCTCAGGCACAATGATTGAGCATGGAATACCACCAGTGATCTACCAAGATGCATTCTACAGCAATGAGCAAGACGTGCCTGAGCGTTCGAGAGAGTACGCTGGCCAGGAGTTCAAGCTTGAAAGTAACACTGTTCCCTTCTTGCCTGAGTTTGACCCTACTGGCGAGTCGGATGCTTCGAAAGGAGCCAAGGTCCCCATTGTTCTCGACAAAGCCAAAGAAGATCTGGATCATCAAGCTCGTCGAAACGACTGTTTCCTCCGACGCTGGGAGATCGAAGCTCGTCCTCCATCATTTTCAGAAGTACACAACTGGCTTCAGGCGAAACGTTCGACTGTCGAAGACGCACTTGAGGAAGATGACGGTGAAGTTGACCATCCCCTTTCGCAACAAAACTTTCTGAAGCGGACAAAACCCATGCTGTCGCAGGTTGAAGGTCCAACCCAAAGAAACAAACATGGCTTCAAATTTTCTCAGAAGAAGAAATCAACAAGTGTGCAGCACGAAGTACAGTACATGTCTATCATGAGTCTTGAAGTGCATGTCAATTCTCGAGGTGATTTAGCTCCTGATCCTGAGCATGACGAGATCTCTTGCGTCATCTGGTCACTGAAAGCTGACGATACTGATCTTGTTGGCAACGCCGGACACGACGATAAATACGTGGGTGTCATCGTGCTGTCGACCGAGGGGGATCTGGTTGAACGTATGCGCAAGTCAGTCGGCGTAGATGTTGAAGAAGAGGACAATGAGCTCGATGTTCTCAATCGACTGGTTGATATTGTCCGTGAGTACGACCCAGACATTCTCACTGGTTACGAAGTACACAATTCATCCTGGGGCTACCTGATTGAACGTGCTCGCTTGCAGTATGAGTTCAATCTGTGCGAAGAGCTATCTCGTGTCAAGTCTCAGTCTCACGGTCGTTTCGGTAAAGACGCCGACAAATGGGGCTTTGAGCATACTTCGACAATTCGCATCACTGGCAGACACATGATCAACATCTGGCGGGCTATGCGAGGTGAACTCAACTTGCTGCAATACACCATGGAAAATGTCGTGTTCCATCTTCTCCACAAGCGTATTCCTCACTACTCGTTTGCAGACCTGACAACGTGGTACAAGAGTGCAAAACCTCGAGATCTGGCCAAAGCATTGGACTACTTCATCACCCGTGTACAGCTCGACTTGGAGATCCTGGATGCCAACGAACTCGTGCCTCGCACATCTGAACAGGCTAGATTGCTCGGTGTCGACTTCTTCAGCGTCTTTAGTCGAGGCTCTCAATTCAAAGTCGAGTCGCTCATGTTTCGCATTGCCAAACCAGAATCTTTTGTTCTGGTGTCTCCTAGTCGAAAGCAAGTTGGCCAACAGAATGCGCTTGAATGTTTGCCGCTTGTCATGGAGCCACAGAGTGCCTTTTACAACAGTCCACTGCTCGTACTCGACTTCCAAAGTCTGTATCCGAGTGTGATGATTGCATACAACTATTGCTACTCGACGTGTCTTGGTCGTATCACACCATGGCGAGGTCAAAACAAGATGGGCTTCACGGATTTCAAACGTGATCCCGGTCTGCTCGATCTCGTCAAAGACAAGTTGAACATTTCACCAAACGGCATGATGTACGTCAAGCCAGAGATGCGCAAGTCATTACTGGCAAAGATGCTGGGCGAGATCTTGGAGACCAGAGTCATGGTCAAGTCGGGCATGAAAGTAGATAAAGATGACAAGACATTGCAGCAACTTCTCAACAACAGACAACTCGCTCTGAAGTTGATTGCAAACGTTACTTATGGTTACACATCCGCCTCTTTCTCTGGCCGCATGCCTTGTTCCGAGATCGCAGACTCGATCGTCCAAACTGGCAGAGAGACACTCGAGAAAGCCATCGCCCTCATTCACGCAACCTCAAAATGGGGTGCTGAAGTCGTCTACGGAGACACTGATTCGCTATTCGTGTATCTCAAAGGCCGCAGCAAAGACGAAGCCTTTGTCATTGGCGATGAAATAGCAAAAGCAGTCACAGACATGAATCCTCGACCTATCAAACTCAAGTTTGAAAAAGTATACCATCCTTGTGTCTTGCTGGCAAAGAAACGCTACGTGGGCTTCAAATACGAGCATCCCTCTCAGACCGAGCCAGACTTTGACGCCAAAGGTATAGAGACAGTCCGACGAGATGGCACACCCGCCGAGCAAAAGATTGAGGAAAAGGCACTGAAGCTACTCTTTCGCACATCCGACCTCTCGCAAGTAAAACATTACTTCCAATCCCAATGCCACAAAATCATGACTGGCAAGTTCAGCATCCAAGACTTTTGCTTTGCGCGAGAGGTCAAGTTGGGCACATACTCTGACAAAGGACCTGCTCCCCCTGGCGCACTCATAGCCACCAAACGCATGCTCAAAGACGCGCGAGCAGAACCTCAATATGGAGAACGCGTCCCCTATGTCGTTATCGCCGGCGGCCCTGGCGCAAGACTCTTTGAACGTTGTGTCGAGCCCGAACGTCTTCTCTTCGACGAACACGCAGAACTGGATGCCGAGTACTATATCAGTAAAAACCTGATTCCGCCACTCGAGCGCATCTTCAATCTCGTAGGGGCGAACGTTCGCGCTTGGTATGATGAGATGCCCAAAGTGCAACGAGTGCGCAGTATCGGCGCTGCAGGCGCCGCCACAAAGGGCATTCACAAGACCATGGAGAGTTACATGCAAGTCTCTACTTGTGTAGTCTGCAGAGTCAAACTTGCGCAGCCGGCGCCGGGGACAGTGGCATTGCCTCTGTGTGCCCAATGTGCCAAAAGTCCTTCGCTTACACTTCTTGCCCTTCGCAATAAATCACGCGCAGCCCATACAAAAAAGGTCGACATGGACCGCGTATGCAGAAGTTGTGCTGATGTTCCTGTGGGTGACGAAGTCAAGTGTGATAGTAGAGATTGTCCGGTGTTTTACAGCAGAGTCAAGGCTAGTGCAAAATGGGCAGCCGAGAAGGAGAGACTGGAGAGTGTCGTTGAGGCTGTGGAAAAACTGGAGGAGAAGAGAGTGAGGGAGCTGTTTGAATGGTGAGCGAGGATCAGCGTGGACGACAGCCCCTGCTATAGCGATGCGTGAATTATCCAAGAAACTTATTTAGCCCCGCCAAATGTTTACAGGGAGACGACTATTGGTGAACAGCCTTTCTTGAAGTTATCAGGGCAGGAACCAGGTCACTTGACGACACCCAACGCGTCAACAAATTCCGCTTTCATCACAAATTCTCAATCAACAAGCACAGAGCAGAGCGTCCAATCTGATATTAAGCCCCGTAGAACAGGACTTGTCTAGTCAGGCACCGCAATCTCCCACAATCACCATCGAATCCAGGAAGTTTTCTTCCGTCTTCGAGCCATCGCCCGAGGGTAATGTCAAGATGAGTGAAACTAGTTCGTCAAGGACAATGACTGGTCTATCTACCGCGCCTTCGCCTCTCCAGCGCGAGAAGGCACAGAATGTTGACGCGCAAAAGATACAGTCAATCGATTCCTGTTTACCACCACTAAATCGCACCCACTCTCAAACCGATGAAGGCACCATTGGCAAGATTTTTACACCCACGATTGAGAAAAGGCTGCTCGGCGATGCGTGCCAGCACTACCAGTCAATCACGTTCATGACATCGCTCAATCGTTTCTCGTTTGAGGAGCTAAGGTTGACTGATTACAACAAGCTGAAGGAATCAAACGAAACATCGAGCGCAGACTCTGATATGTCCGCCGCGCCTGCCGCTTTCCAGGCCAAGAACGTAAAGAAGCCGCCACCGGACTTGCTGCGATTGCACGAACCCAGCAAGCCTTATGAAATGCCATTGGACATGGGAAATTCGCCTTCAATCTGTACCCGCCAACCAACAGAGACAGAAAGCACCCAGTCAACTCCTGCAGTCCAACCCACACCTCTGTTGACCCGCAAAGATGACGATAGAGCATCAAGATTGTTCTTCGGTCTGTCGTCAAAGCGTGAGATGGATGCCAAAAGCATATCAGCCTCTATGTCTCATTTCAAGCCTAAGAAGGACGCCACGAGTAAATATCCCTCTATATTCGATTTCAAGCCTGCATCTACAAAGCCCGAGACCGGATCTCGTCTCAACTGTGCCCCCTTGACCGACACGGCTGCAAAAGACATGCCTGCCACTTCTTGGGTTTCGACTTCCGTGCCCTCAAAACAAGACACCGGTTCTGCAAACACCACGTCCTTGTTCAGTCGTTTACCAAAGCCAACAACCAAAGCTGGTTTCACTTTCAGCGTGATTCCTGAGACAAACTGTTCCAAGGATCAGGAAGCAACCACTCATATAAAGGGTTGCAACACGGGTGCCGAGATATTGAAAAGACCAGCTACGTTCCCGACTGAGACTGCAGAAAAGAGGCAAAAGATTGTCTTAGGCAAGCGATTATTGTTTGGCCAATCCCCCATCGACCAGGGAATACTTCAAAGACGACCTCTCTTCGGCTTTGGACCAGAACAATCAAAGCCAAAGATGGGCAACAAGCTCACCACCGACGACTTTGGTCAATTTACTTCTCTGTCTAACCAGAGCAAATCATCTGGCCATCAAGACCATCTCAAGCCATTTTCCAACATCGCTGCCACTCTTCCTCAGTCTAAAGGCACTACCGATACTATGATTACTGCCAACATCATGCCGAATGGGGAATTCACACAACAAGTCGACCAGATGTCAGCACCCGCTCACCAACACACTGGTTCCCACAAGCTTTCCGACACCGCCACGAGCATCGCCCTCACTGAGTTCGGCGAGACAACGATCGCCGCGTCTCAACCCTTACCTTCCGCCTTCAGATTCAAGACTGGAGAACATCTCAGGTACATGCAACTCCACCACATCAAGGACAGCAAGACTTCCGGCGCAGACGAGCAACTGCGCACTACACCACTAGTCTCGCTCACAGTCAAGGAAGCCTCTGAAGCTAGAAACAGCACAACCTCCATGTTTCCTCAATACGCTTTCCTCGGCTGCCGCATTGCAGAATCCGTTCCTAACGACAAAGACTTTCAAGGAGAACCCGAGCCCATTCTTCTCAATACCAACACACCATGGTCAGCATTCATCTGCGGCTCCCAAGGCAGTGGCAAGAGTTATACCCTATCGGCCATCATCGAGAACTGTCTTTTCCCTTCTTCCACCATCGGAAAACTGCCTGAACCGCTTGCTGGGATTGTGTTTCACAACAACACTACCTCTGCTCACAACATCTGTGAAGCCGCGCACTTGGTATCTCTGGGTGTCAAGGTCAATGTCCTCGTCTCTCGCAGCAATTTCCACGCTCTGAGTAACATTTACAAGAATGCGGTGGGAGAACAGCATGCAAAGCTGTTGAATTTGTAGCCCTTGGTGTTGCAGAGCCAGCATCTTAATGCACAACGCATGTATCGCTTGATGGCTTTTGCAGAGGGCGAGACCGCCGTGCCGCTGTATATGGAAGTCATCATGAGGATCCTGCGCGAGATGGCTGTTACTGGATTGCCTTTCGAGTACTCTACCTTCAAAGCCAAGCTTGACAACGAAGGCCTGCAGCCAGGTCAAAAAGTCATGATGGAGATGCGCCTGAATCTTCTAGAGTCGTTCTTGGATTCCAGTTGTCTTCAAGCTGGCAAAAAGTCTGTGAGCAAAAAGGGTGATTTGTTTGCTGCACAGCCGGGTACTTTGACGATTGTCGATCTCAGCGATCCATTCCTGGATGCTGGTACCACATGTACGCTTTTTGACATTTTGCTCAGCGTCTTCTTGTCCTCGCGTTCTGCATCCGGTCTCTTAGTTTGCCTCGACGAAGCCCACAAGTTTATGAAGAACACACCTGCCGCAGAGACGTTTACGGAGAATCTGTTGACGGTGATTAGAGAGCAGAGACATAATGCTTGTCGCATTGTCGTTGCTACACAGGAACCGACCATCTCGCCACGATTGCTGGATTTGTGTTCGATGACTTTTGTGCATCGATTTACGTCTCCGGACTGGTTGGCTACGTTGCGGGCACATCTTGCTGGAGCTTGTGATCTGGTGGGTGGTGCTGGTGGTGATGAGAACAAGAAACAGAGAGTAGAGAAGCTGTTTGAGAGGATTGTCAACTTGGATGTTGGAGAGAGTTTGCTGTTTGCGCCTTCTGCTGTTTTGGGTGTGGATGAGCAGGGCAATGGCAAGAAGATGGGGGTCGAGAGTGTGCTGTTCAAGACGAGGAAGAGACTTGGTGTTGATGGAGGTCAGAGTATTCTTGCTGTGAGGGAGTGATGCGTCAAAGCATTGAGCATCGCTCGGAAGATGGTACGGCGTGAAATGGGCTCCATGGCATTCTCTGGAGTTTCGATTGTGCATGGAACAGAAGGGTGTGGTTTCCTACTCTCGGTCTACAGATGACCCAAATGGTCGCGTGCGCATGTAGCAGACAAGTTGAATTCTGAAATTTTTGTACAACAAAATGCAGATGTGCGCCTTTCCATAGACACCTTGTCCATATGCCATCGGTATTCGTACAGATGCCCATCCTCCTCATATGCAATTACCAAACACGGCACAAAACTTGACCACCAATCTTTCTCTCGACGCATTCTCTTGCCTCCATGATTCCCTTGTCGGTGCTGACAAAAATGCACTCGCCAACTTGTCTCAACCCCCTGACAAACTTGCAATCTTTGCCCCTCACAATCTCGCCTAACTCATTGCTGCTCAGCCAAATGCGCTTGGTGGGCTTCGACAACAACTGCATCTTGCGCAACACGGGCTCGCCGTCCCAGTACTTCATGCCCAGCCATAGACGCCTGCTGGCGCGGTTCTGCAGTGTGACGTGCTCGGCTTCTTGGACGATTGTTGACGAGGCGGAGGGAGTGTCGTCGGAGTGGGTGGGCGGCAGCAGTTTTGCGGGTGGTGTGGGGCCGCCGAGAGTGACAGTGGAGAGGAAGCCTTGCTTTTGGAGGAGCAGCGAGAGGGAGAGGTGGAGTTTGGAGAGGGGGATGGAGGTGAGGCCGAGGCGGGCGAGCGAGGCGTTTTGCATGTGTGAGCAGACGTGGGCGAGGTTGACCAGCGACATGGTGGTGGTTCGGGTGTCGCCCTCTCGGCGCGGGGTGTGGTCGGTGGTGAGTTTGTTGCAAGAAGTCCCGGATAGAGTGTGAGATTCGTAGACTGTAAGTAGATGCGCGTAGTTGGAGCGAGCGTGTGATTGGTATAGACGGGTGGTGATAATTAATTCATGGACCTCCGCCGCGCCCGACTTTCTCACATTCTGTTACAAAGTCTTGGCGCTCGGACATAAGTAAGACGATCAAATGCGGCCAATCAACGTGCAGCGCCTCGCTCTCACCACATCAACCATCCAATCGTGTTTGCAACACACTAAGCGCCCGACTACTTGCTGCCATATCTGCTGCCGCCAATTGCAGCACAAAGACTACAGCGATTACAGATGATACCATTTATATATTCAGCCCCTCACCCCCACCATTCACATGTCTCCGCTCATTCTTCTGCTGCTGGGCCTGCTGCTCAAGTTTCCCACGGCCTTTTCCATCGAATACATCTTCAACTATCTCTGCACTGACTACGTCGCTCATCTGGTCGAGTTTGTCGAGGCTTACATTCATGTTGTTGATGTTGTGAGATATCAACCACATCGCGAGAGATTGCAGAGAGAGCGTCAGACTCGCCCGTGAATCATGCCTCCCTTGCCAGGAGAGACTTTACTGCTCAACGTGTAGGTTGGACGTCTCTCATCATTCTCATCTCTTGTCTGACTGGATATAGCTTTACAGATGTGCATACCTATTTCAACCAGCCTTCGTCGAAGCCTGTGCATCATCGCTTCGACAAGGGCTCGTATCTGTATCTTTACTACAACTCGACCCAGCGTCGAGCACGTCTTGAGATAGCCAATTCCGCTGGCACTCCGGATCAAGACGCTTTCAATGGCTGTATGTCTGATTTCTTCTTGATCTGCATTCTGTGTGTTTGACTGACGTTTGCAGACTTGGACCATGCCATGTTGACCAACACATACAAGCACCCGAATCTCTTCACCATAGCTGTCGAGGGTGTCAAGCATGGTGGGACTTCTCCACGTCCTGCAGATCACTCGCACTGGCATCTCCCAGCTTTTGGCCTCACACATGAGCACAAGTATCTCTACAAGATACATACATTGGATCTCTACCTTTGGACCAGCAATGATGCCATGAAGTTGCTGGATCTGATAAAGCGCATCCTGCCACATCAACATCTTGACATCACCGAGGCAGCACCACCTCCCGAGCATGACGGCAGTATGAGTCCAGTGGTGCAACAGCTAGAGAACATGGCTGTTCATACTCCTCATGCTCGCGCACCAAGTACCGTGTCAAACTTGTCGAACCAGAGTCGTCATGGCCATACGCCTGAAGGCCAGAGGGCGGTGTCTCTACAGTCGGCTCTGGCGTCTGCACCTTCGTCGGCAGCTCAATTGGCACCTTACAATCCTGCAGCACCTGCAGCTCCTGAGCCAATCGCCCATCGCGAAAAGACGCCACCACCTATCGATGCAAGCGGTGGGACTGGCCTTGCGGCTGCAGCAACACACGAGCAACCCGGTGCTTTTGTCACAGCAGGTGCTCAATACCACCAAGCTATGCCACAAAACACATTCCCTGGTCCACCGCAGCGAGCGACAAGTATAGGCTCGTTCCCACCTCCTCCACCTCTCGCTGCACACTCTCCGCATCCTGGCCTGCAGACTGCGCATTCGTTTGCAGGACCGCCGAGCAGCTCACAGAGCAGTACGCCTCAGCAGCAGCATACCCAAGCACAATATGCATCTTACCCACAACATCAATCGGCACATTATCCGCAGTCTCCAGGATTACCGATGCATACACCTCTGCAATCGCCCGGCATTCCAAACACACCCAGCCAGCCACCGGCATATGGCATGCACACACCCCTACAGTCACCGGGATTTGCACCACAGCATACACCGCAGTCTCCAGGATTACCTCTTACTCCTCATGGAGGCTTCTCGAACTATACATATGGATCACAGTCGTCGCAACCAACGTTGCCGACGGAGGCATATGCGGTGCACAGTCAATCCTACAGACCGACAGAGCAGGAGGCGGCGCATGGACATGTACCCAAAGCACCAGCGCAACCACCGAAACCAGGAGGATTCGAGGAGAGACTGAAGAAGACGGAGAAAGGGGTAGGGAGGTTTCTGAGGAAACTGGACCAGAAGATGTAGAGAGAGAGTGGAAGGTGGTGCCGATGTCGCAAAGTTTGGCGGAGATGACGTGCGGGCTGTCAGGGTCAGGGCGAGCCAAAAAGTTGTCCAAAACGGCAATAATACACTTTTTAGATAGCTACAGCTTGTGAATTGACTATTGCAAAGATGAATTGTGGTGGAGCATGGCCGATGTTTGAGGCGGCGTCGTCAGAGAATGAAGTTGCGAGTGGTGAGTCAAGCACGAGGTGGACCAAGATGCAGCACGCGACTGGAGATGTGATGGATGGTAAAGCTGCGATAAGCAACGCACCTTCTTGAATAGCTTCATCATGTCGTCGCGGTCTCGATTACGCTTGTCGCTGACGGTGGACTCGTCCAACGCAGGCTCAGAGACGGATGAACAGCTCCTTCCGCAACGACTGTCACTTCCCGGCGACAGAAAAGGCAGCTACCCTCAAGATACCGAGACACAGCAACAACCACACAACCTGCCCACCCTCTCGCACCGACTACGCCACGATGCTTCCATCCTCGCCCTCGCCCTCTCGGACAACGCCGTCTTTGCCGGTACCCAGCGCGGCGAGATCCTCGTCTACTCGCTCGACACGTACGACCGCATCGCCCTGCTCGAAGCCCACAAGAGCAGTGTCCTCGACCTCTGCATCTGCTCCGACGAAAATCTGCTCTTCTCTACCGCCGCCGACCGCATCACCAATGTCTGGGATCTGAACACCTACCAGCACGTCTACTCGCTATACTCGCGCTACGACACTGGCGATGTCTTTTGCGTCGCTTACTCGTCTCTGCTGCGAACCGTCTATCTCGGCGCTCAAAACACCAGCATCCAGTGGTATGACTTGAAAGAGAAGGATCACAGACCCAAGCCGAAGTTGAATGATCATCCGTCGTTGAGGGAGGATCCCTTCTTTGACTCGCGGGGGCCCGGCGGTGTCAGGACTCCCAGGCCGGCGGATCAAGGTCTTCCTGCGAGGCATGCTGCTGGAGGTGATGTCTTGGAGATTGATCAGGACAACATCAAGCACTTTGCGCATTATGGCTATGTCTACTGTATGATGTTGGCAAAGGGTGTTGTGCCTGACGCTCCTGGTGATCAGGTCTTGATCTCTGCTGGCGGAGATGGCGTTATCAATCTGTGGACCATGGATGCGAATCGTGGAGGTGCTATTGATTTGCTCTACACGCTTGACGACGGCAGAGAGGAAGGCCAGTCTATCCTGTCCATCGCCATTGATGCCACCTTCCTCTACTCTGGCCGTACTGGTGGTGAAGTCAACGTCTGGGACTTGGAGACAAGGCAGCTTGTCCGAAGCTTGAAAGCTCACAGAGACGATGTCCTGTCAATATGCATTGGCGGTGGCTACATGTTTTCCGCCGCCGTCACTGGTTATGTCAGGGTGAGTAAGCCATCTTTTCATACACTGACATGATACTAACACGCAGCAGAAATTCGACCGCCAATACCAATGCGCCAGCAGACTTCGCGCTCACGAAGGCCAAATTCTGACATCGGCCTTTACATACCACAAAGGCAAACCCCTGTATGTGACAGGTGCCAATGACAACACTGTCGCTGTCTGGGACGTCAGCGATTGCATCATGTCTCCCACCGCTGTCAAGAGGACGACTGATGAGCAAATGCTTGACCATCTCAAACGCTTCGTCGCATATCGCACTGTCTCTTCTGATCCCAAGTACAAGGGTGACTGCCGTCGCGGTGCCTCGTACCTCCGTCAAGTCTTCAAGAGCTTTGGCGCTGTCACGGAGATGCTGCCGACTGAAGACGGCTCCAATCCTGTCATCTTCGCCCGCTTCAGAGGGAACCCGGCCACTGCAGCAACCAGGAAGAAGATTCTGTTCTACGGTCACTACGACGTCGTTGCTGCCGACAATGAGCAAGGCAAGTGGGTCACTGACCCTTTCGTCATGGAGGGCTTGGACGGCTATCTATACGGAAGAGGCACTTCAGACAACAAAGGTCCAATCATGGCTGCCATCTTTGCCTGCGCTGAACTCATGTCTGAACAAGCCCTTGGCTCAGACGTCATTTTCCTCATCGAAGGTGAAGAAGAAAGTGGTTCGCGCGGATTTGCAAATGCCGTCAAACAGCACAAACAGAGCATCGGAGATGTTGACTGGATCTTGCTTGCTAACAGTTATTGGCTGGATGACTCAATACCTTGCGTCACCTACGGTCTTCGCGGTGTAATCCACGCTACCGTCCAAGTCGAAAGTGATCACCCTGATTTGCACAGTGGTGTTGATGGAAGTTCGCAGCTTGACGAGCCGTTGAAAGATCTCGTCATGTTGCTGTCTACCCTTACGGGTACTCATGGCAAAGTCAAGATTCCTAGCTTCTACGATCCTATCCCAGAGTTGAGCAAGGAAGAAGAGATCTTGTATGAGGACATCACCCAAGCCTTGGTCGCCAGAAATCCAGATCTTGGTGACCCTCGCGACCTTGCACTTTCGCTCATGCGTCGTTGGCGAGAGGCTTCGTTGACAGTCCATCGTTTCCAAACCTCTGGTCCTGCGAACGCAACCATTATCCCCAGGCTCGCACAAGCAGCTCTATCCCTCCGTCTGGTGCCGAATCAAGAAGCAGATACAGTCGGCGAAGCACTGATTAAATATTTGAAGTCAGAATTCAGCAAGCTCGGCTCACACAACCGCATGACCGTCACCATCGACCACCAAGCCGAACCCTGGCTCGGCGACTTTAACAACCAAATCTTCCAAACCCTCGACAAAGCCATCATGGACGTCTGGGGACCCATCCCCGAAGTGCCCCAACACCGCAGAAAGTCCTCGCTGGCAGTGACCAAAGAAAACGCCCTCAAAGTCACCATCCCCAAGAAGGAAGAAGTGCAAAACACACACGCCTCCAAACCTTCACCCACCACATCTTCCGTGCTCGCAAACGGCGGGCCCAATACCTCTGCATTATCAGACATCACCAACGATCCCCTCTCTCTGCCTCTGCCACAGCTGTCTGCAAAGAAACCTCGCACCAAGCCTCTGTACATCCGAGAAGGCGGCTCCATCCCCGCAATCAGGTTCCTGGAAAAGGAGTTTGGGGCTCCGGCTGCGCATTTCCCTTGCGGCCAGGCGTCTGATTCTGCGCATTTGGATAACGAGAGATTGAGATTGACGAATTTGTATAAGAGTAAGGATATCTTTAAGAGGGTTTTTAGAGAGTTGCCTACGAAATGAATGGGTGAGGGATGAATGGACTAGAGTGCAGAAATTTGGGGGTTTTTTTTTTGGTATTTGGTCTTGGGTGTTCTTGCATAGCATGAGTTTGGGATACTTTGGAGATGCAGATGACAGGGAACCCTTTGGAGATGCGGATACCAGACAACAGATAAGGCGTTCTTTAGGCACCCTATAGCAAGCATTTTTTTGAGTGGAATAGAGATACCCACATTCTTACAACATTGGATTCAAGTCTGTTTCTCACTTTCGTATTCGCGTATGTGATGGTTCGTGTGTGATGGTCCATCAACAGTGCAATTATAGATGACAGCAACATATATAAACCATCCATCGTATCGAGCACTTTTCCAAAACGCCCGATTCCTAGATCCCTGTACTCATGTGGCCAAACGTAGATTTGTCTGGTGCTTAGTCGATATCAGAGACGCGCGTCCTTGCTTAGCCCACCGTAAAGTCAAATCTCGAGAATACGGAGCCAAGGCGTAAAAGAGGATTAACGAGGCTTGACGAGGCTTATTCCTTCGGGTCAAAAGCTTGGATGAGTTTTGATCTTCCTAGGTGTCTAGTCAAATTCTGTGCAGAAAGCTAGGGCTAGAGCTTAATTGGGTAGTGTGCAACTATACTCGAATCCCGGGAATAAGTGAGATGTAGATATGATGGGGGATAGTGGAGCGGGAGATATAGTACTCGTGAGGGAAATGCTATTGCATAATGGGTATTTCCTTGCTACAATGGTACATCAACACCTTCCAACTCAAGTTTGCTTGAAACATCAGTTTGGACCACCATTAGTGTATTCATGATGTATCACGGCCTCTTTGAAAGCCCACTCCTACATATCTTAACAACAACTAATAATTCTCCGGCAACCCCAAGGCCTTATAATCAGCAACACCCCCACACTTGAAACTTCTCTCCCAAGTCTTTTGCGGCAAGATACCAGCAGCAAGCCCATCCCTATAACTCCACTGAGTCGCCGTCTCCGTCTTCCACGTCCAGTAAAACCACCCCCACCCCTGCTCAAAACTAAACATCTGTGCTTCCGCAAACTCAAGGAGGAATTGTTTATAAGCATCAGAGTAAGAAGACGGAGCAGCATTTGCATTGACACAAGAGCAGCGAGGGGAATTGGCTGTTGGACAGGTGGGAGAGAGAACGCTGCCGGAGAGGGAGCCGCCGGGGGTGGAAACCATGTTTAGTGTGCCTTCCCAGCGGGATCCCACGCCGACGTTGTTGAGGTAGGTGGCACAGTCTGTGTCTGCTTGGGACCACTCGCCGCAGAGGGTAGGTCCAAACCCAGTGGCTTTGTTGCTGCTGCGAAGTGTTTGGTTTGTCCAGCCTTGGCACGCAAAGGACACTTTGTCGCTGTGGCTGAGGGCGATTTGCTGGTTGTTGAAGATCACGTATTGGTGTACGTCCAGAAGCAAATTGTCAAAGTCTTGCAGCTCGCCTTGCCAGTTGTCGAGGCCGCGGAAGCCGTCGCCAAAGGTTATTATGGAAGTCAGGTTGTTGGCGCGGATCTTTTGGATTGCGGTTTTGGTCCAGGTGAGCACGGTGTCGACGTCTAGATAGGTCATTTTGGGCTCGTTGACAAGGCCATAGATGGTGATGATGTTTTTGTAGCGGGGCTGGGCAAAAAAGGTGGACAATTGGGAGTGGATGTCTAGAGTGCGTTGGCCATTGAGTGTGCCATCGGTGCCGTTCAACCAGTTTATGGCGCCTTGGTGTCCGCTGTGGTTCCATCCGTTTTGAGAGCCTGGGGCGCCGTGTAAGTCGAGATTGATACGCAGTCCGTATTTGCGAGCCCATTCTATTGCTCTGAGCAGGTAGCGCCAGGATATCTTGGCGACGTAGGGGTCGTTGTCGTAAGTCGTTACTGCCCAGTAAGAAAAGGGTATGCGTACGTGATCGAAGCCAGCTGCTTGGATGTCTGCAAAATCTGCTTCGGTGATGAAGGAAGCGTAGTGTTTCTCTAGTGTTGATTGAGCCCTGCTGGCACCTAGTTTGCTGCAGAGCGTCCATTCGTCAATGACTCCATCGCTGGTTTTGAAGTCGGAGAAGAGCGAAGGTGTGATGACTGGTTCAATGCTGAGCCAGCCACCAACATTGACGCCTCTGATGGGCATCTTGCCGTACTCCCATGACTCATTGAGGGCAGGCACATTGTCGTTTGCTTTTGTTGAGTCGTCCCAGGTATCGTTGAGTCCCATTATGGAAAGTCCGCCTACGGTCGTTGCTGTGTATGTGACGTTGAAATCTGCAGTGTCGTACCAGGTAAAGGGATCCAAAACTGTTCCTTGGGCTTCCTTTGGTATATCTGATTCTGACATGCCGTCCAAATTTTTGTTCGATGGTGAATTTGATGTCGTTGACGAGTCGCTGGTTGCATGTGCAGGAGAGGAGGACTTGTTCTTGTTGGACAAGACCACACCTACTGGCAGCACGATTGCCAATATGACTATCACGATAATACCAATGATACCTGCCAAATCCATCAGAACAGAAAATGTCGAGCTTTGCGCAACGAAACTCACCAATCTTCTTTCGTTTCCGCCTTCGCGCTTCATCTTCTGCGGACAGATCACTCCCAGCACCACCTCTCATGCGTCCTTGCTGATCAACCAAAATAACTTTTTCGTCGTAAGGCTCAGCACCACGTTCAAGATAGGTCCCGCTGACAACTCTTGATTCCTTTCGTTTCTCCTTATGCCGATCTTCGCCTTGCTCTTCCCTCTGTCTTCTCCTTTTCTCTCTTCTTTGCTTTCTTTCTGCTCGCTCTGCCTCTTCCTCCACACTTTTATATCTTCTCGCATCTTTGATACCGCCATTGCTGTTCCAGGCCACATCTTTTGTGTTCAATGTGTTGAAATGTGCTAATGCGTCTGCACTCAATGTATTACTCTTGCTTTTACTGCCGTCATTGCCGTATTCATCTTCAGGATATTGATACCGCTTTTTTCTCGGTCGATCTTTCCTCGGACTCTGTGATTCTGAATTTCTGTGTCGTAATTCTGACTCGCGTCGTCTGTGGTGGTGTTTTGGAGATGAAGGCAATAATTCGCTTGTGCTGTCGTTGTAGCGGTGGCCTTTGCGTCGTTGATGGCGTTGATGTCGTTGGCTGCGTTCGTGTCTTCTTTCGTCTTCTGAAGGCATAGCTTGAGTTTATGCCGTTTGTGGTTCTGGAATGTAGCAAAACGGCGCAGAGGAAATTGTGAGGTTGCTTGACGGTGGTGGATGCATAACCCCACGGGTGCTGTCAACAATTGGTTGGTGGGGGAACGCAGCGAGAGACATTGTGGGGAACATTCTGAAACATCGTGCTCCCCATGCTGAAGACAGTCACAATGTATCGAGTAGCTGTGAAAATGCACAGTCATTTCCGGATAGGAGAAACATCAAAGAGAGCCGATATGATCACGACTTCCAGTGGATAATACTTCCTGATGGAAAGCGTTATGCATTTCTATAGCTCACAGTATTATTGTGTCTTACATTGGGAGCCCTATGCTCGTGTCCAAGCCTCAAAGTTGGAAGAGGCGCTCAACAGACTTTTGCGAGTCTCAGCCAAAGTTGTGTGTGAAATACAGTACAATACCAGATAGAATGACCTGCTAAACGCGGGTACCCCTTTTGGCCTATCGGCTAGAATCTGACATTGTGCATCGCAATCTTGGCAGATTGGGGTGGGGACGAGATGTTCGATGTGTGATGGTCATATTAACAGCTCCCCGCCTCGTCACTGTTCGAGGATTTGTTCGCACCAGTGGGCGACATGTCGCAGATCATGCGTTTGACCCAACGACCATAGACGCAAAGCATCGGGTTGTCGGTGATGAATTTGGCGCTCGGCAAGCATAAACGCAGCTTCTTTTGCCATGTCGTCGCCCTCTGCCTCTACAGTCTTGATCTCCTGCGACACGATGCTTTTCTGAATCAGCCGAGCGAATTCATCAGCTTGATCTGATAGTGGACTGGTCACTGCAGATGAGATGCGCATCTGAGGTATTCTTAACCCGCTGCCTGCATTGGGCCATCTGCGGTGAGATTTTCGTTGTTTTTTTGCCTCTGCAGTATCTTCTTCGTGCTTGTCTGGATTCTGCAGTCTGTGTGACAGTGAGCTCATCTTCATCTGCTGCCGGTGAAAATCGTCACGCTCGAAAAGAGAGAGTTCGGCAAATTCATCAGCGGGAGACTTTGGTTGTGGTGGCGGTACGGGAACTCCAGGCGTGCGGAAATTGAACATTGGCGACGCAAATGTATCAAAGTAGTCCTCGGGACGTCTAAACAGATCGTGTCTTGCTTTGAGCAATGTACTGGCGCTCAGGATGCCGTTCTCTCCAAATGTCGAGAAACTCGTGTGACGAGGTTTTGGTTTTGATCTCGGTTTTCTGCCTTGGATATACGAGGCAAGACGGTCGACGGAGGTTTCGTGTTCGATCTGTTCGTCTTCGGGAAAGACCCAGTCTAGGATGGGTTCGTTGATGGCAGCAGCGGCGACGTATGGCCCTTGGAGACGACATTCGGTCAAGGTGAGCATAGCAGCAAGGCTGCCACCAATAAGTTCACCACATACTGCTAGCTTGACTCTATGGTTCGCAGAACGACCGGGGCGATGAAAAGATCTGCTAGGAATGAGATGCTCCAGGACCCAGTCATAGCCCGTCAAGACATCATGAATGGGAGTAGGGTATCGATGTTCTTGCGAGCAGCGATAATTGATCTGCACAACAGTAGCCGAAGTCACTGATGAAAGCGCAGCGCCAACATCAACAGTGGGCAAGGCAGCGGGCAGTAAAGGGCCGGGAGGAAGATACAAGATGATGGAGGGCGCGGGGCCCGAAGCAAGACGAGGGTGAAAAAGACTTTTGGGAAATTAGAGTCAGAAACATGTGTTACGCAAGCCAACAAGGTACTTGATGGAAATACGATGAGGGATATACGGGTCAAAAAGTTGACGACGACGACGACGACTTGCCTTAGTGTGATGTGGCCATTTGATCTACACGGGATGGTCACTTGCTCTCTATGCGAGGAAGATAGCGTCGAGTACTGGCTGCGGGTCAGGCAGCGATAAATGTGTGAAAGAGACGTCTGTGGGCAGCGTCTGAGAAAAAGCATGGAGACTTGAATGAAAGCGCCGAGACGAGCAGACCAAGGGTTAATAAGGAAGATGTCACTCGGTCGAGGGGATTCGGAGTTGGCGAGGAAATTGCGGCTGGCGTCGTCGTCGACAGCGGGTGGTGAATGGAATCGGCACGTTTTTGCAGCTGTGTGGGGGACACGAACCCCTTTGGAAGGTCAAGACACTCAAGCTTTGATGAGCGGGCGCTAGCGGACCCTGGTCGATGCATGCGGCGTTGATCGACCTGTCTAGTCCTCAGCCATAACATGGACAGACTCACGGCCTGTTCCCTCTGTTGGTTCTGTGATGCCTCATGTAAGACCCCTGGTCCTCCCCCCACTGTCTTTTTTGACCTTGGTATTCCCACGTAACGTGTCTGCTCCACCTAATCATTCGCCTGCGCCTTGTTGTACGAACCCCGGACTCGGTCATTGTTATGCGCAGCCAATAACCCACCAAAAACCTCTCATTCGAACGAGTTTCGAACGGCTTGCCCTTGGACTCGCTCAGTGATATTCTTCCTGCGACCTCCTGAGACCACTGTCTATTCCTGAGATTTGGTCAAGCCACAATGCCAGAAGGACGAGCTCGCGCATGCTTCTCACTCGTTCGCAACCTCTTTCTGGCTCTCATTCTTTACGTTTCAATCTATGCCACTATCCATCTAGCACAGGATCCCTCAGCGCGACAAAAAGCCCGGCAAAAAGTCGCTTCTCTGACAGACGCCGACACGGCCAAGCAAACAAAGTCTGGCAATGTTCAGATCAAGCTCGCTGGCGCTTCCCGCACCGTCACCATCAACCCCCACGCCAATGTCTTTAATCGTCCCTCGAGCGCTGTCGTTCCGCGAGACGACTTTTTCGGTCCCAGACCCCATGTCGATACCGAAGCCGATATCGAGATGCTTGTGAAAGAGTGCAGGGGAACATACGAAGGTGTTGAGAAGATGCGGGATGTCTTTAGCTGTTTGGAGTTTCTATCGGGAGCCGAGGACAAGTACTACATGTTGCCGGAGCAGGTCGACCGCGCAAGTGAGCAAGACCCCAGGGGGGCAGAATACTTGAACGCAGATGGGCATGGCAACACACTGATGAATTATGTCTCGGTCAAGGATGCGAAAGTGCCTTCGAAGACGAATATTGGAACGTGTGCTGGTCCCATCATTCCTTACCACGTCTACTGGGCCGGCCCCGCGACATGGCGTCTCGAAGTGTTTGTCAAGTCCTACCTTTACACACAAAATTTGCCCTGCAGTCGACTCTGGCTTTGGGCAGATACCGACAGAGCTCCCGATGCTGTCGACAAGATGTTGAACCACGACGCCCTGTTTGCTCGCTTCTTGCCGCTGGTCGAGCGAGGCGACATCAAAGTCTTGCCCTGGAAGTTCCCCACTCGAATGCCTCTACCAAAGCAATTCGACAATACAGATGGAGTGGGCTACTACAAGACCAAAGGCAAGCCAAACGCTCAGGGCGAAGTTGCCATTGCAGACGGTCTCATCGAAGACGCCAATGGCCAGCAATGGATCACCCTCACACCCAAGCAAATGACCTTCTTCCCACAAGCAATCTCTGACACGGTGCGATTTATCATCTTGCATCAACATGGTGGCGTCTACTTGGACATGGATGCCTTGATGCTCCGCGACATGCGACCTTTGCTCATTCCCAAGAAACACGACTTTGCCGAGAGATGGGGAGCCCACAACAACCCTGGAGACTACAACACAGCCATCATGTCTCTGTCTGCCAACACGTCTCTTTCCAGCTACTTGCTACGAGGAGGCGTTCGCATGGGTCTCAACTTTCACCCTCGAGTCATTGGTCGTATGATTTGGAAAGAGGGTCGTGACCTTGAATTCCCTATGCTAGAGACCGCCGCCTTCGACCCCATCTGGACTGAATTCAACTGGGACCGTCAGGGCCGCTGCACAGTCCCCTGTCTCCGCGACTACAGCGCCGTCTTCAAAGGCAAACCAAACGCCCTAAAAGACGAATGGGAAAGCTACGATGGCCCCCAACTCGACCGCTTGAACCTCAACACAACTGCCACACCAAAAAAGGGCATTCTATCCCAAGTATCGCAATCTCTCAAGTCTGCGAAATTCCCTCGCAATGTCACTCCCTTGGATACCGCATCAGCATCTGCATCCAACCGCATCAACATCACACCCATGCCCGGCCCCATGGACTCCTTCACCACCACCAAATCCGAGATCGCAGTTCTGCGCAAAGCAGGAATTGTCAAAGACTACCGCCCGGATCAAGACAAATACCCGCCCAACAACCGCACGTTGGAAAACTTTTTCCGCGGCGCCTGGACGTATCATATCCATAACCAGTGGCTCAAAGAGCCGGAACCGAGTTCGTGGCTCGATGTCTTGCAGTCCGCTCACGATGGCTTTTTTGCTGGTGAAAGAGTCAATCCGTATGGGGAAAAGTGGCAAGGGCCTGAGGTCAAGGCTTATAATGAGTGGAGTGACATGGTGTGATGAGCTCTTCTTTTCTCTATACAAATAATGAATATTCTATCTCCATGTCAGTCCCCCTTTCCAGAGATATGGTTTGAATAGCCTGTAGAAATGCACAATGTTCTTAGGATCGAGAGTTTGTCCACGGAGAGCACATATGTTTACCCCTTTTCACTGGTCATCTCCCTATGTCCATGATCTTACAGGAAGATAAATGAGAGCTCTCTCTGGAATAGCTCCCAAGGAGAATGACACTGTGCATTTCTATGGTCAAAGAACCATAGCAGACCCACTGTGAGACTTGACCATTTTCCAATACTCGCCATTGCTCACAATTCATGCCCCTTAGCCCCTATTTCCAATGTCACCTGCTTCAGTCAAAGTAGACTGCGAAGATACACGATATGCTCGACAAAGGGCCATTCTTCACAGAGATATGTCAACTACATGGCTCTTACGTGGACCCGGCTCGGATCCACAGACTGACATACACTCCTACGAGAATATGAGGCGGGACTTAGCGAGAGTGAAGCTGAGGTTCAGTGAGGATGCGATCATAGCAGCCACGCTGAGCTTCCTCGGATTTGATCGAGCTGTTTTTGCAGCGTGATGACCTCTTCCTGGAGCGTGATGATGGTGGACTGTTGCGAGTTGATCGTCTCATTTTGTTGCGTGATGATTCCCTCGCACTCGGTAAGTCTGGCAGGGTCGGTAAGGTTCTCGATCTGTCGCTGGTATCCTCCCACACGCTGAGTGGCGATGGACAAGGACAATGAATTGGCCGCGAGTCTCGGCGAAGCGGTTGCTAGCTCGTCTGCAGCCCAAGGTTTCGTGTCAAAGTTCCGCCATCTAACAGGTCCACAGATGATGACACCTGGCGAAACACTTTCAAACTCTCGCCATGGCCGCAAAGAAAACTCAGGTTGCTGGCGCAGATCTATATCCGGTTGGAAGTAAGCCATGTCGACCTCGTACATGGCCGACGAGGTAAGAGCAGGATCCATCAAGGCAACGCATGGGCGCATGCATTCCCTCAGCAGCATTTCTATCTCTCTCCAACGACCATTGGGCGCGTACTTGCTGCATGTGTCACTTCTTCTTGCCTTGACTGATTCATCTAGACTGATACATGCTGGGTCCAGTAACCAGGGAAAGTTCTGCCTGTGCAATTCTGTACATCTGGTCTTGAGCTTCTTGGCGAAGGCGGAACCTGGCTTGTTCACAAGGTCGACGATGACTCTGGAATCGAGGACTAGACGTAGGAGGATTAAAGCGTTGTAGTGGCAGTCAATGCGATTTCCAGAGTACGCCTTAGACTGCCGGATTGAGAACATGAAGAACTCTAGAAGATCTGAGATCAAAGTCAGCACATCTCTTGGCGTTGTTATATTGTTTCGCGGAAAGCATAGGTGATCGTATCGAGCTGACGCCGAGTATGTACAAGTATGGTTAGTGACCAAGCTAATGCTTACCCTTCGCAATGCCGATGCGGGCGGCTGGTTCGAAGAGGCACATTGAAGAAATCACTTCCCGATCCACCGTAGGAAAGCCATTTCCCAGCGCAGAGCCAGCCTCTTCGCAAAAATGCTCGAATGTCGAGTATTGCATTTCGGTGGGTTTCTCAAGCGCTGAGACAGTAAGTTGCAATTCCCAATCGATAGCCATACGCCAGATCAGACAACGTTTGAGCCAGCCCATGCAGTACTCCTCTGTGACGTGCTTGAACTTTTCACGGATGTGTCTGCGCATATCATCAACCGGCTCTGCTCGTGGGTATTGTTCGTATGGAGGTGGTGAGACATCGGTGACATCCTGTTTCTTTACAGCGACCTTTTTGGTCGGAGCTGAAGGACTGAAGAGGGATCTGAATGGATTGCGCATTCTGTTCTCGATGGTAAAACAGTTTGTGAAGGAGAGGAGTTGAAAAGTAAAGGAAAAGCGTAGGACACTAATAGGAGACCGAAGAAAAGTGAAGAATGACTGTAGGTGCGGAGTAAGTTTGAGTAAGTTAAGAAAAAGCTGAGTGCCACGAGAGTCTTGATTGTATGGTCCTCAAATGAGGCCAGCTCAGACTGATCGATTTGTAGCAAATTTGATAGGTGTTGTTTTGATGTTGGGGTCTGTCGAGCTGTAGCCTGTTAATGGCTGTCAATGAGAGCAGGCGGGTCGCACTCGCATCGTTCTTGCCTGGGCGCCGGATCGACCTGGCCTTGCTCTCTCTTGGTCAGACAATGGTCAGACGGAGTGCGAAGACTTTGAAAGCCTCAAAGAGGGTCGCTCTTTCCGCTGTGCGCTGGCTACACTTTGGCAACCACGGCACGACGTCGCAATATCGTTGCGACCTTATCTCATCCATTTGCGTCTCTATTCACTGTATGCCGCCTGTCATATCTGCTCTGGCAAGCAGAATTCTGGTAGGGATCACTCTTCATGTGTCTTCGTCTGCGCTGTGTGAAAGAGCAATAGGATCAATCCCATGGCCCAGCTGCCCAAGAACTACCAATCACACTCCCTACTCTACAAAAGTTTGTCACACACGATCTCTTCTTGGCATGGGCAAGGTCTGTTCCTCGGGCTGGTTCGGTTAATTCAATGCTTCTGATGTTGGGTCAGCGAGATGCTCAATTGCATCTGATCGTCTAATCAGGACTCTTCTCATTCGTTTGCTTCTACTGTCTTGTTTTAATCTTCTTTCCAGGCCATCCACGCAATCCTTGGCATAAACAAACAATACAAGCAACTCAAATTCTCTTCCACTAAGATCAAGCTTTACCGTACTTCCTCGCCCGTCAAAACATCACCTCTCCTCGAACGCAAAAAAACAACACCCCTCCCGCTCTCCTCAGATACAAAACCGATACCCAAGCAACAGCAAAAGGAAAGAATCAGGGTCTCGCCGGGAATCGAACCCGGGACCACTCGCAATTGGCTTAGAGTTTTCAAGATGTGGTGACACAATCTCCCTAAGCGAGTATCATACCGCTAGACCACGAGACCTGATGTTCAACGCTGATTGGTTGATGAGGTTGTGGCTCGCGGTCACCGTTTATGACCAGCAAAATGATCAGTCTGGAGCAGGAATTGGTCAAGCAGCAGAAAGAGGATTAGTTGTAACGATGCATTGACGAACAACATGGACACTTTAGGTTGTAATGATGTTTTTTATTTTTTTCAGAGCTTCGAGAGTCATTTACTCTCAACATGTTCGACTCGACTCCGAAACAATACCATTTTGGAAGATAGCTGTCAATTGTAACGCTCATTACCCATCTTCCCCCTTTCCGTAGCCCGTATGCTCTCTTGTGAGACCTCCGAAGCCATCACTACACGCATCAAACCCCTACACTATTCCTCGCACCTCAAACCTTTCCAAAGACAACCCACTACAATCACAGACGTCCACTACAACCACAAATTGCAACCGAAGGAAAGGAGACAAATCCAGAAATTTTTAGTGTAGTTGGTGTGACCCTGATACTCTTCTACCAGAAATCTCATCATGGAAACACCAACACACAACAGCCATTGGGTTCATGTCGGAGCGCCTTCTCTCACAATGATCTGTCAAGACATCAATGTACTATAGAAATGCACGATAGTGATGGAAAACCGAACGTGTCCACGGAGAGCCCCTGTTCGTCACGGCTCTCCGTGGACTCCGCCCTTTTTGGAACACAATCCTGCATTTTCACAGCTACATATAATACAGACTTTGTCATTCGAGATGTATTAATGCTTAGGATTCACTTGGTATCTTCATTATCCTGGTCTAACTCGCCAACTTCCGCTCATAGAACACTATATATGCCATCTCGTTCTGCAGGCGATCCCTCTCACTCAACCTCTCAGGGTCAAAATCGCCAACCCATGTGTCGTTGAATTGCCTCCAGCAGTTCCTCGCTCGGTCCTTGGCAAGGCACGTATAATGGCCAGAAGTAAGAGTGGTGCCGATATGTCTCATGACTGCATATGCGTCATACAGATACGGCGGCTGCATGGTGAGATCCGCCTTCAGCGCGTCAGCACCGTATTGTTTGGAGATGAGATGAGTGTCTTGTTCTGTCGGCGAAGGCAACATGTACGGCGACATGTCCAGGTTCTTGAGAGGAAAGTCGATGGGCGTTCGGACTTTGCGAGCAGATTCACCTCGGCCAGCGCTAAATCGCTTGAAGTGAACGACCAGGAATTGTGGTGCTCGAGTGATGGTTATTTGTTTTGTGGCCTCACGTTCGCGGTTACAGCGTGGGCATTTCCAGACTTCATCACCGGACAGTCTTTCCTCTGCACAGTACGACCGTAGACAGTCTTGTATACTGGCAACGCCAGAGCGTGGAATTTCGACTGAGATGCTGTAAAATGCTTCGTATGTGGTGGATGTGAAGTGACAGGTCGTGCATCGTAGGCGAGAAGCATGTTGTCCGCCGAAGAGTTGTGTAAGGTAGGATTGCTCACGATGTGTATATCTGCCCCATTCAGTTCGGCAGACTATCGGTTTGGGCATCTTTTCGCGTGTAGCTTCCTGGTCTGCTGTCAGAGCTTTCAGTGGTGTTTTCGACCAATTCTTGTTCAAATCTTCATGCAAACAATCGAGCAGAAAGTCAAAGAACTCTTTTGCGTCTTGCTGGCGATCGATACCCCACTCGCTGTTGAGACGAGCACAGAACGACCGTAATGTGCTTGGACGTATAGCCTCGACATCTCCTTTCCAAATGCTCCTGATCAAGTTTGCGTATAGCTCGGGTAGCACACCCTTGCTGCCTTTCCAGTTGTCTCGTTGCACCAAAGTCTTGAACCGGTCGTCAAGGAAGAAGAGGGTGAGAGGAGTGGTCGCTGAAAGAGCTTGGATTGTGGCATTCATATAGCAGGTGACACCAAAGTTGACAAGACCTGTCCGTGGTAGTCGAAGGTTGGAAGGCAAGTATTTAGGAGGGACATATGGTGCTAGATCTGTAGATGTAGAGCCAGTGCTTTGAGCCGACACAGCACGATGGTCACTAACACCGCTATACGACACACGAGCTGCAGCAGGAACCGGTCTAGACGGGATCGAGGGCATGGCCGATTTCGGAGGAGGTGTTGGGTATGACGGTACTTGCTGTGGTCGTGCCGGTAGTAATGATGCAGGATGTTCTTGGACTCCGTATCGCTGCTCGAGGGTGCCGGCTTCGGGGAACCGACGAACGAACTCTTCAATAGACTGGTAGGAGGGTGTGCCATTTCCGGCCTGCCATGACTCCTCTCCTTCATCCAGAGACGGTTTTCGTTCAACGACTACGCTCTCGACGCGAGCTCTCTCGTGCCACTTCCTCTCCTCTTCAGCGTCGAGTGGGTTATAATCTCGTAATCGCTTCTTGGGGACGTATAATCTGGACTCCTTGCTGGCAACTGGTATCCTTCTGATTGGACGGCCAGACTTTTGTTGTGCGACCGTGTTTGTTCTCTTCAATGCTTGATCGCCAACCAACTCTGCCCAGCCTTCGATACCACCCATCAACAAGATAGGCGGACGTTGTAAGGGTTTCTCCGAGTTGAACTCGTAGAGGGCGTCGTATAGGTACTTCAAGTATCTTTCTCTTTCTGACGTTGGTCGATGGATGAAGCTTTCTGAAGAGATGTCGTGGTCGTAATAAACAACGATATCGTACTTGTGGCGGTTGTAGAACATGGTCTGCTCGGCATCCGGAGAGAGAATAAGTGCATCCTCGAGCTGCTCAGCAGACATGTTGGGCTCAAGTGCAGCTGGCTCTATGCAGATGATGGATTGAGCGTAGATGTGGCCTTCGTCAAAGTCTTGTCGGTTTCGAACATCGATCAACAAGACGCTGTGCATTTTTAGATAATCGTAGAGGCGTTCAGGTCCAATGCGCAACTCTGTCGGACGGTGTACAGACTTCCGTCGGGGAGGTCCCGGTGGTGGTCGATCTTGTGACATGCGAGGAAAGTAGCCTGCCGACTCTTCGCCTTCATTTCCTGGGGCGTACGAGGAGGCGGTCGAAGCGACCGAGTTGTTCCTTCCTCCCGATCCGACCATACTACGGGCAGTGGTCCTTGGAGGGTCGATGTGACTCGGCGTGTTCATGTTGCGTGCTGGACTATAGGCAGTGGGTGGGGCCATGGGCAGGGCATCGTGGACGGATGTGTCGAGGGTCATGCGATTGGCGAAGGGGTGGCCTGGGGCACCATTGGGCATCTGCCGCGGACCTGCAGGCCTGACTGAGGAGCCATTTGCGAAGGGAGAATTGGAAAAGTCGATCGAAGAGCGGTTGCTAAAAGAGGTGGGTGAAGTGATGCTACCGTTGCTCGAGGTGATAGAGGCGCGTGAGTCGAGTCGTCTGCTCGCGAGAGAAGTGTCCACCAAAGCGGGTTGCATGCGCAGTTTTGCGAAGCGATCGGCGAGGGCGGCATTGCCGTTGGTAGCGGCAGAGTGTGAGGACTGGGTGGAGGAGCGACGAACAGGCAAGTCAGAGGCCTTTTGCGTAGCATTCCGGCTGTTGTCGTTGATGATGATTTCCTTGATTTTAGCGAAGCGGTCGGCGAGTTGACTGATCTTGCGGAGGATGGACTGATGCTGATCAAACTGAGCGCCTCGACGGCTGCTCAGGATTGGATATTGCTCATGCTGGGGGATGACGGCGACAGCAATCTCAAAGGCTCGTAGATACTCGACATAGGCAAGGTCGGGACGGCGGTACTCGACAAGGCTTTCGGCTTGTTTGACGGCGGTCGCGGCTGCAGCGAGCAAGTGGTTGAGAGATTGATTCTTGTCGACGGAGCTGATGTTTGCCCTCTCTTTCAGGTCGTCAATGTGCGGGTATGGTCTGTTCGGCGTAGCGGCGGAGCTGGAGTCGGGGATGGCCATGTTGGTGGGAGCGATGGGATACGGCGGGCTCATGACTGAGTCGGACGGCGCAAGACGGTGACGAGCATAGCGTGATAGCGTGTAGGACACGGCGGCAGGGAGTCACTGGAGAGAGTAGGATGTTGTTAGGCAGGCGTTCGCTGGACTTGATCTGGCAATAATGGCATTTCCCCAGAGAAGGCGCGGCCGGGTGACGTCTTGTTGGTGTCCCGCCGCCACGCGCCTTCCCCAAGCTGAAGCACCCGAAACGCACCGTTAGGCACCACCAAAGAGCTCCGACACTCTAGCCCAACCCACCTCCCGACCTTTTCACCACTCCCGGATCGCTCTCAGCTCCTTTCGACATACGACGCACAGCTGAACAGCGCACCCTCGAGAGATTCACAAGCAACATGGCGTCGTGGTTCGGTGCCGGCACGTCGGCCATGGACGAGCAGGTCGAGAGAGCGACTTCGAGCAGCTTGGAGGACATTGCCCTCAACCTGGAAATCACAGACCTGATCCGAAGCAAGACCATCCCGCCCAAGGAGGCCATGCGCTCGCTCAAACGAAGGATCGCCAACAAGAACCCGAACGTCCAACTGGCCGCCCTCAACCTGACCGACACCTGCGTCAAGAACGGCGGAGAGCACTTCATCCAGGAGATTGCTTCACGCGAGTTTATGGACAACCTCGTCTCGTTCCTCAACACCCCGCTAAACGATGAGGTCAAGACGAGGATCCTCGATCTCATCCAGTCCTGGGCTACCGCTGCTACCGGCCGCTCCTCTCTTGGCTACATTGACGAGACGTATCGCTCCTTGCAGAGGGAAGGCTTCCGTTTCCCTCCCAAGACCGACGTAGCCGCAACCATGTTCGACAGTAGCGCTGTATGTTGTCCTCTTCTTCCTCGACTAGACCCACTACTAATACTATCTTCAGCCACCCGAGTGGGCCGACTCTGACGTCTGCATGCGCTGCCGAGAACGCTTTACCTTTACCAACCGCAAGCACCATTGCCGAAACTGTGGAAACGTCTTCTGCGGTCAATGTTCATCCAAGTCGATACCCCTACCCCACCTTGGCATCCTCCAGCCTGTCCGTGTCGACGACGGCTGTTACGCCAGACTTACCGAGAAGTCGCGTGCCACTCCCGTACCCTCCTACATCAGCGCCATGAAGCCACCGACTTCTGGTCGTATGCAGGCTCGCGATCCTCGTGTCGCCGAAGACTCGTTTGACGCCGACTTGAAGCGAGCACTTGAAATGAGCTTGGAAGAATCAAAGGGCCACTCGGGTGCTGGATACGTGCCGCAATCACAAATGACGACACCCAAGCCAGTTCAGAAGGCACCAACACCAAAGAAGGACGAGGAAGACGACCCAGAATTGGCAGCCGCAATCGCTGCATCTTTGGCAGATATGGAGGAGCAAAAGAAGAAACACTCAGCCAACTTCAAGCAACAGCAGCAAAGATCCAGCACACCTAGCGTCTATGTACCAAAGACCAATAATGAGCTTACGCCTGTCGAAGCTGAGAACATCAACCTATTCGCTACTCTGGTTGATCGCCTGCAGCACCAGCCACCAGGTGCCATCCTGCGCGAACCTCAACTCCAGGAGCTGTACGAGAGCATTGGCTCGCTGCGACCAAAGCTTGCAAGGACATATGGAGAGACGATGAGCAAACACGACACACTTCTTGACCTGCACTCCAAACTGGCCACTGTTGTGAGATACTACGACCGCATGCTGGAGGAGCGCCTGTCCAGCACATACAACCAGTCTCGTTACGGAGCTCCCCGACCTCAGTCTGGCATGTACCCATCTCTGTCTGCCGGTGTTGGGGCACCACCTACTGCTCCTATGGGTGGAGTCGAGAGCTACTATAACAGTTCAGCACCATCCATGGACTCGCACACCTACAACCAGAGCCCTTATCCTACCTTCAATCAACACCAAACATACCCTCAGCAGTCCTATTCTCAGCAAGCTCCTTCTGAAGCCCTTTACCAACAACAATACTCTCAATTCCCGCCTCAGCAACAAGCTCCTAGTACACCTCATCTACAACAACAACAATCCTATTCACAACCGCCTCAACAATACGCTCCCCCTCAACAGCAAAATCCCGTCTCTCCTCCTGAGCATCATCAGTCTTACTCTGAGCCATCCGCCCCTCAACCTGTGAGCCCAGAGTCATATTCTCAGCCCGCCCAACAGCATCAACAGGCCCCACCTCAATATCAACAACCTTACCAACAACAAGCACCGCCTCAACAACATCAACAATACTCGCAAGGCCCCCCTCAATCCCAGCAGCAACAGTGGCCTCAAGCACCTTCAACGCATAACGGTTACGGTCAAGAGAGCTTCCCTCAAGCACCGCAGAACGTCCCCGTCCAGCCAAAGGTCGAGGAAAGCCTGATCGAGCTGTAAGAAGATGGGATCGGCGTCAGTGGAGCCCATTCATCGCGTTTGTCTTCTGTAGGATAGATACCCCTGAAACAAAAATCCTCGATGCTCCTGACCTCTTTGATACCAGTCCCTTTTCTCCATGTGCTGAAGCTTGTGATTACGTATTTCTCTGGAGGTATTTCTCTGGAGGTCAGTATGCAGTCTTCCGAGTACAGGCGTCAGTATACTTGAATACACAGAGGGAACTTCAATCCAAATTTCCTCAATGTCTGACAGTCTTGGCACCTCTGGCAGCTAATTTCCTACTCACCATCTTGTTGGCTTCCCTACCTCTTTTTTCCTTACCTGCACACATCACCATGGCATATTCCAACGACACCTGGGGCTGGGTCATCTACCGCAAAACATACACGCCTGAATCCTCCACTCTCTGGCCCCTCGCAATGCAAAAACTAAACACTTACATCGCATACTTTACCCACGAGACCCCGAGTCACCAAAATAAAGAGCCTCTATATGCAGACACGATCGCAGGTTTTGAGGTTATTTGCATGGAAGATCCAGCGCTCGATGGAGCTACTTATGCAGATCTGCGCAGACACTTTGCGATATGGTTAAAGACGCAAAATCTGGTTGGTGAGGATGGAGAAGATGGAGATGCAGTACCTCTTGCGCGGTTCGCGACGTTTCTCGTCATCGACCAAGCAGCCTTGGAGCAAATTGCTCACGCCCCAGACCCAGCAACTGAAGGAGTGGATCCAAGGCTTGTGACAGGGCCATATGTGGTAGCAGTTTCCGCACAGCATCAAGAAGGACGCCACTTACGACCTACGAGATCCGTCCGTGGACCGAAGGCGCTTGAAGGCAGGGTGTTTCCTGGGTGGATGAAGGTGCCGGTTTTTGCTTTTATATGAGCTTTTGGGAGTTGAATTCGGAACGCTTGGATTTTGGGGAGTTGTGTCAGGGGGAGTGGGTTGGTGATGAGCCTGTTTGGGAGGTTTGAGGGGGTTGTATGCGATGGGATTGATGTGGTTAAGTTTGACGTGGGGTTTGGGTGGATTTTCCTGAGCTTGCTTTCTTTACATGCAATGGGATAGAGTTGTTGAGTATGTAGGGTAACATGGACTGTCTTCTGGATTTGAGATGTAGAGTTGGATTCGTAATGTCTTTGTGGTTATCTCGCGAGATTGTGGTGTTCCGTGGTGTCATGGGTATGTGTTCCTGAGTGTTCGGGTGCTCGGAGGAGCTTCACTTTAGTTTCCTCGCTATTGACGCCGGTGAATATTGATGGTCAACCGTTGCGCTACGCGTAGACGACATCCAAAGTTGCCATCTCAAGCGCTTGATCCATCGCCGCTCGAGAGCGGAAAATGGCCTGACGGCAGCGCAAGGGATGCTGGATTGATCAGTCATCATCGGTCTCGGTCCAAGGAAAGCAGGGAAGGTCTGTCGTTGTCCTTTCTTGATTGCTAGTAGAGAGCAAGATCTTCTGTGTCATCCAGTTTCCTGGCGAAAGATGTTTACTTGTACGCAGTTGGTTCCCATATTTGAAAGAGGATGTGATTGTTGTTGACCGCTTCGAGGATGAAGGAGAAGCGAGAATTGTGATGGCAAGCCGAGATCTTTGATTTGGGGATACTGCTCAACGCAGTGACTTTGGACATGGCTTTCCTGAATCCTTGGGGTCGGGAAATAGAGCTTGGACTTGATTAAGAACGGGGTAGCTGCAGGCGGGAGTCCTGTAGGCGCTGAGATCTGCGATATGTCCGCATGCCCTTCCTATGATATCTTGGTTGACGGAGGCATGTCTAGTAATCTCTGCCTGATTCTGTCTAGAGCGACTGATCTGGCCATGGGACCATTCAGTTCGTCGTATCTTGCACGTAAACCTTTGAATGTCCTGACGTCTTCGTAGCCTTTGGGCATTGCCTCGGGCCAGCCACGCTCTGCAAAGTGCTTGTGGCACATGAAATCGCTTGGGTCTGTAATTGATTGCCACTGACCAGAAATGTGTTAGCAGAAATTTGTTGAGTTTCTAAGATATCGGCCCTCGATGGATAATGCCCTGGTTTCTGAGAGAGTTGTGCATTTTCATAGCTGCACACGTCACGTCCTCCAGCACACGGGAATGTGAGATTGTAGAAAAAGCAATACTTACCACTGCCTTCAACTGGCGCGGGATCCCACAACACGAACAATAACAATCGGTCTTTGCAAGATATTTGACTGGTCGATGAGATTTCCAAGGCAGACATTCGCGTATCCAAGCATTGTATGTCTCGCCATGATTCCCGAAAGTCCACCTCGAGATAAGCATGGCTCTATTGTAGCGGTCATCGTCTTTGTGAGCTTGATAGTAAGCCTTGGCCAGTTGAATGAGACGGGCGCGACGCTCGTCCTTGCAGTATTCCTTCCTTCTTTGGTGGCTGAGTTCTTGTTGTCTCACTCTGAACAATTCTGGCTCCATACGCATTCTGGCCAAGAACTCCTTGGTGATCTTGTTTTTCGACGCCCGATAGACTTGAAGGAGCTCCGGATACTCTTTCAACTTTCTCGCAAACGTCATTGGAGCTGTCTTGCCATGACTCGAGCTTCCTTGATCTCTATGGCAAGAGAAGGAGAGAAGGCGAAGGGGCTGTGGTGTCCATATTGATGTTCTCGAAGTAACAATTGATCTCCAGATGGTCGCGAGCATGATTCCGAGTGGTAATCGGTGAGAGGAATTCCAGGGCTCTTGCAATGTTGCAGACTGCTTAGATTCAAGGCAGAGTCGTCAGTCGCCTGGGTACATGTAAAGTGGATGTTCGAGACAAGAGTGTGTAGACGTGAATAAATCGCAACAAGAGAAAAGAATAAATGGTCGGCTTTGCCAAGATGACGTGGTCGGGGGCTTGGCAAGCTAGCAGCGGACAACGTCAAGCGTAATGGAAGTCTAGCAGGCAGGCGACGATTGAGGGACAGCGACACAGTCCAACATCGACCAGCGCAACCATGTCCGAGGGTCTCTTTTTCAACGTCACGACCGGCTACATTGAGGGTGTCGTGCGCGGCTACCGAAACACGTTGCTGACCGGCCAACAATACAGCAACCTTGCCCAATGCGAGACCATCGATGGTATGGCCTCTCCGCGTCGCCTTGCCTAGTCGTGAGCTCCCACTGACCAAGCACCAGATGTGAAGCTTCAACTGGGCCCAGCATATGGCGATTTCCTCGCAGACCTCCCCCCGAATCCTTCAACGAGTGCTCTCGCCGACAAATTACTGGACAAGCTCGTCTCCGAGTTCCGCTATGTCCAGGCCAACGCTACCGGTGCTCTGTCCAAGTTCATGGAGTTCTTGACTTATGGATACATGATCGACAACGTCGCCCTGCTTATCACTGGAACGCTGCACGAGAGAGACACGCGCGAACTGCTCGACCGATGCCACCCCCTTGGCTGGTTCGAGACCATGCCCGCCCTTTGCGTCGCCACAAACATCGAAGAGTTGTACAACAGTGTCCTTATCGAGACTCCTCTTGCTCCTTATTTCAAAGGCTCCCTCAGCCACCAAGACCTCGACGAACTCAACATTGAAATTATTCGCAACACCCTCTACAAGAACTACCTCGAGGACTTCCACAACTGGATCAACACCCACTCTGGCGTTGCTGGCAGCCCGACGGCCGAAGTCATGACTGAGATTCTCGAGTTTGAGGCCGACCGCAGAAGCATCAACATCACACTCAACTCTTTCGGTACCGACCTTTCCAAGGCAGACAGACAAAAGCTGTACCCCGGCTTCGGAAAGCTGCATCCCGAAGGCACATTGATGTTGTCAAGAGCAGATGATCCCGAGGCTGTCAGAATTGCTGTCGATGGTGTGCATGATTACCGTACCTTCTTCGACCAGACTGGCATGGGTTCGGGCGCCAATGTTGGTAACATGGCTGGTGGTTCTGATGAGGGCAAGAGCTTGGAAGATTTGTTCTACCAGAAGGAGATGGAACTTTCAAAGCTCGCTTTCACCCGTCAATTCACCTACTCTGTTGTCTATTCATGGGTGAAACTGAGAGAGCAGGTACGTTTATGGTCTTGTTCGTCCTCACGAGTTATACTAATGAAAGTGCAGGAAATCCGCAACATCACATGGATATCCGAGTGCATTGCTCAGAACCAGAAGGATAGGATTGGCAACTACATTAGCGTCTTCTAAGTTGCTTGTAGCTGTCCTTCCCAGTCCTTGTCTCTTCCCCGGCGTTCATACCCACATGTTAGCGTAAGATTTTGTTCATATCGATTGTTTTTCTTGGTCTCGGTGGCCGCTTTCTAGACTTTGTTTCAAGTACAAAATGCATGCAGATCGACTCACATGTTCTTGTCCACTCGAGTGGAATTAGTAGATTGACATTGTCATCATTGTCCCATCATGGAAAGCAGATCATTTGTCCTTCGTGCGCTAAAGTCTCCAGGGTTGACAGATGTACCATTACTTTGAAGAATGGGGCCAGTGTCCACCGAAATGCCACATTGCATCGACTCTCGATAGCTAGGACGTTCATGTCTGATCTGGAACAATCATGCTTGTTCATAATTGATACATAATCTATGCCGTACAAAGGTAAATGCAGTGTCTCAAGTTTTCCCAAAAGGCAGCGCTCTTTCAAGCCTAGGTGTGAATGGAACTGACCCAACACCTTTGACATCAGCGTCTAGCTTGCTCTCTTTTCAATCGGCAGGCACGCGTCCGCTTGCTACTGCCTCAGGAGTATTCCAACACGGCGTCAACTCCACAACGCGCCGAGCGATCAGTCAACCACCAACCACATCAATACTTGACAGATCTTGAGCGAGCGTCCTACTCACTGCTTCGCTTCCTTCATCGCTCATCTGTTCCGACGCAATGGAAGGCACATACAGCTTTGCCGATGGAGGCCCAATCCCTAGCGGCGATCCCTACTCGCAGTCATACACTGCTAACGTCTCTAAACCACTGCACCACCACGAGAATCCGATAACGCACGCACACCCGATCAAGGAGCCTCTTTCACAGCAGCCCGCAACCAACGATCTCGTCCACAAGTTCAAGCCTCGTCTTGAAGATGGATCCGAGATCAAGTTGGAGTACATGCCCTCGCTTGCTCGCAGGGCAGACCAAGACTTGCTGGACTACCTGCAGAAGCGCAAGGTTTCGTTTCACTTCTTGAACGACATTGACGACTTTCTCAAGAGACATCCGGGTCTCTTGAAGGCTTGTCCGAGTTGGTGTCACCAACTCAACACTCTTCCTCCTCTTGAAGCATATCTGTTCTTTGTCAAGGGCTACTTGCGTCCTGCGAGATACGTTGACGGCGTGAGTGTTTATAGCTCTTGGGTGTACACGTTGCTCACTCATCTCGGCAGGCACTTCCGGCTCCGGAGGATGAGCAGATCCCTGTTCATCCCATCTCTTTGGAGCACCACTCCCATGATCCGGAGCTTTACGAGCACATTACTGACATTGGCCAATGCCTGGAACTCCGAGGGCGATTGGACGAGATGGTTTGGAAACTAACCCAGGCATATCATTCTGGTCTTCGTCTTGATCACAGCCAGGTCCTTTTGCTCACCATGGCCACCTATGCACAGCCAGTCGACGTACTCAAGTACTGGGAGTATTGCTACTTGCCAAGCCTGCAGTCCAACAGGTATGCGCAGTGCTGTTGATCATGGATCAAAAACAAGCTAACTTAACTGGAGGCACATCCAGGAACACAGTCTGTTGGTTGGGCCTTCGACTTGAGCGTTGCTAACATGTGGTAGACGTCCTCAGCCATTTGGCACCTCCGAAGCCTGTGCCCCAAGGCAGGACCGCCCCGCAATCTGTTCCAATGCGCAAACCACAAGTAGTAGCAAAAGCGGGACGAAAGGCAAACAAGGCACGAAAGGCACGAAAGGCACGCTACAGACAGGAGCCGGTTCGCGATCAGCCCTCTGGTCTCAAGCCATCAGGCATCGAAGTCATGAGGACTCACCGCAACACTCGAAAGGCCATGGCGAGAGCTGCGGATCGCGGTGACGATGTGATTGCTGTCTTGATCGACTGCTTCGCAGAAGCTGTACAGCGCCAATCGGTGAGAAGGCTGAACATGAATGAGCTGCTCAGAGTGTGCGAGGTTGCATGGGAAGCTCTCGAAAGGGATCGTCTGACTGGAGAAGGAAGAGACATTGTGGACCTCGTCATGGACCTGGTGAGTCAAGCGTGTAACAGCAGGCGTCCATCTCATTTTCATCCCTTCGTCAACAATCCTACCGGAGCACACTTTGGCATCCATTCGAAGCGCGTCAGGGGAGCAGTCAACCAGCTCAAGACTCTCTACAATCAAGAGCTCAAGAGAGGCTACGTACCAGCTCTAGCCCGTGATGTCAAGAGGGCCGAGTACCGATTGGTCGATGTGGTTGGTCAGTACGCCAGGATGGATGGTACAATGAATCTGGCAGAATACGAGTTTCTTCGCCAGAAATTCCCATGGCGCAGGTTTGACTACGTTGCCGAGTACGACGCAATCAACCCTGAACGACTCGATGTGTTGCTCTTGTTGGACACGTGGATCTAGTGGATCTGAAGTCAAGATGGAGATATGTGGATGGGGGTATCCCAAGTGTTGTTGTCAGAAAATGGTGGTGAGAGCTATGATATCGGTAGTGGAGAGTGAGGATAATTGTTTGCTGTGTTAATATTTATGGGAATGGTCGGAAGGAAGTACATTGCTGGGACGAGATGGAAGCACAGTATCGAGAAGATACAGAGAAACGGAGTTTTCGTAATTATGAATTAATGGAAGAGCATCATTTAGACCGTAGTCGTGTGCATGGTTGATGGTGAGCGGATGTTGATGCTCTCCAGGTCCAGTGCCAAGACACGAGGCTCCGCAGCGCAAGGCCGTCGGCAGGGACTTCCGCTGATCTTTCGGGCGTCTCAAGAAACTTTTGCGACAACCAACTTTTTTTCTCAAACAACAAAATAAACTATCATGGCACGTAGAACAAAGACACTGGCTGAACAGCTCGCCGAGCTCGATAATCCTGCTCCCAAGGGTATGCGCAAAAACTCTTCACTCAATTCATAGCAGTCTCTGACAAGCACTCCCAGACTTTGACCCGGAAGAGGAGCCGCCACAGGACGACAGCGACGAGGATGCCTCGGACAACGACAACGCCGCCGCTGCGAGAAAACACTATGTTGATGTTGGCAAGAGCAAGCTACGCAAGCGCGATGTCGTGCCTCTCGGCCCTAGATACGAAGGAGCGCAGATCAGCAGAGATGCTGCCACCGGAGAAGATGAGGACGAGGACGATCCATTCAGCAAGGGCTTTGACGAGGAAGAGAGCGAAGATGATGTTGAAAACGCTGAGCTGTCTGCCTCTGAGGGTGAAGAAGACGAAGAAGATGTCAGCGACGAGGATGACGACATGCAAGATGGCGACGAGAGCCCTGCTACCGACATGAGCGACGAGGATGACGAGGACGACGACGAGGACGACAACGAAGACGCCGAAGACAAGACCGAGCTACGCAAAATGATGGCCGAAGAGCAGAAGACCGTGGCCGCCAGCCTGTCGCAAGCAGCAAAGCAAGACGCCGAAAAAGGCCGCGCCGTCAAGACCCAACGCAGCACCTTCGACTCCCTCCTCAACACACGCATCAAGCTGCAAAAAGCCCTGATCGGCACAAACACCCTCACTGGCATCATGTCCGCCTCGACACCCACGAACGACACCACAGACGCCTTCCGCGCCGCCGAAACCGCCGCCTTTACACTCTGGTCTTCTCTAAATTCCCTCCGCGAAACCCTCGAGTCCAACCGCACAGGTCATAAACGCAAACACGCCGCCTTTGACCTCGATACACCGACCGCAGACCTCTGGTCCCACATGCGCAGCCAAGAACTCTCTGCCAGCACCACCCGCACCTCCATCCTCGAAAAGTGGAATCAAAAAGCCAGAGGCGCTTCCGCCATCACACCCAAGAACAAATTAAACAATTCTGCTGCTGCAAATGCAGGGATTGTGGATGTGTTGCAAGAGCAATTACACGGCGATCGCTTGATCAAGCGCGCACGCACACCGCGCTCGTGTGCGCCTTTGCAACTCGCTGCTGCTGCTACCTCTGACTCAACCTCCTCCATCTACGACGACGCAGACTTTTACGGTCTCCTGCTGCAGTCACTGCTCGAACAACGCAGTGCCGACTCCATCGCCGCTTCAGCCTCCTCTGCCATCTCCATCAACAGCGGCTTCCAAATGCGCCGTGAAGCAAAGACGAAAAAAAATGTAGACACCAAAGCGTCGAAGGGGAGGAAGATGCGGTATACGGTGCATGAGAAATTGCAGAATTTTATGGCGCCCGAGGATAGGGGTGTTTGGGGGGAGAGGGCTGCGGATGAGTTGTTTGGGAGTTTGTTTGGTGCTAAGATGGGGTTGGGTGAGGATGAAGAGGAGGAGCAGAGTGAGAAGGATGAAGGAGAGGGCGAGGAGGAGGCGGGGTTGATGATGTTTAGGGCTTGAAGTGGTTGTGAGTGGTTGAGGTAAAAGAATCGTAGTGTATACAAGAAAGGAGCTAAAACTCCTTGTATCTATGGAAAGAATATGTACACCACCTCGCTATGCGTTATAAAAGACAAACAACCAAAAGAAACACCACGTCACCGATCGCCATTTATTCTTCTTTGGTACAGTTGAGAAGAGTGGAAAATATTGATACAAGAAAAATCATACATGCTCAAGATCTATGAGCGACTTGGCAGACCGGTACGAGCAGCAAGCATAGCGCCAGGTCCTCTCTTGCCGACGGCCGAAGGCTGAGGAGCACCTGCAGCAAGTCTTTGCGCAACGAGCTTGGCAGCACGCTTAGGGAACCAGACACGGCTTCCAAGGGCGATGGTGCCGGTCAACAATGCCAAAGCACCTGCTTGGTGAGCCGAAGCCAAAGGGGTGGGGACCATGTATAGCAGAGTGGAGATGCCGAGGGCGACCTGCAGCCATACCAAGTGGACAACTCCACGCATGCCCTTCTTTGCGCCAGGCGTCATCAAAGCACGAACGCGAGGGTTGAAGCGAGTGTAGGCCCACAGAGCCATGGCGGCGGTGAATGTGGTGGTTGCCAGGATACGGTGATCAAGCTGGACGAGAGAAGGGTTCTCGAGAACGTTGCGCCACCAGATATCGGAGTGATCGGGGACGTGGCTGTAGAAGGTGTCGAACAGCTCCTTCTTGGGTGGGGTCAGACCAAGACCCATGTAAGGAAACTCGTTGTAGATAAGACCAGCATCCAGACCAGCGACAAGACCTCCAGACATGGCGGTGACAAAGACCAAGCAAAGAAGAGCACCGACACTGCGGCGGAAGAACTTGAGCTCGGGAACCATCATCTGCTTGAGCAGCTTGGAAGATTCTTGCGGGTTGGCCAAAAGACGGTTCTCGCGGAAGATGGACAAGGCATTCCAGAACATGGCAAGGTAGCAGATGAAGGCAGTGCCCAAGTGAGCGGTAAGACGGTATTGACTGACACGAGGGTGACTACCAGGAGCAAACAGATCATCCTTGAGACCGCTTGCGACCATCCACCAGCCAATCACACCCTGAAATCCGATCAAACCGCAGATACCGGTAAGTTTGAGAGCCATGCCAGCAGATACACGGCGACGGGCAATAAAGTAGGCGGTGGGCAGCAGGAAGGTGATGCCAATGAAACGACCCCACAGTCTGTGAATCCATTCCATCCAGTAGATTTGCTTGAACTCTTCCAATGTCATACGAGGGTTGAGAAGCTTGAACTCGGGCGAGGCGCGGTAGAGGGCAAATTCGGATTCCCACTTCTCAGCATTCATGGGAGGGAGGGAACCGGTTACGGGACGCCATTCGGTGATACTCAGTCTGCGCCACGCTCAGTCAGTCGGACAGTCGGGAAGAGAGAACAAGACTGGCCACATACCCAGATTCGGTCAGTCTGGTGAGACCGCCAAAGATGACGATACCAAACACACTCGCAGAGCTGGCAAGCAACCAGTAGCCAACCTTCTTGTCTGAAGTTTCAGGGAACGAGCTCTTTCTTGCTGGGGCAGATGTTTGACCAATTGTGGTTTTGGCGGAACCAGAGGATGAACCGATTGTCTTGCTGAGCTCGGATAATGGCGACGAGGAAGGAGCCGTCGTCGATTGCTGTCTTGCCGGAGCAGCACGAGAACGGAATGCGCTCAAAAATGGAGTCTGGCGGACAGATTTGTATCCAGACTGTGCCTTGTTGTGTACGCTCTTGCGACACACAAACGTCTCGGCCGCATTGAACGCTGGAAGCGTGCGCCGCAGCGCTCCAAACACTGCCAACGGTGGGCGCATCTTTGAGGTACGAAGTGGGAGGAACGAAGATGGACTGTAGAATCGTAGAAACATCTGGTCATGGATCACGCCGCAGCCAATGACCTTCTGGCGTGATGCCAAGCACTGACCTCCGCCGCTCGCCGCCTTATCTCGGTCTAACCGCGATTGGCTTGGTTCGTCTCTCCACAAAGACAGGGTCCTTCTTCCGCGTGGCTTGAACCTCTTTTTCGTCTGGCAGGCTGCACCGACCATGCACATGCTCGATGGAACTTCTACCGAATCTTCGAGCATTATTTTTCGAAGCTAGCCTTCATGCTGAGGATTTTCTTCCCTCTAATCTTCGGTCGACTACACTCGAAAGCCAACAAAGCTTTACCACACGCTCGACGCTATTTCTTTGATAGACACGCCTATTTCCCTGCTTGGAGGAACACGGTACACAGTTACCTGTCTGCGCCCGCCGAGCTATCTTGCATGAGGTAGAGCCTGTGTAGCGTGCATCCGCCTCATTCCTCAAGATCGGTGCACATATCTCTCCAAGTGACCTTGACATCATGGCCGACGATAACCAATTTTTCGATGCCTCGTCAAGCTCGCCTCTACATCAGAATATCTCTTCTAATTCTCGCTCCAACATCCCACGCCGTTCACTCTTCAACTCCTCACCTCATTCTTTTGTTCCAACTCCCTCTACCCCCACTCCTGCCCCCGCCCTTCTCACCTTGGACTCGTCGCGCGCTATCGCCCGCGACTCAGGCACAAGTCTGGATTCTCCATCTTCTCCGGAGGACCATGTCCGTGCTACTATCAACCGCCGGAGAATACCTCGCGTCGAGAAGGATGTCGACGATCCCAGCGACCCGGCCTCGTCAAGCCGCTATTCGGTCAACAGACAGCAAAGCACTACCCTCACCACTCTTAGTCGTCTGTTTGCTGTCCAGTCGGTGACCTCTCCCCCTGATTATCGTCCCTTGTCCGACTCTCAACTTCCACATGGTCAAGCTATTCCACGTATGTCTTATCACTTGCCTCTTATCTCATGACCTACACTCCAAGTACCTTGTATTGACTAGTCTCAGCTGTCGCTGCTCGTGACACTGCGCTTTTACCCGCCCATCTCTACAATCGAGGTCTTTTAGGTGGTCGACATTCGGACATTACTGTTCATGTTTTTGGCTATCCCTACAAGCTTCACCGCCTCATCCTCGACCAAGCGACTTTCTTCGCTTCTGCTCTATCTGGACCATGGCTCGAGAGCAAGGCAAGCGACATCACTCTACATCCAGAGGATATCGACACCAACATTACCCAAGTCTCGTTCGAGCTGGCCTTGAAACGTTTATATGGTGCTGCTGTACCCGAAGAAGAAGATGCTGAAGCAGTCAGTTTGTTTGCCACCGCATGTTGGTTAGAGATGCCGGATCTCATCGACTCGAGCATCGAATCTATGCTACGACAGATGTCGACTGCTACCCTGGCGCCTCTAATCAAGCTTGTCACCAGCAACTACTACGGCCGACCTGGGGACAAGATTCTCGCGTCGGCCAAAGCCATGTTGTGTCGTGATGGTTGGAAGATGTCGACCAAGTTTTGGGACGGCATTCCTGGCGACATCATCCGTGAGATCGTTGGCGGTGATGGCTTCTTCATCAATGGTGAATGGGATAGATGGGTCCTTGCCAAGCGTCTTTTGGATCGCCATCTCAAGACACTTGCTGTCGAGGCCGGATTGGTTGATCCCGTCTCTTGGTCGAAAGTGCGCAAGGCTCCCGAGACTGCCAATCTCATGGCTGTTCGATTTGACTCGGTCTACCGCAAGAATGCCATGGCAGCTGGTGCAGCTCCAGATGGGTTGCATCGCTGGATCAGCCTCTACACTCATCCAGATATCGAGCCTTTACTGGTTCTGTTGGATGAAGGCATACACTACATTCACCTCGACTTCGAGCAGTTGCAGTACATTCGTAGAGCTCGCGATGTACTTGGCCTTCCCATGATGCCAGACAAGGTGATCTCGAACGCGCTCTGGATGCAGATGGAGCTACGTCAGAAAGTCCTGAATGCCAAGGACGGTGAGATGGAGCTTGGATTGAGTGAGGGAGTCAGTGATCTCAGAAGTCCTCATCTCAGGGCGGCGTCCTTGACAGAGCCTTCGATCAAAGGGAAACAAAAAGCCGAGGCCTCTGATGAGTTTGAGGACTTTGATGACGATGATATCGCTTCCAATTCTTGAGATGGCAATGGCAAGCCTCGCAAATTCTGGATCCCATCAGCCGATTGTAACATTGTCATGGGAGGAGCAACTGATCCTGCCATGATGCCTGCCGCAAGCACACAGTCAAATCGTCTCTCCGCTACCATCCAACCAGAAGATGTGCAATGGGCCTCAGACTTTGCTGCAAATCCATCAGACACGCGGTCGATCCCTCAAATCATTCGACCAGACTCTGCTGCCGATTCGAACGCATCCGAGCTGCGTCCCGTCAGCTATTCTCACTTCCCGCCGTTCAGATTTGCTGTTGAATTCCCGAGTCCTCGGCTACTCAAAGAGAAGAAGCGCGTGTATAGTCGTACCATCTTCTACTCGGGCTCTTGGTGGAACCTGTATATTCAGAAGGTCCGGAGGGGTAAGAACCCTCAACTTGGCGTATACCTCCATCGTGCCAAAGAGAGAGAGACAGATGAGACACTGGCTGGTGGCGGACAGACCGTGCCCAACACTCGCGTTGATGAAAGAATCGGACATCTTGAACGCGAGATGATCTTGCGCGCTGACCGCCGAGCTGAAGAACGAAGACGTTTACTAGCCCGCAGACGTAGCGGTGATGTCGCAGATCCAGATAATGCTGATAGTAGTGGCGATACTGATCCGGATGGAGGACCTGCTGGTGCTGAAACGAACCCAAGATCCCGAGGTCTCGGTGGATATCGTAAGAGCAGCGAATTGGATGTCTTGTCCAACTTCCCTACCAAGCCTGCATATTACGACGAACAAGACTCGGACCTGGAAGACGAAGACCCCGAGATTGCAAAGCTTACACGCAGCGTCCGCGTGTCGACTCTACCACCATATGTCGACAGCCGACCAACGATCAAGACGTACTTCAAAATCTACTCGCCGAGCAAAGGCGGACGCATGTTGAGTGTCTACGAGAGCGCACCGGACACATTCAATTTCAGTCAGAGTTGGGGATGGAAGAGCAGTACGTTGATGCTCGATGATGGGATGCTTGGGGACGAAGTCAACTCCGAAGCAGAGGTTCCTGTGCGGAATGCGAACAAGTTACGATTTATGATTGTCATTGGCAATGTTTGACGTTCTTTATTATTCATAGCGAGGTACATAGCGGGGTTACCTAGTGTTTGCTGGAGTACGAGTATAACATAGCTTTGATTTCTTCTCTTATGTTCGGCTCCACCACTTCATTGCTTTGTCAGTGTATATCGTGCGCTTGTTACCGTGACTTTGGGTCCACTCGACTTGGTCCATCGAACAACAAGCTTGTGCTTCAGATGAATTTGAGGAGAGGCGAATTCGAGGATTACTCGCTGCAGCTACTTGTTGTTGGTTGGATGGGAGAAGAACACACTTTGTCCCAACCAAGCAAAGAGAATCACACCGATGAATTGTGACGTCGCAACCAGACAAATCCAACCTCACTCCCCCTTTTGCTCTTCCACCCTCCTCTCCTTCATAACACTAATCAACACCTTTTCAGTCACCCACTCAGGCAACAACCCCATACACCACCACTGCACCGCATGTCTCCACCATCCAAACACGGCAGCTTGTCCACACCCCACCCTCTGCAGCGCAAACTCCGCCATCTGCAACCCCGTACAAGTAAACATGCCTTCAGAAGTCTTGTTTCCCCCACTAACCACATTCGCAATCACGATTGCCAGTGCCTGGACTCCCGACCCTTCGGCAGCAAGCTCAGAAGACAGAGACTGGTGTAATGCGTAATTAAACGCTTTTGTGGCTGAGTAGATGGACAGGTAGGGCAGACCGCGGAATCCGGTTATGGAGCAGGTGCTCATGATCAGTGATGCCGAGGATTTGGAGAGTATAGGGAGTAAAGCACAAGTTAGTTGGGTGGGGAACCGCGAGTTGAGGTTGATCATCTTGTCCACGTATGTCGCGTCTACTTCTGCCAAAGTCGCGAATGAAGGGCTCAATGGCGCGCCGCCCACATTGTTGACAAGTAACGTCAAAGGTCCGGGTAATGTCTTGCAAATCTCTGCAATCGACGCAACATTGGCGGAAATCTCAAAGGCGTCTGCAATCACAGTCTTGATCTGCACACCCGGATATTTTTTCTCCAGTGTTTGCTTCAAGGCGGACAACTTTTGCTCGTTGCGGCCGTGGAGCAGCACGTTGAAGTTTTTGGCGCAGAGAGCGTGGGCAAAGCCTTCGCCTATGCCGTTTGTGCTGCCGGTGACTAGGGCCCAGGAGTCGCCGGAGGGGTTGTAGAGGTGTAGTTGGGAGGGCTTGAGGTAGATTGTGATGAAGGAGATGGCTTTGTAGGTGAGGAGGAGAGCTGTGGCTGCGCCGAGGTATTCTAGAGCTTGGGATGTGGACATTTTGGAGATTGTGATGAAGTTGGTATGGAGGGGAGATGCAACAAGCAGGGATGGTGGTGATGTTTGAGATGGAGTTTGGCAGGCGCGGGGAAGCCAGGGTGACTGCGGACACTGAGATATCCATGCTTTCTCTCTGTCCCATAGTCGTGTCGAGATCACACGTGTATCATCACAGCGCAAGGATGTATTGATGACTATTTTGGTATTTATCGTGAGTAGTATCTTGCCAGGCATCAGGGCTTCTGGTCCCGACACAATAGCGTGTGTTCATCGTCACTTCGGCTAAGTGTCAAGCTCGGAAAACGGACGAGATGGAGCATATGTTTCATGAACTCAAACACGTGGTATACATAAGGACTAGAGCTATTGTTATCGGTTGAAACTTGCTGTCTATTGGCGCATGTTTTGGCTTCGGCCATCCTTGCAGCTTCCCTACTGTTATGTTCGAGAGTGAAAACGAACGTGTTGGGGGCCGGCTTCCAGGCTTTCCCTAGGCTTAACAACCAAAAACTCGAACCACAACCGACACCCCTCGTTCCCAGGACAATTGACAATCGATAGACATGACCTTCTCAAGAAGTGCAAAAGGAAATAGGGGCCCCACCGGGATTCGAACCCGGGACCACTCACAGTTCAGACCATCTGGGATGGCGGATTTACCCGAAGCAAGTATCGTACCACTAGACCATAGGGCCCTACTTTGATGGGTTGAAGGGTTTGCAGCACTTATTGTTTTTTTCCTGCAACTTGGCATTGTTCGTCAAATTTGTCGAGATGTGTTGCATCACAACCAACACTGTGAGGCAACACCGTCAGGTGTTGAATACCCAAACGATGCTGCGATGAACGACCTTTCAATCCTGAGTCGTCAGACCTCGCACAACCAGGCGACAAGCAGCCATCTCGAAGTTCTCCTGCGTGGTCAGATAGCAAGGCGCCCAGGCAATAGAGTGGAACTCAAACGAGCCTCGATCAACTCCATGCTTCGAGGTGCGACGACAGTAATCCTTTCCGAGCTCGTGCAGAAAATGCTGGAACTGACATAGCTCTTCTTAAGCCATCGTGTTAGAAGCGTCTTCTTGAGACTAATGGTCATGCAAAAGAGTGCTTGATGTTTTGCCGGGCGAAAAAATCTCGAACGATATGCTTCGTTGGCCAACACTTTTGTCCTGCGAGTGCCCGCTGCTTACCTCCCGTCCGTTCATCAAAGGCCCAACATCACTTCATTCGAATCTCGAAAGACAGGATCTTTAGATAAGTCACGTCTACCCAAATACGACAAGACTCATCAAGTCTGAGTACCACGAGCTTCTTCATGGAACTGAGCTAGCAGAACTATATTGTTGGAACTACAAATGCATCAAGATGCGCTCCACCGTCATCGAACACGTATTAGACCTTAGCGACACAGAGACCAGTCAGCCCTCCTGGAACCTGATTCGTCGCCTTCCGGCTTCATGAACACATACTCTTATCCTTGATTTGCCCCATTCGCGGCCGCTGAGTGTCGGGATTGAGAAATTGGTGGATTCTGGCAGATGAGACTTGACCACAATACCTTGTAAAACGAATTTGTTGTCGGTAAAACTGTCAATGTAGCACTGCACAGGCGACTGCTCTGGAAGTACTTCCACCAGCGCGTTCGATACAAGTCTTTCCTTTTTCTCATGGGCTGCAGTAGAGAATTCTCAGCTTGGGTCTTCTGCTTCAAGCTTGACTTGAGCTGGTTTAAGATGCTTGACCGACGGGGAGCTAGAGTCGAGCTTCGGGTGCCGGGGATTGTCGAATTCGGGGGCAATCTTGGAAGGAAGGATCTTGCAATCTGCTCCATAACCATGGTTTGAGCTTGAGACAAGCAACAGTTGTCGGCAAAGATGTACAGGCAGTCTTAGCAAATGAGTCGACCATGTCGAAGACGGTATGTAGGATCCTACACATGACCAAGTCGATGCTGATGATATTTAAAAGACACAGAGATATTGCTGTAATCAAATCGACATATAAACGAATGGCAGTAAAGATATCTGAGGTTTTCGCGTCCCCCATCGCTTGCTTTGCTTTCTGGGCTGCTCGTACTTGACAGTCTGTGACTTTTTATCGTCGGATCATGAGCTGGTTCTTGTGAGAGTCGTGAACAGAGACTTGGCGGGAGAGATGGTAGTATGCTGACTATGATTGAGCGGTGCGATTCAAGATGCTCGAGGTGAAGTGCTGACGGCGGTCCACAAGCCCATGGCCTAGGGTTGTGGCGAGGACGGTAGTCGGGATGTCGGCAATGGTAAGTTGACCTCATGCGATGAGGAGAGAGACCCAGGCGAACAAGGGCGCCAGTTGCTATATATGCTTTCTGATACTCTAGATAGCGGTTGTCAGCCATCTTGATGATGATGGTTCTGGTATATCTGAAAGGTCTTGTGCTATACTAGGCAAGCACTGATGTCCTCGATGACTCGCGACTATGCTGCTTATCGATGTTGTTCTCTCAGCGCCTGAACCAATTCTATGGAAAGTCTCAAGATGTTGGGGAGCACAGGCCGTGGCAGCAGACGAAGGCAACTCGGCAGTCCACGCTTCCATGAAAGAAACACCAAGGTTGAGCATCTGATGCAGCATATCATGACACGGATGAAGCAGAAGAAAATGTTGCTAGACTCTTTGTTAGGAAGAAGGAATGAGGGGGATGGACAGGCAGACGCCCCAAAAAGCTGGCGTCGATGTATGCTTTGGTGTAAGTGCTTTCAGGGGTAGTGACTGCGTTGTTACTTCTTGTATAATCTTGTTGTTGTTTTTGGCGGCTGCAGATCAAGCGAGCCATAATTTTCTAGCAGCAAGACTGAAGGAGCTTGAGCGACTGGGGGAGGGAGAGCCCAAGCAGTCTGGGCAACGGCCGAGCCGGCGGTGAAGGGCTGAGCAATAGGCAAGGCTCCTTCGATTTCGGCGGCTCCTGCGACCTGCTCTGTCGCAGAGGGGATGCTGTGCACCGAGGGCTGCTGGTAAAATGGCAAGCCAGCACGTTGTCTTTCCCCAACCATATATATCAGTGCAGTCATTCGAGAGCAGCGCTTCCCAATGCAGTCGTAGTGCCGTATAGACCATGTCTTTGAGATTTCCTTGTGACTATTGTTACATGTCAGTAACTCAACCAGTGCTCCAATCAATCAGTATATCTCTTACATGACCACTAATGTATCCACAGTCTTCTGACTCTTCACAACCTTTGCCAGAGCCTTTACGAGCGCGAGAAGCTCGTTGATCAGACAGTCTTGTCTCAGGGCCTGCAAAGAGGCCTCTAGGTCCTCGAGGTGGGAGCGAAGCTCGCCTTTTCCGCAGGCAGCGAGTCATCTGTGGAGCAGACATGTTGGCTTGAAGCATGCTTCTTGACCAGGTATATATAGAAAAAGCACTTGCGGTAACGCTCGGGAAAACTCTAGGTAAAAGCCTTATAAATGACCTCTGGAGACTCCTCCTTACTCTCGAGAAGAAGAGCCGAGGAGGAGGCAAGGCAAGACTCTGTTGCCTGGACTCTCATGGCGAGAACAAGTGCCAAGAGTAGCCAAACAACTTGAAAAATGCATGCTGAGCCAAGTTTCCTAGCGGCGGAATTGGACGGTGATTCGGGTAACTCGATCAACATGTGTTCTCTAGATTAAACTCCTCATATGCCTGTCTCGAGGCTTGCATGGACTTTAAGTTAAGCTTTGTTTTCGATTGAGGGTCATGAAAGTCCATGTCGTCAAACTTGAGAAATGATGGGAGCTTCTGTGTCAAGTATGTGTTCGTAGATTCTGTTGCGGATGTCCAGGGGCAGAGAGAAGAAGTCCTCAGGGTCCGACTCTTGCAATGAGGATATGAGTGAAGGTGTCCTTTGTGAAGAGATGAGGACAGGCGGTATACCATGACATGGACAGGATTCGGAGCATACTTTCGCTTTTCGGTTCCATGGACTTTGATGGCTCTGTGGCTGTGTTCGATGAGGCTGGCATGATATACAGTTGAGGAGTCTCTGGCGCTCATGATGCAAAACTTTGCTGCATAGCGCCAACAGCTTCTAGGCCTTGTATGCCTTCTTCGTCTCGAAGGTGCAGGCGAACCCCTTCTGTAGACAAGGTTCACAGACCCTAGGGTCGCTTCCGGCGACGATCTCGCATTTTATCTTGCGACCTGCGCAGATAGTGCAGGATTTCTTGAAGGCAGTCTGGACTGCGTCGCGAGGGGGAGCCCTCGGGCGAGATGACGAGATGAAAGCAGTATTGCCTTTCTATAATAGCCTGGTTTGATAGGGGATGAAGACCAGAGATGTATATAAGCATAGAAGAGCAGATAAAGATCTCTTAGTCAAACAGTAAGGTTGAGCATCTGATACAGTAACTCATGCAAAGCAAAGCCAGACCAAATGTTCCATTACTCATTGTTGCATGGATGATGAACGGGGAATAAAACAGGCAGATGCTCCATATACGTGGTCCAAGGATGCGCCAATTCATTGTCTCCAGACTGGACTTGCTCGGGAGCAAACGTGAGAGATCCCTAGTCCTGAGCCAACCAAGGCTTCCAGCTCTTTGCCTTTAATCTCTGCGGCCTCAATCCTGCTCCGGAACAAGTGCAGGTATAAGGACGCTGTACTTGTCAACGTAAGAACCGGGTTTGCTATACAAGCAAAGCAAGCCTCTGCGTCTGCAAAGACTTGCGGCATTGTGGTGATCGTCTCTGCAGAGGTGATATTCCAGGCTGGTATAAGATAAAAGAGTGATGATATCACGACAGAGGAGGCTGCCTTGTTATATACCTGCCATTGAAGTTGTCTACGACCTTTCCGATGTCGTGGTAGTAGGTGGAGTAGTGGGAGTTGAAGTAGTAGTATGTCGAGTAGTGGCAGGAGGTGACCCGAGAGCATATATATGAGCGTATCAAAGCAGCCAAGAGCATTGCAGCAGCAGATCATGTGAGAAGTTTCTACTTCGCGCCTGATCTTGGAGAAGAGAGGATGAGAAAATCTCAATGTCTGATTCTTTCGTGCTCGAGTGGTGTCATGTTGTATCGACACATGCTTGTGGAAGACCATGTTTTTGTGTGACGGTATGCTTTGTTGGCGTAGAAAGAGAAGTCATGTTGTGTTCCAAAGTGCCTGAGACACGATTGTGCTGCACTGTGTTGCTGACTTTATTCATGCTCTGGCTGTAGGGCAACAGACAGAACCCTTTCCATGTCCACTGATGTGCGAGCTTAATGCTTTCGGCCATCGAGGACATAGCCATGCTGGGCAAGACGACGACGGATTCTCTGTTGTCTGAACCTGTTCTGACAAACGCATCAGCGCCAGTGATTGGCACGCCGTGTATTCTTCTTGTCGTGCCAATTGAAATCGGTCTTTATTCTACGTTCGTAGGGCTTCCAGGTGAAGGTAGTCAAGGTCTTGTCAGTAGGTAGCTGGACACCGAGAGGCGCACCCGACGCGAACAGTAAGCCATTAACATCTTAGAGCTGCCGTATCTTGGTCTTCTTGCCCTCTGTGACCAAGAGGGGAGATATATATCCAAGCGTTGAACATGATAAAGAAGCAGGAAACCACAACTTGCGGCATCGTGGTGGTCATCTCTGCAGAGCCAATCTCTCAGGCTGGTGTGAGCTGAGAGAGTATACACCAAGACGTGATAGCATCGTCAAGCAATCCCATAGTGCGGACACCTGTTGACTTCGCTGATCTTGTGCATCTGCTGCGATAGAAGAGGGGCATCGACAAGTTGGTTGTACTGTTTGATGGCCGGGAATCTTCTCTTCCAGCAAGCTAAGCAACCATGTGGAGATCGAGAGGCTGGGAGATTGCTGTTGGGGTGACGAGCCTGGTCCCAGGTGCGATTGGCGAGATCCACAAGTCCTCCGCAACATCTCTGATGGAGTGATAGTAGGTCGAGTAGTGGTAGAAAGTGACATGAGAGGAAATATATAAATCCTCCCAAAGCAGCCAACAGCATGGCAGTGACAGGTCATGTGTCGAGTGGTGCCTGATTGCTATGGAATTTCTCTGCGACGTCCCTGAGGAAGTAGTGATAGGAAAGTGAGCCGAGAGGATATATAAACCATGCCAAAGCAGACGAGTATCTCTTTGCAGAGGTCCACGAGAGTGAAGTCAGAAGATGCAATGATGAGAAGTTGACCGCGGGCGTGAGATCAGCATATATATATCTGACCACAACAAAGAAAGCAATTCTCCAGATCTAGAACGAGCTTCAAGCTGCCACAAACGTCCAGTTTCCTTGATAATTGTGACGAGTTTGCTCGGAGAATCCATTCAAAACCCCGAAGTCAAAACAATCAAGACAGTCTGTTTGCAAACCTGCTTTCCTTGAATGACCCAACTTTTCTGACCAAACAAGCAAAGGAGGTGCTGAAACAAGGACTTTGCAAAAACTTCCAAAGGTCCACATCACTTGTCCTCTAATCAACAAGCACAAACTCCCGACTTCCACCCTCTTCGACCTCAATCCCAAGCGCCGGCAACCCATACGGTCCAAGCAGCTCATCAGCAGTTCCCCAAGTCCACCTCGGAATCGTGGCGTCGTCACAAAGCTCAAAGACGTATCGTTTGCCTACTTGCCAACTCCCTTGATATCGTTTATACAAACTGTGTTGGAAAGTGTTGGATATAGTCAAGTCTGCTTGAATCTGCGCTTTGTGGTCATCTAGGCAGCGTTTGTCGTCTGCGTTTTCCACTGGGCGCAAGTGGGCAATGAAGTCGAAGGGTAGTGAGCGCTGCACGGGTAGATGTAGTGGGATACCGGGGTACAATGTGATGAGATGTGGGGGTCTGTCGTCGCTGGTATCTGCAACACGCTTCGTGAAGCCGTAGTTGAGAAGACATTTCCCTAGAGAAAACACACGGTTTGGTCTATCGTTTGCAGGGTCGATTGACAAATCAACAGACGACCCGGCTTCATGAATGCGTAGATATGAGTGCCAGTCTGATGTATCGAAGATTGTGCCCACGGCGTTTAGTGTTAGTGGTGCTGGGGCATGAGAAGTGATGAACATCTCTATCGGCGAAGCGATCGTGGCATTGCAGCTTAATTCGGAGGTGACCGAGATACGCAAAGAGATGCGAGGACTAGGGGGAGAGGAGGAAAGCGACCTAGTGACGGCTTCGGTGTGGGAACTTAGGGCGAAATAGGTGTGAAGCATATCTGAAGCAAGCTCCCATGACCCAGGATTGAGAGTGTAAAGGTCGAGGCTGTCTGGTTCGCCAGCGTACTTGTCTCGATGAGTGGGAATGTGGTCAAGGTCGTCCGGGTCGTAGTCTAGTCGCGCAGAGGGGTCCGGCCGTGGGCGAGAAAGACAGAAGCTAGGTCCGTCAGGTCGAGCCTTCGAAGCATCGAGGCACATGTATACGTCTTGGTACAGCTGTAGTGGAGGCCCTTCATAGCTGGAAGGAACATGTGTTGATGTGTCTGATCGTCCTCCGGAATTGATGGCTTGTGCAAAGATTGAGGACGCAGAAGGCATAGTAACATCCGAGTACAAGTGCAAAGCCCATGAAACGCCAGCCAGCAGACCTGTATTGAGCCGTGTAAAGATTCTCATGGTGTCCTCGGATGATATGTCGCGACCGAGTATAAAGAGGTAAAACACAAAGCAAGGAAGCCGGCTCGCATCGCATCGCAGTGCTGTATAAGCGAAACTTCCAGAATCTTGCCGCTTCTCAGCCACAGTGCCGTTCACATGTATACTGATGCTCTCGAAGTCTAGGGCCTCGTCGCCGGGCTGATGCGGTGACAAAGATGATTGCTCGTACGCAGCGAGCGTCATTCCATTGACTTTTTGATTGGACCCACCCTCAGGATAAAGATTAGTATCAATTGGCCAACCCCGAGTAAGATTCTGTGCATCAAGCAGCTCCTCGAGGGTCGTCATCCCCTGTTCAGACCACTGGTCTCTGAGACGAGTCGCTAGGTGATTCCAACTCTTATATCTCTCGGCCGTCACATTGAAAGGCAAATGGGTATTCTCTTTTGTGTATCGAACCGATAACAGCCCCTCGTCTTTCCATTCATCTGCGTCGATTACCAGGAAACAATTCTTGTCGGGCATATAAGGTGCCTGGGACTTCAGCTTCCTAAAAGTCTTCTCTTGCTCGAAATGCTCTACACAAGCGAAGATATTATCCTGAACGGCCGTGAACAGCTCGAGATGCCAGCGCGGGTCAGCAAGCTGCTGCGTGTGGATGCGGCATAGAATCTCGTCAGCTAGGACCTCATCAATGGTCAATGAGTCTGCTCCTCGGATTATATAGACGTGAAATGGAAATGGTGGAAGGGACGAAGAACAGCCATTCGTGCGTGACCAAGTGCGGGTCCAAGCGATCTTGGCCGCAGCTGAGCAATGGTCAAGAAACGTGCGGTCAATGGTTTGCGTGTCCCGAGAAGGCAGCACATCAGCCTTTTTGATGGCTTGAGCTTTTGTTCTGGCCATGGTTGCACAACAATATTAGATATCGAGTGTGTCTAGGCAAAGTCTCTTGCAAGAAGATCAACAAAACTCGGAGGATCCTGTTCACCACTATTGTAATTGTCCCGAGCGTGATCGCCGCAAGTGCATATGCATTGGTCAATTCATCCAAACGCCCATATCGCACTTGACCTGGCGCGTAGACTTATCGATGCGCGAAGCTATTGTAGCTCGCGACCTGGCTGAGTGTATTCACACAGACCCGCTCCTCATGCTTCACCGCCGACATTCTGCCGTAGGATCTCAATTTGACCCATTGCTTGACTGAATCACGATACACACAATGCGAAAGAGCTTGATTTCTTACGTACGTGATGAGAGGGGACAGAAAATGGTACGACAATGAATGAAGTCACTTCTACCTACCGGTCATGACAGCAACAAAGTTGCGCCAGAAGCCTAGGTCATAGATGTTTTCCACCATGTCCAGACTCGTGCATCGTTCCCAGAGCTGTTCCTGTCCTGTAGGGGCCTTCCCATCTGTAGTGCTGACAAGTATCTGGTCGCTATGCTTTGGCCACGGAATGTATTCCTCTTCATCTTCGTCGGAGTCCGGTACTGGACCAGCTAGACCAGTCATTCTGTTGCGGTTCCGCAGATGGCGTGCTTTTCGCTCCTTGTTGTGAGCATCAACGACACTACGCTTCCCTATCCATGCCACACCATCTGTCATGTCGTCTCGCCAGTCCGCCCATTTCGCACTTTCATTGGTTGTCATGCCAGCCCAAATAAGATAGATATGATAAGCGAAGAGTGCAAATGGTAGCGGCATAGTAGTGATAGCAAGCAGACCAACACCGGCAACACTGATTCCACCAATGCTCATTGCAAAGACAAAGGCATTGCCCAACTCTGCCCAGTATTGACTTTCCAGCCAAGTGTACTTGGAGTGAGCGAGATGTAGATGTGGTGACAGAACTGACCAGGACAGATATGCGCCGTAGAGTTCTACGATGCCGATGCTGAGGAGCAAGAGCAGGAAATAGCGGTAGTTGTGTCTCCCAACACAGTTGTTTATCCAAGCGCAGTGATGGTCACATCTTGCAACACAGACGCCACACAGCGAGCAGTGTTTACTTCTTGCAGGTTTCGTAAAGTTGCAGGTACGGCAGACATTGTCGGGGCGGAAGAGGATGTGGTCGTAGGGATAATGTCGCATTGCGGGAGCATGGTTCGCGTGAGTAATGTAGTCGGTCTTGGAGGTGACGCAGAGGTAGGTAAAGGTATAGGGAGCCAGTACGACAAAAGGAATTGGCAGAATCAAGGAAGTGCTGAGGTGAGGAAGGGCGGCTCGGAGGAAAAGAGTTGCGCTGCCTGTCAAGAGGACTAGGAACAGGAGTAACACGAGAGGGTTCTTTTGGTGGAAGAGGTAGTTGCTCAGGCGGGCGATGTTAGCATTCATGCGGCCACCAGTGTAGCGTGAGTCGACTCGTCGGAAACCATTGGGGATGTATATGCAGAGCAGCCTGTGACTGAAGCCGATCGGAGTCTTGCGTAGAGCTGGGAGTCGACCGAAGAGGGCTATGAAAGTGAAGAGAGAAATGACGACCACCAAGATGATGGTGTTGCGAAAGGCGATCATGCTATGCTGCCACTGTCACTCATGCTGATGCTGATGCTTCCATGTCTTGTAGATGCAGGACAAAGAAAGAAGGCACGATTGGCACGTCATTCTGCCCAAAGCGGAAAGAAGCTGCGGCTGGACGCGTGCCGTCGCGTCTTTCTGGCCGAGGCAGCAACCATTCACTCAAACGACACTGAACAGTTCCAACATGCCGCCGGCCATTGTATACTCGGACATGGCCGACGCGGCTGACGTTCGGGGCAGCGTGTTTGCCGGCAACAACTTCTTCATCGTGCAGCGTGTGCCGCAACGCTCACATTTCATCTCGCTGGTTGAGAGCAATGGCGGCCGAGTCGTCAAGCTCGAGGCCCAAGCCGACTACCTCATCGCTGATCACATGCGACATGATGCGCCTGCCGGTGCTTTGAGCTACAAGTTCATTGAAGAAGCCATCAAGCAGGGTCAAATCCCCGAAGACGACTCTCCCTTTCTCGCTGGCCGCCGTAAATCCGCAAACCCCGTCACCACCGCTGCCGGCCCATCCAAGAAGTCGACAAGAACCCCCTTTACCGATGACGATGACAAACTGCTTTATAAGTGGGTGAAGAAGGCCGAAGAACAAGGTCTCGCTATTCAGGGCAACTCCCTGTACAAGACCCTCGCCGAGCACAACTCGCGACACACTTATCATTCCTGGCGTGATCGCTATCTCAAGGTCCTGTCTGCCAGACCTCCGGCCGGATGGGAGACCTACCCAGATGAGAAGCTACCCGCTCACGGCACACCCATCGCCGACCTACCCTCGACCGCTCTTCCTCGCTCTTCCGCCGCCGGAATCGCAGTGAACAAATCGCCCTTTCCTTCTACCGCCGCCAGAAGCTCAGTAACCGGATCGCCCTCTCGCCGGTACACTCCCTTCACCCAAGAAGACGATGAAGAATTGGAAATATTCGTCGCTGCAAAGGAAAGAGAGGGTGCTTCATTGAGTGGTAATGCCATATACAAGGAGTTGGCTGCAAGGAACCCACGTCATACCTTTCATTCTTGGAGGGACCGCTGGCTCAGGTACCTGGCACTTCGAGAGCCTCTCGATGACGATGATGATGTCTCGCTCGAACACCACGCAGGCCCTGTCGAGGATGCTGAAACTTCTGCTCATCCGAAATCGTCGCCCAGGCCTCCGATCGGCAAGAAGCGTTCAACCTTCAGGATCCCTCCAGGAGCCTCAGCGTCCACAGAGAGCTCGAGGAACACTGCTTCTCAATTGGAGGGCCTTCCCGCTGCGACTTCGAAAGGAAAAGGAAAAGCACCGAGGACTACACTTCGGAAAGAGTCTGCCGCAGAGACCGAGACACTCCCAACCACGTCCCCACCCGCTTCATCTCTCCAGACTACCTCGCGTCCAGCTGCCGCATCCAAGAACCAAGCCAACACTCCAATAGTAAGGACTCGTAATGTGAGCTCGCCTGTCATGTCGCAACAACATCCACCTCAGCCCCAAACGCTCCATACCCAACCTTCGACACAATTCGAGGCTCAAGGCTCTCCTGTGAGTTTCCGCCACAGCGCCGTACAAACAAATCTTGAGCCTCAGCTCCACGATGACTCGACTTTCACAAAGAAAGATTTCGAGAATCTTTTGGACGCGGCTCTCGACATACAGAATGTTTGTGTCGGGCGCTACCAGGAATCGTGGATCTCTTGGGCCAATTTCAAGAAAAGTCACACTGCTGTTGAGTGGAGATCCTTCTATGAACGACGTGTTTTGCCAGTTGTCTTGCAAACAGAGGACGACCCTAGGTTCCTTGAGACCCATGGCGGTGGAGCTTGGGTCGAGTTTTGGAGATACCAAGGTCAACCTATTACTACGTTGCCACATCTTGAAGAAGACGTCAATTCTCCAGATCCTGCAAGATCTGCCGACGCTGCAGAGGAGGCGACATCTCGCGTCTCGGGTACAGAACCCGCACAACAAGACGAAGAGATGGATGATATGCCAGATCCTGTCATCAAGGTCGAGAAGACTATGGCAACGATATCTGCCAAACGAAGACAAGAAATTCCAGCGGACTCTGTGGAAGACGAACCCACGCCAAAACGCCAACGTACAGCAACACCGCCTTCCATGCCGAACAAAAATCCCTCTCCAGCTCAGACTTTCCAGCAGTCCAACGCCGAAGGTGTAGTCAGTATTTCCAGCAAGGTTGCGCCTTCATCAAGTCACCATACCGTCGAAGAGGAAGAAGTGTCTGAAGACCAAGCCGCTGAACAACTGCGACGTGAGATGGTGGAGAACAGGGATGTTCGACATCAACTGACTAGAGCCAATCTCGCACGTATCCAAGCAGACGCTGGCTTGCCTGAGAAGAGAGCTGTAGATATAGAGCAAGATGATGAGGACGACGACCAGCCCGGCTTTGCAGATTACCTCGCAAGCATGCTGCCGCAAGACATGAAAGACAAGGTCCTCGAAACCATCGAGACACACAATCATCAATCGAGTCAAGATGACGATCTCGACGAGGAGGATGAAGACAATCTCGTACACAACAACCATCAAGTCGAGCGCGAATACGACCCCGCCCTCCTAGAGATCGACCCAGACCTCGACAACCCTTCATACAACTCCTCCGCAGAATACCGCGCCAACAACTCAAACATTCACCTCGACGCCCCGCAAACCCAACCTTGGGAAGTCTCCTCAGCGCCCTCTGCATCACAGCAAAGAGACCAACGTCTGTCCACCCAAGCAATCTACGAAGCCGAAACTCAACCCTTTGACGCTGAGATCCCACTACCACCTTCAGACCTTGGAGTCGAGTCTCAAGACTATGCTGCAGCAAACACATTCTCTCAGATCTTGTCTGCAGAGGAATTCTGGCCCTGGATAGATGCACAGATCGCTATCGGTTACGACGAGGAAACAGTGATCGCTGCATTGCGCAAAACGTCATTCAACCCCAAGTTAGCCGCGATGGTTCTCGGAGCCGGAGAAGAGGATGTAAAGGTTGCGGGTATCTGGACAGAAGACGAAGATGCAATCGTCGAGGGCAGCGATGCCAGAGCGATTAGAATGCTGGAGACGAAACACGGAATAGGCAGTGCAATGGCCAGACTCAAGTTTCTGAGTGATTGGAGGAAAGACAAGGAGATTGCTGAGATGGGCGGTGAAGTGATGGCCGACTGAGTTGTATCTCCATTATAACGCCATCGATAAATCTCAAGTCTTTTGTGGTTTCGCAATTCTCGTTTGAGCGTTGTTCACGCTGATGCATTTTCCGTATATTCCGCATGTCAACGTGAAGATCGCAAGAACTTTGCAGCAGCCCTCTGTGATCTGTGTCTTTCCTTCCTTTGTAACCTTTCTGTTCCCGTTGACTTTGTATAGCCTCGACTTCACTGCCCATGTTGCCACGGATATAAAAGCTGTTGACTCTCAAGCTTTTGACGGCACCTCTTTGTCCTCCTTTTCTCTTTACCCAATCTCCTTTTCCCCTTTTCTCTGTTGACTCTGTTCTAGCTTTGGTTCTGCTCTGTCCTCTTTTCTCTTTACCCAACCTCCTTTTTCACCTTTTCTCTGTTGACTCTGTTCTAGCTTTGGTTCTGCTCTGGCCCCTTCTCTGCCCGGCAGATGCAAAGACAAGAGAGTCGCAAAAACAAAGTAACTGGGAAGAAGCTCCTTGCGCTTTCGAATCGCTTGTTTTGCCAGAGACCATCAGAATTCGAGATTGGCTCTCTGGGGATAGGTAGACGAGGGAATTGCAAAGACAAAGTAACTGGCCATAGAAGTGTATGTTGTATGTTGTATGCAGGTATAAATCGTATACTATATGTACAAAAAGTGTGCAACGTTGCACACTCAAGAGCAGCGATTATCAAGGTCAGGGTCTAAACTTTACTTCCCCCAGCCTGAGCAGCAACAGCAGCGCCGCCTCTGCCACCACCTCTCCCTCTACCTCCTCTATTCTTCGACGCTTGTGCTTGCGGAGCACCACCCCCAGCGCTCTGGACATCCTTCTCCTTATCCTGGTCCTTGACACTTTGCTTTCCACCCCTCCCACTCCTTCCCTTTTTCTTTTGTCCAGCATTGGGATCTTTGCCCTCAGCGATCAATCTCGCAAACTCTTCATCTTCTTTCATGCGTCGTGCCTCATTGTCCCACCATTCCTGGAACTCCTGCTCGGCTTGGATTTCCTGTAGACTTCTTGCCGCGGCGGCTTCTTTGATGATGTCTTTTTCGTATTGCTGTTGTTCGAGGATTTCTTGCAGGGAGAGTTGGAGTGCGGGTTCAGGGTTGCGCGGAGAGTGTACGATGCTTTGGATAGAAGGAAATGATTGGGAAGAGAGGTCTGGAGGGGGCGGCGGTGCAAGAGTCGCTGCTGCGGTTTGCGCAGATGGTTTGCGTTGGGGTTGGGGCTGAGATTGGCGGGGTGTAGGTGTGGGTCGCACAGGGCCTGCTTGTGGTAGTATACGTGGTGATACTGGTACTGGTGACTTGGTGCCTGTCTGAGCTGAAGGCGTGCGCTGTGGACCAAGTCTTGGAGATGGGTAGCCAGATGTGATGGGTGAACCGGGACCGAGACTCTTGGGTGAAGCAGCAACAGCCGCGGTAGGCGGTTTGGGCGAAGGCTTGGGGTTGGCGATCGTCTGCCGCATAGTCAATTGGGGAGTAGTGCTCGGACGGGTCGTGAGTTGAGGTCTATTTGATAGACCGGGCGAAGGTGGCTTTTCGCCAATGACATCCTTCAAAGAAGGTATCTTCTGGCCAGAGACTACTTGCCATGGCGAGGCCACCTTCGCTGCAATCTTCTCTTCGATCTCGGCAACTGCTGATTGCTGTGCTTGTTGCATTCTCTTGCGTTCTTTCTGTGACATCTTTGCAGCAGATCTTGCGGCCGAAGCATCTTCAGACGCCTTCTCTCTGCTAGCTGCAATACCCAATGAAAGGTTGGACACACGACTTGAAGATGCTTGCGCCATGATATCCTTCATCTCTAGCTTAGCGCCCGGCGAAGGAGTCGCTGCCCAAGGTACACTTGAAGAGCTCGCAGAAGTTGCGGGCGTCATGCCAGAGGCTAGACCACCCTGCTTTGGTGTACCAGCCTGAGGTGTGGTTGGTTTTCCTCGAGGATCGAGCCAGGAATCGGTAGGAGTGCCGACAGCGGTGTCTCTACGTAAACTTCTCTCGAACTCAGACTCTACACCAGTTCGTTGTGTGGTGTTCAGATCCATTAGTGAGCTCTCTTTGATACTTGTGCCCAATGACGGCACAGCAGATTTGACTCTGGGCGTTGAGTCCACAGCAGACGACTGAGCGTCCTTGGACTTCCTTCGTGCCTTTTGTTTTGCATGTGAACTATCATCCAAGCTGCCGCCCCTGAAGGAATTGGGTCCCCAGCCGTCAAGATCTTGATGCTTCGTATGTAGCATTATCGAGTCGAGCTTTATTTGACGATCGCGGTCAATCGAAGCAGCGAGTGCGGGATGTCGTTCATGGAGCAAAGCCTCGGCACGTCCGCTCTTAGCAAATGGCATTAGAGCCAGTTGATTAGCACGGACAATATCGTCCAGCTCCAGAAGCAGATCTTCGTCAAGTTCGTCCAACAATCCACCTTGCAGCATAGCTTCCAAGCTCAGACACAGATACTCGAGACTTGCATCCTTGAACTCTGTGACAGAGCTAGGCGCGATCGCATTGAGCAAACCACAAACATTACGAGTTGTTACGTGTTGGCCAACAACTCTCTGACAGACTTGTGACAGACGATCCAACATAAGTTCGTTCGCAACAGCCATGACTTCCATGACAACATCGAGAAATTCGTCAAGATCAGCACTGACGATGTCGTCGAAAAGCTCCTCGCCAGTATCTGCATAGATATGGCGGAGGACCATTTGAAAGATGTTGGTCTCAATGTGTTGAAGGTCGACATCGATAGCATCAGAGGCATTTTGTAGAAGACCACGTCTTTCTTCGAGCCAACGACCACCAGCGCGCCCCATGAACATTCCTTCGAAGAACGGACATCTTTGACACACCATAGCCCCATGGACCAGGAGTTCACCGTCGCTCAATTGGACCCGAATATCTCCATTGGCAAAGTAGTTCTGATCCCTAGCAGCAATGACGAGGTCCATGTGCAAGCATCGCTCAGGTTCAATCATCTGCCTGACTGCGGGCTCCAACTTGAGAAGTTCGAGTTTTGCGGCAACCTTCATCAGCTCAGTACGGACTTGTCGGTATCGGAAGGCCATAGGTGAACGTCGAGTATGGTGCCAGAAGTCGACAATGGTATCGGTATAGCAGTAAAGAAGGAGATCTACCAAAGTGAGAGCATCAAGTCCTTGGAAAATCAAGACAGGTCGACCCGAAGAGTCGCGCTCGCAGATGAGGAGCTCAGAAACGTGGAAGTCGCTGCCGTCTCTGATTGCCTGGAAGCCTGCCCGAAGCACTCTGCTTCGTCCTGCGAGGATGAATTGATGGGCAGGGAAGCGGAGATCAGATACGTTGGATGCGACGATGACATCGAAACCGCTGGAGTTGTCATTCGCCGCTTGGCGCAGGTGTTCTTCAAGATCTTTCTCAACATCCTTTGACTCGAGTAAATGCTTGCGAAGGAGCTGCACTTCGTCAGGCTTCTTGCGCCCTTGCCAAAAGCGAGGCTGTGGCTCCTCACTCTCGCTGTCAGGAACATCCCCATGGATGGAAAGGTCGTAGAAACAGAGAAGAGGGAACAAATCTTTCCAGATGGTCTGTTCATCAACCAGTGTCTGAGTCTTGGTAACATCACAATCTCTGCGAACAGCAGCGTAAGCGCCATATGCTGAAGATCTGACTGCTGTAACGCGAGAGAGGCCAGCGATACGAGAGAACTTGTAATCTTTGGGTTTGTATTGGACAGCGTCCAGAGACTTTCCATCCTTGATCTTTGTTCTTCTTGATCGCTTCCAGACACTTCCTTCCTCGGTGGTCAGGATAATAGAGCCATCAGCATCTACGCCAACATCACGGGCCGCCATGTTGTTCTTCTTTAGGGACCAAATCTCTTGAGGCGCAGAAAGCGCCCCTCTAATCTTTGTCGGATTGGTCGTTGATGCATTGGCCTGGTCCTGACGTTGACTGACAGATAGTGTATAGACCTCACCACTGCTGGACATGGCACAGATAGTGTCACCGCCTGCAGTGATTTTGCTAATGTGGTTGACAGTATCATCGTATCGAGTAACACGGAAGCTATCCTTCAAGAAACTGCTTGAGCCATCGAGAGGGAACTGAATTTTCGCATAACCATAGTTGGCAAAGACCCAGACATCATGATTCTCCAAAAGACAGACAGTGGCACGGTCGATAGCAGCGACAGAGACGATTGGAGCAGCGAAACGAGAAGCGGCAACTTTTCGGGGTGTGACTTGATATTCCAGAGAACGAGCATCGGAGTCGACAATGCCGAGCTGCCCCTCATTCTTGCCGAAAGTGTAGAGGGACGTAGAAGTATATGCGACCGAGTGTATGCGAGAAGCAGCGACACCGATCACGATCTCACGCTTGAGAGGGCCGAAAATTTGCGCTGGTACGCAACTGACAGGATCCTCGTCCATGATGCCAGTCTTGGGTAGTGTGTATCCGAGCTGACCGTAACCATTGCTACCCCAAGAAAAGACTTCACCACGATCATCAACAGCCAGAGTGTGGTTCTGACCAAGAGCGACAGTGGCAATCTTCTTGCGCGACAGAGCACCTCCCTCGATGCAGACAAATCTGAAACGTGACTGTTCGTCTCCGACACCCAGACGGCCTCCAGGTCCATGACCACACATGTACAGATTTGACTCTGGGTCGGTTGTCAAGACTGCTGTTGACAACTTGGACATGAAGACATCCTGAATGATCAAAGGGCGATTCTTGATGGCCCAAGGCATGGATTCGACGGGGAGTGAGCGTGGCAGAGCAGAATGGCCTGTCTGTGTGATGACAGGATCAAACGTGGTCCAGGTCTTCTCATATTCTCGGACATGCTCGCGGTAAAATCGCTGCAGCAGGTGATCCGGCCGTTTGAGCGTAATGCGCTCCGGGTATTGTCGGTCATCCTCATCTCCGAAGCCGAGGGTGATATTCTTGTTGCTGCCAAATGTATAGACCTCATCGCCAGAGATGTTTGTCGCAAACTCAATGACTCTTGTCCTAACCTCCTGTTCATCGTCTATGGGCATTTCTTCTTCACTGGCATCAGAGCCGGCTCTTGGTCGTCGTTGTCCTTCTGGCCGCAGAGTGCGGTCCTTGATGGTCGCTGCATATAAATCCAACGGACCGAGACCTTCGCGATCCTTTATTTTGACCAAGCCTCCTCCAATTCCTCTACCGAGAGCATCCGACGTGTCCCGCTCCAGGATCGCGCGAGCAATGGTGATGTTTCCAAAGTAGAAGGCGCGGTGTAACGCGGTCCACGAGTTCTCGGCATCTTGTAGATACAAGTCAATCAAGGGATGCTCGACGAGAGCTTGGGCGAACTCGAGGGCATTCTCGGATGTAGAGGAGGCGGCGTGGTGAAGTAGGGTCATGCCATTGGCGTCGCGCCAGTTGATGTCGGCTCTAGTGAGAGGAGGCATGTTTCCTGCATTTGGCGAAAAGTTCGAAGGCTTGCGCGCCTTTGCGGTGAGTGTGGGCGAAGTACTCAAAGTACCTGGACTCGAGCTCACGGCGGCGGGAGTCTGCATGGATTGGGCCCTGTGTTGGTGTGGACGGACATTGTACGAGGCCGTCTCGAGTAAATGCCGAAACCGGTCGACATCATCCTGAAGGTAGTACTTCCACAAATGGCTGCTCATGTGCCGGGATTGAGAGGTCTGGCTCTGCGACACCTCGCGATGATCTCGGGGATCAAGGCGTGTTTAAAGGTGTATGGGCAGTGCCGACTGAAGAGAAAGGGGAAAGGAGAGAACCGGTAGACGGCTCCTATCGATCAGATGCGGTGTTGATTTGTTGCGACAGTGGCGAAGGCGAGTTGTGTAGCGTGGGAAACGGAGATGGAAGCTGTGCAAGTGGCGACTGCTGTTTCAGGCTGGATGCGCAGATGAAGTTGTTGATTGTAAGTGTTGTGGTTTCTGGTCGAGAAAAGCTGTATAGCTGCAAGATGAGCGTTCAAACAAGTTGATGTGGTAGACGAGGTGGTTGCAGATGTATCCAAGAGATGGAGCCGGCATGGAGGGGTCGCCAACAATGACATGGCTCATGTGGGATGAGGCTCGGGCCAATCGCCTCGAGTTTCGCCGCCATGCCCACCCACGACACCTCCTGAGCACTCCCGACATTGAACCACTCCACCACGTAACCCTCGTATCATCATCTGCTCCTCCTACAGGAACAACAAGCTCGTCTCCAGCCCCTCATACCCCTCTCATCGCTGTTGAGTTCTGAGAGCTTTGGACAAAGACTTCTTGGCGCTCCCGGATGCGGCGAAGGCTCAGCACCGATGGCAGGGTGCTGGGCACAACATGAATTTTTGGCAATATCTTGCTTGTAATGAACCATAAAAGAGAATAGGACACCTGTTGAGTCATTTTTCTGGCTATTACGATAGTTTGTTATAGGATCAGCGAATCTTGGACTTCTTCAACACATACTGACCCAAGATGTGCTCCGACCAAGAATTGACGTGACAAGCCAGCTTGCGAAATATGTCCGCGACAGTTGCCCATCTATCTTGTTGACATACTCATTTTACCAGACGATGTGTGTGTATTTCTCGTCGAGGCGACTCAATTGGCCTGCTATAGCGAGAGCTCCAGTAGAAATCCCTCGTCTCCGAGCCAGAGATGTGGAAGCTGTCTTCGAGCATGCTTAGTCAGCCACAGCCAGTAGCGCTTCCCTGCTACGCGTCTACCTCATCTGTTTCCACCATATCATCAGTGCAACAGATTTGCACGTCCGCACAGTGACAAGCGCATCTTCAGGCAGCATATCCTGATCACCAATTCGTCGCCATCAACAAGCAGCAAACCTCACAATGAATATACCCACCCTCCCCCAAACCCTCGGCATCACAATATTAACAAAACACCTCTACCCCACCATCCTCACCCTAATCCCTCTGTCCATCCTCTACACCCTAACCCTCCCCCCTCTCCCCTCTTCTCTTTCCTTGAATCTCGATTCCCTGCTCCATGTCTGCCGAATCCTGTTTCCTCCCCTGACACAAGTGTACTCCCTCTGCGTTGGCTATGTCCTCTGCACTTTAACTCTTTACTCTTTCATCCCTGTTGTGGCAGTCCTGGTGGCGGGCTGGTATACCCTTCTCTACGCTGTAGTCGCCATAAACACACGTTTAGGGTATGGTCCCCGCCGCGCCATCACTTGGAGCGAGCAAATCGCCGTCGTGACGGGTGGTGCAGGTGGATTAGGCTGGCTGATTGCGCAGATTTTGCAGCTTAGAGGTGCAACAGTGGTGGTTTGGGATATTCAGCCTCCGCAGGAATATGCAGGGGATGCAGAGGGTGGGGTACAGTGGTATAAAGTGGATGTTGGGCAAGTTGAGCAAGTGGAGAGTGCTTATGAGAAAGTCAAAAACGATGTACGTAGTCCTGTGTTCTCATCTTTTTCTTCACGTCATCTTCTCATGTCATGGTTTCACACCTCATCGTGATTGAGACAAGAATACTTTGCTTCATCATATTCGAGATTTGGTGTACTCTTACTGACAAGCACAGGTTGGCACACCTACCATCCTAATCAACAATGCAGGCATAGTAAACGGCCAACCACTGCTCTCCCTCTCTGCCAACGCCATCTCCCGCTGCTTCCAAATCAACACCCTCTCCCATTTCCACACCTGTCGCACTTTTCTCCCAGGCTTTCTGTCTTCACCCCAAGGCGGCACAATCGTCACCGTGTCTTCTGTACTGGGCCACCTAGGCGCCTCCCACTTGACAGACTACACAGCCTCCAAAGCCGCCCTCCTTGCCTTCCACACCTCTCTACGCGCAGAAATTGCACAACTGCAACAACAGCAACAATACCCAGGCGCGAAAAACACAAAAATGGTACTGGTGAAACCGGGCCAGCTGTCGACGAATATGTTTTCGAGTCTGAAATCGCCGTCTGAGTTTTTTGGGCCGGTGGTGCAGGCGAAGGATTTGGCTATGGCGGTTGTGGATATGATTGGGGAGGGCAGGGATGGGGTGGTGTGTATGCCGGTATATGCTGCATTGATTGAGTGGTTGGGTGTTTTGCCGGTGGGGATGCAGAGGGTTGCTAGGTGGATGAGTGGTGTGGATGGGGCTATGCGGACTTTCGGCTCCAAGAGAGAGTGATAAGGGAAGCAGTGGCGAGAAGCCAGGTCCGGGCTGCTGCTGAGGTATTATGCACTATTGCGGCTGCATGTGTGGCGGGCTTTCTGGCAAGAGATGTCGAAAAAAGGTCTGCGGTGGAGTTTTTCTTTACTTCAAAAGTATGTTCGTTGCATGTGGTATGATTCAGACAAGAGGCTCAATCGAGAACAGAGCTGAGTGTCCAGAGAGCGCCGAGGGCGAGCAGAGCTGCACCGCCAATGGCTTGTTTGGTCCAAGTAGATGCTTGATCAAGCAATTTTGCAGTGCCAAAAGCATGCTCTTCAGATTGCGATGGCGAGACAGTGGCTTCGGCATAATCGACGTCTGTGGTGATGTTGTTCAAGTCCTTCATCATATCCCTCGACTTGTCCATCAATGCCTTCAGAGAAAGGAGATCGGCTTTCCATTCGGCCAACGAGTCTTCCCCACTCTTTGCATCGTCAACTTCGACGCCTTGCACATTGCCGAAGAAATCAACGACTTTTCTGTTTCTTGCCTCGTGCTCGCCGCCAGAGAATAGGTCATAGCGGATGCCAGCATCAGAATGAACTTTGACGGGATCGTAAGAGTCAAAGAGTTGACCGAGAGTGACGTTGCTGCTTGTGGAGCCGATTTGCTCTTCCAGAAACTCGAGATTGTAGTAGGTCCAGCGGTCGATGACTGCGACACCAACGTCTTGATCGGCATGGTGGGAGTATGAGGATTGGTGCAGGGCGGAAGAGCCAGTGGCGATGATGTTGGGAGTGTAGAATTGGCCGTACATGGTGTTGGCCTGGCACGTGTCGATCATGAAGAGCAGCTCGTTGTATCTGTCTCGAGTCAGTTCCTGCCGTCGAATGCTGCATGGAAAGGAAGTGCTTACCTCTTCTTCTCCCACATCTGCTCAAAGGCATCGGCCAGATCATGCGAACTAATCTCCTCTGCATCCTGAAACTTCAGAAACTCGTTTCCTCCATGTCCAGTCATGTATATCAAGATATTGCTCCTATCGTCCGTCATCAACCTCTTACTTCTCGGCCAACTCTCGGGCCATCTATCCGTCAACAGACGTATAAAGTTCTCCACCGTGACTTCATAGCCGCGATAGTCGACTTCAATACCACTTCCCATGGCATCGTACAGATCCAAATCGCGAGACTTGTCGTTGAAGACGGATCCAGGAAACGAGTTGCGCGGGTTGCATGCCATGTCGTCAGGCAGCATGAGGATGATCTGCGAGTCGGGGATGCCGAGACGTTTGACGGTGCGGTAGAGGGAGAGGGTGTTTGCGAGATGGCGGTAGTTGAACCAGAAACGTGAGGTTGAGACGAGGACGGCCCAATTGGACGTGTGTGTTGCCGCACATGCGCACATACATAGTGCCAGCAGCAAGAAGACGCACTGCATCTGGAACTTCATCGTTGCGATAAAGAGACGCAGAGAGCGTCGATGGTCGTGTTGAAAGGAGTCTTGGACTTGGCTTGCTTGGTCATGATACAGCCCCTCGAATGTTTGGGCCATGGTCGAGTCGGGGCAAACATGAGCCGAGGCACCGACGCCAGGCGCTGAAGCCTCGACCTTGACTTCTCATCTTCACCTTCCTCGAACGGGGCTCTTTCTCACATAATTTTTATTTCCATGTCAGAGTATGTTTTGATGCGTTGCAACGAATGTCTGCCAACGCTCAGCAACGGATGCTGTCTCGGTACGCAATTCACATGACCGCAATCAGCTAGACAAAGAAATTGTGGACTTATATCTTTTCTTTCTCTTTATTCTATCTCTTCTCCTATCTCTCGAGCATCAAGGCCGTTCTTTTCGATGTGCAAAGCACACAGAATGTTCAATTTTCAACTGTCCCCATCAGAATCTCAAAGAAGTAAGCGCGTAGAGAGCAAGTCTGCTGGTCATGCCGAAGAAACTGAAGAGGAAGCTCTGCATCTTGATGTAGCTGAGACCCCCATGTCATCGCTGATACAGGGGGCGTAGAGGCTGCGAAGTAGGTAAGAACCATGATGAAGAGAAAACCACAGACGCAAGATCTGGACAGTCTTGGCCAGGTCTGTCCCACTCAATTCAAATTGCCCGCTATATGAACAGCATTATTCCCACCACATCACCACTCCACCCGAACTCAATAACGCTCCACCGAGAACCTTCTCGGGGGGCTCCCAGTCCACGCTGCTGCTCAATCAATACGGCCGTGTGGTTCTTGCCCAAAACGCTCAATGACAAGGTCCCCAACCACTACCCCAAACCACCCCTTACTCCATCTCGTCATCGGTTTCTTCAAGCCAAATATTCTGCTTGCCCGCACGCTTCCTGATAGGCGGAGCAGGCGTAACAGACCGAGAACGACTAGAAACCGGCTCAGCCATCTCATCGTCACTATCCTCAAGCACATTACCGCGCCTGCCTGCAACCCTGCGCCTCTTGATCGGAGGCGCGGGAGTGACAGACCGACTGCGACTTGCTTCAGCCATTTCGTCGTCGCTGTCGTCTAGTGTGGTGCGGCGGGTACTGCGCTTTTTGATCGGCGGCGCGGGAGTGACAGACCGACTGCGACTTGCTTCAGCCATCTCGTCGTCGCTGTCGTCTAGTGTAGTGCGGCGGGTACTGCGCTTTTTGATTGGAGGGGCTGGCGTGACGGAGCGACTTGGACTTCTTGTTGCAGCTGCTGTTGCTTCGTCCTTCACAGCTCGCTTCCTCTTTACCCCGCGAGACCGGGGTGAGGATCTCTCGCTTGTGGGACTCACGAATAGCTTTGAGGAACCAGATGAGCTTGCAGAAGTGGGTTCGACATACTCGCTTCCAGACTCGGACTCGGGCTCTGCATACGAGGCTTCTGCGGTGCGTCTACTTGAGCGGCGAATGGGTAACTCAACAGATTGCTTGCCTCTGCGACGAGCGGCTCTCTGATCCCTTTGCTTCCCTTCTACTTTCCTTTTTCCCTCGGCAGCTGTGGATGCAAGAGGTATAGCCTCGTCCTGGATCCGATACCAATCCTCTTCTGTGAAAGCTTTCATTGGCGTTTCGTCTGTACCTCGTCAGTGCTTTTTCAGACTCTGGCTTCGTGCAAAGAGATTTACCATCTACATCTGCTTGCCCCTCTCGTTCAGCTTTCTCCTCGAGCGCTTGTGTGGTGGGACTGTGTGGTCTGACTTTCTTCAGGACATCCAGAAGCGAGACACGTGTGTCTCCAAAGGCTTCCTTGTGCGCGCCGGCAGTTATGGGTGGGTACTCCTTGCCGGGGCGGCGGGCCGTAAGAATGGAGGGAGGAGAGCCGGGAGCCATGCTGTAGTCGAGGAATGGTATGGAGCTTGATGGTCTCTTGATTGGTGAGTTGCGTATACTGGTGCAGATCACAAGACGTGTAAGATGGTGTCGAGATTGTGTAGACACTCAAGTCATGAACACATGGCTTTCGACCACTTAATGCGTGGAAATACACAAAAGAGGTCGAGTCAGCCGCATCCGGCGATGCAAACCCTTTGTCATCTCATCTTTGTCTGCACTAACCACACCTGCTTCTGAGCTTCTTTGAACATCCCAGACCAATCACTCGAGGTCGGAGATAGTATTCGATCGTTCTTCGCGAACTTGACCCGAATCTCGATCTCTCCGATGCAAGTCATCCAGATGGGAAAAGCCTTGTCGTTGTTCTGATGAGGAATAGAAGGGTTCTCTGGGGTGCCTTTCTGGGCGGTGAGGAGTGTTGACCATGCGGTACAATTGCCCTGCTTGATATTTATGCCACATGAAACGCGGCGCACAAAGTTAGCAAGTCACTGGACATCAAAACCAAGTTCTAGGATCAGGGTCGCATAGATCTGGTTCTTGAACATTGTGCAGAGTTGTGAGGTGCCTCTAGGGGCAGCGATCAGGGTGTTGAGCTGTCAATCTAGTGTCAGGGTTGTTGAGCAACACTACCAGTTCCTTGACTGTCAACCTGAAAATCATCATATCGAAACGCATCAAAATGACACACTCAAGAAGCAATGAAATGTTGATTATGAGTTAGCGATTGCAAGTACGGTTATGGCAAGAAATAGAAATGATAGTAACTCTCTTACACCAGTTTAAAATCAAGAGCGTCTTCGCTGCCTCCAGGAACCGTCACCCACCTCAAAACCACGTAAGCGAGAATATCCATTCAAGACTGATATCGTATGGGATCCAACCATGGATAGTCTGAGGCATCCAGGTATAACCCCATGGCTACAAGGGCTTTCTGGATCACCCCAACTCTCCATAAGTTGAGCAAACCGACTTGTGACTCTTTGCTGAAGTCGACTCCACCGAGGATTGTGTAGTGCACGCAGTAGAAGTCAGTAATTTCGAAAGTTGAAGGAACAAGAATGCTCAAAGGGCGAGGCTCGTTAAGTTTGAACTCTTGCCCATAGGGTAGAGCCTCTAAGACCGTTCCATAAGAGTAGGCGAGCTTTTTTGAGTCGCTAGACCTGGCCGAGTCATTACCTGGCACAGATTGCTCGAGCAGAGTCTCAGTATCGGGTGGTTGATCTCTCAGTTGAGCGGTCAGAGTATCCGGGTATGACCTGGGTTCGCTATTCCAGGGGTCAATGAGAGGCGGACATGATGGAGCTCTCTCTGATGTCTGGACGGGATCATCGACAGCAGCTTGGTCAACCTGATCTGCTGTAACAATGTTGTCAGTCACAATCGGTTGATGCTTCCGCGAAGTCTGGAGAAGACTTACTGACATCCAAAGGGCCAAACCACTCTCTAATATTGTCGATTATCTCAACGCTGTCATCTGGCTGCTCCTGTATGATCTCCTTGCTCCGACCAATGATGACATTAGGAGTGTCCTTCCAAATATCCTCAATGGTTCTGGCTACGTGTTGCTGCTTGTTCCCGATGCTTTCGTCGACACGTTGCTGCTCGTTCCTGATGTTTCTGTCGACATGTTGCTGCTCATTCTCAATTCTTCTGTCGACGTGCTGCCGCTCGTTGTGGATTCCATTAGACGAGGAGCGATCATTGTACGTGCGGGCACTTCGAAAACGGTCGTGTTTGTTGTCGTTACCGTACGGCTTCTTAGTCCCTCTCTATGGGGCCGGCAGACGATTGAAGTCTTCAGGTGCAGGAAAACTCGGAGCCGTAGGGTTCAGCGATTGGCCAGCGAATCGTTTACGAATGGGTAAAGCAATGTTATCGTCCTGTTTGGGAAATCTCATCTTGCTGATAGCGAAGGCGATCAAGGTAGCAATACAGACGAATGTAATTTCCAGTGGAGGGATGATGAGACAACAAAGAATAAATTCGGTTGTGTTATCCAAGATCGCAAGGTTGGCGAGCGAAGCTGAAGTCGTTGTGAGTGTCCACGTCCCCAAAGAGAAGGGTTGGGAAGGGACGACTGGTCTATATCCACGACCGGTCTCGTCATCGCGATTTGTTCCAGTCGCACAGCTCAACGTCGTTGACCGACCATCCTTGAAGCTCCCACCTGACAACTGTCTGTCTCGCTGCACACGACTTCCGAATACGGTCGATACGGCAAACTTTTTCACGTTTTTTTTTTTCACGATAGAAGCATTCTATACCCTGATTCATTTCGCCAGGGATCTTACGCACGATATTCGCCGTGACAAGTGATCTTAAATATCTGCTTTGACCAACATGAGTCCTGTTTCATTAACCCTTATACGTCGTGATGAATACGCAGTACGATGGTAACCATAATCTCGGTAGGCCGCTGTTGAACATTCAGCACCACCTGAGGGATACGGTGATACGATATATACGCATAGGGCTACTAATGAGTGGCTGTGTGATTAAACATGCTGCTGTCCATATATGTTCGACGACCTTGGGTCTTCTTCCTCACTGCCCTTGATGATCTCTCTTTATATCGTATCTTGTCCAGCTTAAACGCATCCACTACGGCTTCATCATTCTATCTATCGCGAGAAGTGTCCTATCAGCATGACTTTCTCATACTACGAATACACACCATCCAAAAGCGCTGCTACGATCGCTTGCCTCGTCTTCATCGTCGTCACTCTCCTTCACTCTTGGCAACTCTTCCGCACGCGAACCTGGTTCTTCATTCCCTTCGTCATTGGCGGTTTCTGTCTGTATACACATATCCTGCACTTTCCAATACCTAGAAGCTAATTTCTTGCTCAGTCGAAGTGATCGGATACGCCGCCAGAGCAAAGTCTGCAAGCCAACATCCCGACTATACCTTGATGCCATACATTCTCCAATCTCTCTTCCTGCTCCTCGCACCCACTCTCTTCGCAGCAAGCATATACATGGAACTTGGCCGCATCCTCGACCTCACCGAAGGAGAATCTCGCTCTTTGATCAAGCGAAAACTGCTAACCAAGATTTTTGTCTTGGGTGATGTGCTTTCGTTTCTCGCACAAAGCGCTGGCGGTGGTATGCTTGCTCAAGGCATGTCCATCGGAACCAAGATCATCATTGGAGGGTTGGTGCTTCAGTTGTTGTTCTTTGGCTTCTTTATGGTATCGGCTGTGATTTTCCATCGTCGCATGTCCAGCCATCCTACGAACAAGGTTCTCACTATGCCTCTACCTTGGAAGAAACACCTTCTTGCGCTGTATGCTGGAAGCATCATGATCTTGGTTCGCTCACTCTATCGACTGTTGGAGTATGTTCAGGGAGGTAGCACTGGGTATATCGTCGAGCACGAGTGGATGCTGTATACCCTCGATGCTGCACTCATGCTGGGTACTATGGTGGTCTTTTTCTGGGTGCATCCGAGCGAGATTGGGGCGCTTTTGCGTGGTGGGCGGGCACTCCAAGGTTGGATGCCTTTGAGAGTGCTTGCGCCTCTGCACACTCCAGTGTAAAGAGAAACGTCCAGAACTTATCGATCCCAAGACCCGATGTATAGATCGAGCGTCCTTTTGCAAGTCTTTGCTCCTTGACTTGTCAAGTACGAGGTGTTGGACCGTATAAAATCTCCTAGACTTTGATCTAGCCTTTGTTTCATGACCTTATAGCTGAGCTGGGAGCCGCTGGTTATTGTAGGCCATCATAAAGATGATTTAGCAGTTTTCTCATCGGGTCGATATACTCTCATCGTGTCCGAAAGGAGAGGTCGGTGGTGTCAATCGGACGGCTCGCGCTGTCGAAACACGCCAAGACAAGACCCTTTTTCGTCGCGACGCCGACGCGACTGCCGTTCCTCGACCCTTTCAACTTTCTGTCCTCAAGCATCACAGGATTGCATGGAGCATATTGGCCTACTTTAAGTTGTGATGTCTGGTTCCGAAACTCCGCGCTCATTTCTGCAGAAAGCCGTCAGTCCATTGTAGGAACGCGACAAGGGTGAGTCGAGACTGACGGCCTTCGCAGTGTGAGAATTGCAGGCTCAGAAAGATCAAATGTGACAAGCAAATTCCTTGTGCGAGTTGTCAAACGCTAGGTATACCCTGTCAAGCTGCTGCTGCTCGAGCTGCAGAGCATAGGCCTCGGATCGTAGTGACCAGTCAGTACGAGCGACAGATCGCTTTGATACAAGAACGACTGCAAGGTATTGAGAGCAGCCTCAAACAGCTTGCGAAAGGCTCGATTGTCTCAAGCCCTCAAGCCAAATCTGTTGTGTCAAGAGGTATCGACGCAGCTACGCCTTCAAACAAGTCCATCTCCATATATGAGGGAGAATCATCCTTTGGTTGCCAAACAATACAGGCAGGCCAACTCGCCGATGTCACAGCGACAGCAGTTGTAGGAGCGCCATCGAGCGAGTTGTCTGACGCTCTCTCGCTGCTGAAAGACAGCCTGAAGCGACACGAAGCGTTGTCACGAATCCACGAAACACATCTTAGCACAAGGATCCCACCTGATTCTGTGGATTATCAACAAGAGCTACCGCCTGCCCCCCTTGTGATCTCTCTGATCAAAGTTGCGAAAGGTAAGCCAGCTCGAGATTGGGGTCGAGTGTGGCAAGTGCTAATACGATGCGTACAGCGCGTCCTTCTGTATCGTTGGTCGCCTTCTCATACAGAGGAGTATCACAACTCGAGGCACTCTGCCAAAAAGTCTACTTTCCGCTTGAACCACTGCCTGCAGGTAGCATGACATTTTTCTACGGTTTCCTGTACTTTGTCATTCGCGACTATTGGAGTCAGCAAGATCCAGCACTTCGCGAGTATGACGCTCAGGCAATCGTTGACCTTTGCGAGACACGTTTTTGCGCTGGACTCGAAAAGTTCGAGACTCTTACAGTTCCAGTGATACCCAACATCCAAGCGCTGCTTGTCGGGGTATGCAAAGCTAGCTTTTTCCAATTCAGTTGATGCTGACTACACATTCAGGCTATCAAGGCCCAAGAGGAATGCAAACTGTCTTTAAGCTGGACGTTCCTCTCTGCTGCCGCCACCATGTGCCATACACTCGGCTTCCATCGCAGATCGTCACTTGTTCACGAAGCCCGAGAAACTGCAGATGTCAAGCGACATTTGTTCTGGCAGCTATACATGATGGATAAAAATTTGTCACTAAACCTAGGACGAGGATCAAATTTTCCAGACTCTGACATAGACGCCGAGTTCTATACGCCATCATCAAATCCAGCACAAAGACCTTGGGATTTGATGTCGCTTGATACTATCCTGTTTGCCAAACTTCAGGGGCAGGTATATGACAAGTTGTATTCCGCCTCTGCGATGAGCTCATCGCTCGAGGAGCGCAGTCGTGTGGTCGACGAGTTGTCGTCACAGGTCAATGCACTTCGGAATAAACTCCTCTCGGTGAGTTGCAGCAGATTTCCATCCAAGTGACAAAGACTGACAGCAGTTCAGATCGACTTCAGCGGTGCTTACTACCAAGAAAGGTTGATAGGAATGGCGCACTCGGCTGACTTTGTTTGCTACTCTGTGCTGACAGTCATATACCGCGCCCAACCACTTACAAGCAGCACCACCGAGATTAGCCCCAGATGCTATGAAGCCGCAAGACTTGGACTTGAGAACCATCTCCGCTGCTTTGCGCAATTCAGAGATCGTTCAGTGCCACAGCAGGCAGAATATGTGAACTGGTAAACCTTGCCCATACTGTTCAAGACCTCTCACACGGAGCTAACTAGAACAGGATCTTGCTATACCCATCATTCACACCCTTCACTGTCGTCTTCATCCACGCCATTGCCACATCCGATACCGACGAATTACGACTTCTACAAGAAACTGTGTACTCCTTGAACCACATCAAGTTCCTATCTCCAGCCGCAAAGCGTTTGCATGATGTCTGTGCCGCCTTTGCAAACGTCGCTGCTGCGTTTATCACTTCGCAACGTACACTCAGCGGTTGGCATTGTCGAGGCGATGGCACTCTATCGCTCGCCTCTGCGGAAACTGATTATGAAGCCGATTTGGCGGCTGTGGGTCAGGATCAAGATGCCTTATCTGCGTTCTTGTGCAGTCTTGCTGGGCAGAATCGGCCGTTGACGGACTTTCTGCATATGGATCTGTTCGACGCCGAGTTGGGGATGGGAGAAGTTTTCCCTCCTACGCAGTAACAGAGTGAGAGGCACAAAAGGTAAACTGAGGGATGTGGTCATGCATGTTTGGCAATATGAGATTGTCCAAATGTAGCTGGCAGTTTTTGGTCCTGGACAATGAAAATCGATCAAGGTCTCGCGAATTCTGGCTACACTTTTCTCCTGCAACATGATCGACTCTCTCTTCTACGCAGGTTCATCAAAGACTTATCCAGATTTTGTGACCTGGGTCTCAGAAACCACTTCTTCAATCATGTCTTCGTCATCAACATCCGAGCGTAGCGTCCTCGTTCTGTCATCAAGCTGAAGTAGGATTAGCGGAGTCCAGCTCGAGAGACAGATGGAATGATTCACCTTCTTGACCCCGAACCCGATAGCGACATATGCGAAACACACGACAACCATCGTGATTGCACCCTTCTTCCAGTACGGCGCATCGGTGGCAGGATACATGACGATACCCCAGAACGTGTACAAGAGCTGTCCGCTCAGCGCCATGGTATACAGAATCACCGATCTGACTGCATCATCACCCGTGCGTTGGAGAATGGTGGTTGCCCAGCCGTACATGACAGGGTTGACAATGAATGAAGTACCACTGAGATAGTGTGCAGCAAGCACTCCGTCATCGGGAAGATGTGGTTGCAAGAGCAAAATTGCCGTGACGAGTTGAATGGCAGCTGCCAACACCACCATGGGTAAGCGTTCGCCTGTTCTGTCTATAAAGAAGCCAGCGCCGATTTGAGACACGATGGCCACGGATTGAATGCCTAGAGGGTATGTGGTGATGGCTGTTTGGCTGAATCGGGCTTTGTTATACTTCATCCAGAGCAGCAACATGCCTTGGAAAGCAAAAGCCTCGAGCATGCCAGAAATGACAGACAAGGAGGCAAGTAGATAGATGTAGGGTGTCTTGAGCACTCTGCCAACCAACGACTTCCATTGAATGTTGTGGTTGCTTTCTTTTTTGGGTCCAAGTCTATCATGCGCGAGCTGGATTTCTTCCTTGCTGAGATAAGAAGCCGTAGTGGTTTCGGGAAGATCGGGGAAGAAGAAGAAGCCAAAAAGACCAAAGGGTATCCCCATCAGGCCATTGATGATGAACACCCACTGATAGCCTGTGAGACCACCACTGCCGTGCAGAGACTTGTTCATCGCGGTCATCATCAGCCCAGAGAACAGACTACCGATCTGTCCCACGGCAGTAAAGATGGCGGCTCTCTTGGACATTTCGGAAGGCGTGTACCACGAGCCAAACACATACATGCTGCCTCCATAGACACTGGCCTCGAAGAATCCCTGGAAGAAGCGGGCTGCACACAGTCCTTTGAAGCTCGTGCATGCGGCAAGACACATTGTGACTCCGGACCACAGAATCAAATTCAACGGAAGCCAGATGCGAGGTGCGACTTTCTGGATGATCAAAGAGTGAGACACACCAGCGACAACGCTACCTGCCGTCCACATAGATAGCAAGATGCTGTATTCGTTGGCGACGAGACTCAAATCCTCACGCAAGCCAGAGACGTAAGCATTGGCAAACGATTGGCGATCGAGGTAGTTAAAAAAGTAACAGGCACAGCAATAAGTCTGCGCAGATGTCAGAAGACCGTCATACAACCGAGACGAAAGGAAACCAGAAAAGATACCATGAGAAAGAAATCTGATGGTGTGTCAGCTGCCATCATCTTTCAAGGATGCAAAAAGGTCACGAACCAAGTTTTCTCACAAGCTTCTTCTCAGCTTTGGTCCTCTTCTCGCGTGTGCCATCTTTTGTGAATCAAGATCAGTAGACCATAGCTGTAAGCAAATCACACAGCAAGACCTACGTCCAGAAAAGCCCATCTTCGAAGAAAAAGGAAACAAGACGCGTTGTCGTTGAGGCAAAGTTATCAGATCAAAATCAAGATGATCAGATTGGATAAGGACGGGGACCCAACCACATTTTATTATTGCAACAGTGAACAGCGGATCAAGCTTTCCACCAGAAAGACCAAGGGGCTGAGTTGCCTGGGCATCTCACCAAGACTCGCGTCGAAGAGTGCAGTTTCAACATCCTAGCGATCCTCAAACTTGGCTGTCGGTCAAGAAGAGCTTGTGGCGTCAAGCCTGGACAGAACAGCCGACGGCATGTGCATCAGTTCGTTTGACCTAGGGACAACCAAATGACCACCAAATGGCGAAATAAAGTCAAGTCGTCTGGTTTGACGACTGTAAACGTAGTCTGACACTGCCAGCAGCCGTCTTTACGATTGAGTCCTTAAAGCCTTGGTTCTATACAGGATAGCCGTTTATAGTCAAGGTTTTAGCCAATGATCTTGGCGTCCGGGCAAGAGCGGACGAGCTGTTGGACTTAAGGGACTCTGAAAGTCTGAGAGTCTGCGTCCGCATTATCATGGAGGAATTGATGACAAGATGTTGACCGTATCGTCCGCTTCATGGTTCCAGGAAACTTGTGCAGCGCAGGTCCCGGTCCTTTGGGACGTTTTGAAACCGCCAAGCCTCGGTGATGTCCCCTTTGGACCTCGTCCGACCACGTCTTGTCTTTTCCACAACGACATGGCGCAAGCAATTCACTCCATGGGCACGTATTTCGCACATGGAGCAAGTGGACTTGTTGAGCAACACGAAGAGACTGCCATCAAACGGACATGGCCAGACAATGATGCTTCACTCCAAGAGCTCAGAATCGAAGCACGCATTTACCAACATCTTGGTCCGCATCCCAGAGTGCTTCGATTCCTGTCATGGGACGACGAGCAGTCCATTCTCAGGACCGAATACATGAGGAACGGCAATCTGAAGTCATTCATCACCTCTAACCAATACTCTTCTGAAGTCAAGACTCGTTGGATCAAGCAGGCCGGAGACGCGATTGAGGTATCGCATACCACAAAACAAAACAATCCTATCAAAGCTAAGTTGCATGCAGTTTTTGCATAGCCGGAACGTGATCCACTCTGACATCGAGCCCGACAACTTCCTGCTGGACGAGCAATTGAATCTCAAAGTCTGCGATTTTGCCGGCTCCTCATTGCACGATGCCCACCTACAGCCTTTATTGAGGGCGTCAGATTCATGTCTGTAACCAAACGTGAGCATTCGAATCATAAACGTGATGTGGAAACACGAGTCTTTCATCACAATTCTTGGATTACACATCATCAATCTGGCAGAAATAGAGACTTCGCAACTGAAAAGCCATATCCGACTATCACGGAGGTATAATAATGCGCGATTTGCGTTTCTTATCGACATTCATCAAAACTCATCAAGGAATAAACTATTTCCTAGGTACATTACCACCTCTTCTCTCTCTTTGTCTCATACCTATCGCACACCTCGTTCTCTTGACTGCGCATTCTCTAGCAGAAAAGATTGAGACCAAGAGAGCCAGCAGGAGTGTAAGCACAGATGGCCTTGGCAAGAGTATCGTCCAAGTTGCCCTTCTCCGAAGTGGCCTTGTCGGCGCAAACAGGAACAGAGTCAATGACGCCAAAAGCAAGAGTCTGCAAACATCGATAGTCAGCGATATATCCTCCATCACAAGTTATTATCAGCAGGGATACTCACATCAACAACGCCCTCGAGGGAACGCAGGACAGCGGCGACGGGGCCAAGGAAAACACCCTGCAACAGACCAGACTTGCCAATGACAATCTTGAGCAAGTTTTGATGGACAATGACGAACTGTGCAGGAATGTCAGCGGACCCACTACCATCAACCTAGTCAACAGACTCCAAAAACTCACGTCGGAGAAAGCATCACAGACTTGCTGCTCGGCAGCGGTGTCAGTGTAGCTTGCAGTGCCCTCCATGTTGGTAATAGCATCAGAGCCAGTCTGGATGATGCCTTGGAAGCCAGAGATCACGTCGTTGAAGCTGGTCGATCCACTGCCAGCACCAGGACCGAGAAGAGGGACACCGTTCATGGGGTTGATTTGGCTGGCGATGGTGGCAAGGCTCTTGGATTGCTGGGTAAGGCCCTTGAGGGTTTGGACCATCTGATCGGAAGTGACTGCGCGCTTCTCGATGGGGCTGGCGGAGACGGTGGTAGCGAGGAGGGCCACGACGGGGGTGAAGATGGATGAGAAGTGCATCTTGAGATGTTGGTTGCGAAGGTTGACTTGGTGGTGGAGTTGTTGGGGCGTCGAGGGCTGGTAGGTGACAAAAGTGATTTGAGAGTTAGATGATGAGAAGAATGGCAGCTCCCTGGCCCTCTTTATATATGCGTGGCTCTCGATGAGGAGTTGTGCCTTACTCTCGTGTCGACAGATCTGCACAACACACGAGAGACAATTGGAAAGCTGATTTGTATGCGGTGAGGCAGATCTCTAGCGGTCACATTGGGATAGCCAGACGTTCTTGCCAGAATCAAGTCAATGCAAGTGCAGTATCGTCGGCCAAGAGAAGACTTCAAGAATCTGTAGAGACCATGCACCGCATGTCCGCTCGTGTTGGCCATGTCTTCGAAATCTCGCATTCCAAACGGTATAGCAGCTAGCCATACTCGGCCAACGCACAAAGTCGATCAGCATATGTCGGAGAACATCTTATACAGAAAGGTCCTGCCAGCTTAAGTACAAGTGGAGCCCGACGGTATAGACGTTGTGACGACGATCTTCGCGCGGCCCGGCGCGGAACCATCTCCACGCTTCTTTGCCGATCGTGTACCAAACATCTATAGTGCGTGTATAGCACAACGCAGGAACGACACAAGGCGCACATGGCAAAGTGAGATTGGGTAGGCGTCAGATAGTCTTGTAATTAAGCTTGAAGCGTTGCGAAACAACGATCGGCGACGAGCAGCTCGAGTTGAACCGTGCGAAACACAGTAACGTGGATGCAGAGCCCCAATCAGGTAAGCTTCAGCGTTGATGCACAGGACGTGGATTTGTTTCCTGAGTCATTTGCGATCACATCCTTCTTCTCGTTCATGCGGTGCTGACATACGATGCTGCACGGACACAGTGATTTTATCCAAGTCTCGATTAGGAGAAGGGGACATCGTGATTCGTTCTTGGTTGATTCCCTCAGATTCTGGCATATGGCCGAATCATGTGGTCAAATGTTGTATCCTGTTCCGTCATGCTATTTCAGCCATCCTTGTCGTTTTTTGCTCGGTGCAGCAAGCAAGCGCCGAGACACTCCAACAGGTAGCGTTCACGATTCCTGATGGTCTGCAGCCCATCCTGCTCGAGACAAGATCGTGCCAGACTGAAGATCTCAGTGGTTTGTTCTGACTTGTCCAGTTGTAATAAAGTGTACGGACTGAGTACTGTGGGTGGTACCGCCAGACCTTGAAAGTGATGCTTGATGAGAGATGACTCATTGAGTAGACGGGAGCAAAGCCGCTCAAAAAGATCGCATCGGACAAAGAAGAGCAGCAGATCGGACATTGACATGTCCTCCAGCCCAAGCGTCATCCAGACATCGGAACGGTCTCGTAATACCAGATGAATTGACTGGAGAAAGCGAATCTCTGTAATCAGAGATGTTCTGTCCAGGACAGTGTCTTCTGAGAGCAAGGGGCGCTCGTAGCCAATCCGATTCCTGTACACCCAGGTGCTGTAAAGAAAAGCCAGGCCGCAAACAAGGAGAATAGGATATGGCCACCAGTGGGTCGGAGTGACCATAGACAGAGCTCCTGAGATGAGACAGACGACAGCGGTAAGGATGGCATGTCCTTGAGTCTTGCGTATCCGGGCGAGAAGATGTGGACTCACGGCATCGTCATGAAAATATTTTGACACGGCGCATACTTGTTTGCGTGCGCGGAGCCAGACATGGACAGACCAGCCCATATTACAAACACCGTAGACAGCAGGCAAAGCGTTGCCCACGTAGCCGGACAACAGATTACTCGCAAACCAAACCTTACGATTGGCACCCCCGATAGCCATGTAAGTGCCGACTGAGATGAGAAAGGCTCCGACTCCCATGGCGATGTCGACACCAGCGCGATCGAATATTTCAGTTCCCAGATCTCGGTGGTTGACCTCCAGCTCGGCTGACCTGCCATCACTCATGCTTTTCAAAAGAGTTCTTTCTTCTCTCAAGAGTTTGACATTGTTCCAGCTGTGAGTGGCGTCCCGGAAGGCGACTAAGGACATGATGAGAGCGACCGTAGCTCCAATGGCCATAAGGACGATGGCATAGACGGGAACGGGTACTCGATTGAAGACATTGGCAGCAAAGTCGCCTGAGTTGGCCAAGTCTAGCAGACCAATGGCCAGAGGGGGAATGCTGCGAATGCGTGGTCGATCGACGAGATTATATTCGCCATTGGTTGCACGGGCAAAGGCCAGAGTTGGTAGCGAGAAGTTTTGTCCATTCGCATCTCGTTTAATGTCCACGATTTCCTTTTCAATATCGAGGACCGAGTCGGTATTGGCCGAGGGCGAGAGTCCAGTCGTCATATCATGTTCAGCGAGGAGGCGTGTGGCGTTCGGAGAAGTCAAGAAACCATTTCAGCGATGCGTCAGTCGGGTTGGCTGTTGAGAGTGTAGGGATCAGTCGCGATGGCCGCTTCGAGAGCTGATGTCTGGACTTTTGCGATTGCTGCTCGTATCGAAGTGAGCGTCTGGAGTAGATTTGTTGAGATGAAGCGAATGGCGAGAAGAAGCGAGAGGCCCTGGGAATTAGGTAGGTTGTTCGAGGAAGTTACGACAAAGATGGCAGGTTCAAAGGGTGCAATGTTTGCCAAGGACGTCCGGCCCAGTGGATTGCGCGTTCAGGGTCTTGTATACGAGGTTCTTTTGGGTTCAACGTCGGATGGCCGAGGCATTTCACCTGTCACTGCGGTGGTTCTCAGGGTCAACTTTTCTATGCGTCAAGTGTCATTTCGTCTATGAAGTCTATCATAGCTCGGGGATATCTAAGTGTCTTTCGCTTCCAAAATGGTCCAATTCGTATATACAACCTCCTACGACTTGATCAACAAGCTGGAGCCAGTCATCTCTTCGGGCTGGGGCAGGCCCATGACAGCGAGAACAGTGGGAGCAACATCACCAAGGACACCGTCAGTCTTCTTGAGGCTGTAGCCCTCGGGAGCGTTGGCCATGACGAAGGGAACCTTGTTGAGAGTGTGCGAGGTCTTGGGCGTGTTCTTCTCGTTGAGCATCTCCTCTGCGTTGCCGTGGTCGGCGGTGATGAAGAGGGTGTAGCCGCTCTCCTTGCATTGCTCGTAGACCTTGCCGATGGCCTTGTCGGTCTCGGTGCAAGCAATGACGGCGGCGTCGTAGACACCGGTGTGGCCGACCATGTCCGGGGGAGCAAAGTTGTTCATGAGGAACTCGAACTTGCCCTCCTTGATGCGCTCGCAGAGCTTGTCGGCGACTGCCATGGCGCTCATCTTGGGCTCCTTGTCGTAGGTGGGGACGCGGGGCGAGGGGACCATGTCTCTGTGCTCGTTGTCGAACTGGACCTCGACACCGCCGTTGAAGAAGAAGGTGACGTGGGCGTACTTCTCCGTCTCGGCGACGTGGCACTGGTGGACCTTTTGCTTGGCGAGCCACTCGGCGAGGACATTGTCCATGGTCTGGGGCGCAAAGGCGAGGGGGAAGGTGTAGTCGGTCTTGTAGCGGGTCATGGTGGTGACGTGCATGTTGGAGGGGTAGGGGAAGTCGGGCTTGGGGCTGCGGTCCTGGTCACCGACGAGTTGGGTGATTTCGCGGACGCGGTCGCTGCGGTAGTTGAAGAAGAAGAGCGTGTCGTTGTCTGGCAGAGAGTGTCAGCGACTGGGATACTCAAGAAGACGGGATAGAACTCACCCTGGACTCTGCCGTCCTTGCCGTTGACGATGATGGGCTTGAGGAACTCGTCAGTCTCGCCGGCGTCGTAGCGGGCCTTGATGGTCTTGACGGGGTCGGACGACTCTTCGCCTTCGCCCTTGAAGATACCGTTCATGGCCTGCTCGACACGGTCCCAGCGCTTGTCGCGGTCCATGGCGTAGTAGCGACCGACGACGGTGGCAATCTTGCCGAGGCCGATCTTGTTGGTGTGGTCGAGGACGGTCTGCATGTGGCCGGCGCCAGACTTGGGGTCCGTGTCACGGCCGTCACCGAAGAAGTGGATGTAGACCTCAGGCACACCGACCTCCTTGGCGACGTCGAGCAGCTTGAGCAGGTGGTTGATGTGCGAGTGGACACCGCCATCAGAGACGAGACCGAGCAGGTGCAGGCGGCCGTTGCCCTCCTTTGCGCGGGTAAAGCTCTTGATGATGTTGTCGACCTTGTTGAGCTCGCCCTTCTTGATGGTCTGGTCGATGCGCACAACGTCCTGCCAGACGACACGGCCGGCACCAATGTTCAAGTGGCCGACCTCGCTGTTGCCCATGAGGCCTTCGGGCAGGCCGACGGCGAGCGACGACGCCTCGAGCTCCGTGTAGCCCTGGGTGATGTTGCTGCCGTCCTTGGCGAACTCGTCCATCCAGGGAGTGTCGGCGTTGAGGATGGCGTTGCCCTTGTCGGGCGAGTTCTCTCCGGCAACACCCCATCCGTCAATGCAGATGAGGACTGCTTTCTGTGCGACCTTGGCCATGTTGATGTGCTGCTGTCTTGTTAGACGGGGCTTGCGGTGTTTCACGGCGAGGAGAGGTTTTGGGATGTGGAGATAGATGATTAAGATAAGAGGTCAGGGCACAGCGCACTTACAGTCGAGTGATGTGGAAAGGAAACAGGTGGTGGAAACAATACAGAAAGGTGATGTCTCGTGAATTGATGAGGGGCTGTTTTTCGGCCTTCAACCATCGGACAAGCTTGGGCCATCTGACTTCACTTTCGGCCCGCCTTTTTTGTTGACGCGCACCCCGATAAGCTGATAACGACCACCTCTTTCCTTGCATTCGCAACTTCACACCACGCCATCTGTGTTCATCAGTTTCGATTTCTGTTGCAACCTTGTAATCACTCACCGTTGCTTGAAATTTGATCATTCAAATGTCAAGTATCCAGAATCTGTATCCGTCTGCCCAATAGACAGTGTTCCTTGTTGTATCCCGCCCGGAATCAAACTCCATTCCCACCGTGTCACCAATGCCAGCAAGAACACGAGGCATATCAGAGTCGCAATACACAACCGCATGTTTGCATCCGACGCATGGACTTGTTGCAGCGAGACCATGTTGACGTGAATCCAAAGATACACGACGAGTGCTAGAAAGATCAGATGAGTTTCCAGCAATCTCAACCATGAGCGGCCTTCATGTCTTATATATACCATTTCGATCCATACGGCTTTGTGAGCCACGAGTACCCGACACGCATGCGTCTGCATCTTGGACATCTGAGAATCGTGTCTGTGCTCAAAGTCGCGTCTTCTCGTATTTCCAGGCACCAAAGTCAACTGCGAGTGTACCTCTCTCCGCGTACGCACTAGCATTTATACAAACGACTTGGCGGCAACTTTTCGTATCACAACGTTTGCGTGCTCTTTGGGTCTGCCATACGAAAGAACCACATCTTTCGCTACCCGCGGCTCCCGACGCTCACAGGACTGGTGCGCTGCTTGCCAAGTCCCAAGGCAGCCATGTTCCTCGGACTATAAACAAACCAGATGCCATGGATTCCTTTTTTCCCTGGCGTATCTATTCTAAGTCGGCGAGCAGCCCAATTCACTTCCGCGGGCTCCGAAACATCATGTCGGTTTCCCTGTTTGGTTTACCGCCTAGCGAATGGTCTAAGATTCTGGATCCTGGTAGAATTGAGACAATAATTGGAGGACTAAGTGCATCATGCATACTGATCTAGCATATATAAAGACAAGGTCACGTCCGTGGCTGTTGACTTACCACCATATCCTCTCATTCACCATCAGAAACTCGACAAGCCTGCGATCAAAACTCTACCAATAACCTGAAGTGCCATCTACTTTCGAATATCATCTCAGGAATTATGCCTATCCGTCCAGCAACCTGGGCCGACCTCAAGCCTGCAGCTCGTACCGCTGCGCTGGCCTTCTGGGAAGACGAGCTCCATGGCACACGCTTACACCCTCATCGATCCAAACACCCCAAAAGCTTCGAGCGCTTCTTCTTACACGATCTGCGCGAGAATTACTGTGATGCCGAATGTCAGGTCTGGGTCTCTCACCCTCAACATCACCCCGAAAAGGTCACTGGCATGGCAGTATGGATGCGCACCGGAGAAGGCGGCAGACGCTTACACGCTCGCCAATCCTGGCTACGCTGGCTCATGAGTCGATTGGTCCTCCCAGTCTACCACAAAATCGATTTGCTGCTCCATCCCAACAATGCCGCCGATGCTGCTGGCTGGAGAGACATGGAAAAGTCCTTTCCCTTCATGGAGCATCACTTTGAAAAGCCAGGCTATGATGAGACTTGGGATTTGGTGCTGCTTTTCCAAGCACCTCAATATCAAGGCTGTGGTTATGGCACAGAGCTGGTCCGATGGGGACTCGAGCAAGCAAAAGAAGAAGGGATCCGTGTTAGTCTGGTGAGCTCAAAAGCCGCAGAGGGTTTCTACATGAAGTTGGGCATTGACGAACATGTTGGAAATGCTTCAGATGGTGGAGAGCGGAATCCGTTCCACGACCTCAGCGGCGGAAAAATCTTGTTCTCGAAGAAGTTTGAGAAAACGACTGTCGAAGAGGTCTGAAGCCTTGGCCTTTGTCCAGTTTACAAAGAGTCAAGTTCAAATCCGAACTGCATGCGTACCATGGCCGACAGACTATTCTGTCGAACTCGATGGGTCAATTTGTGGCTGCAGATGCATCACGCTGTAGACGCCTTGGGCATCGACACGCTGCAGCACTAAAGTCATTTGCATTCGAAAGTCATATCACCATATCTGCTGCGCCATGCCAAGGCTTTGGTATACGTAGGAAAGCTTACGTCGCTTTGCGTACGTCTTGACTGTCCGCCAAGGCGAGAGCCACGCGGTGGTGGAGCGCCTCGTGGCTGTTTGACAAACGCCCAACGGTCGACATGATAAAACGTGCCAAGAACATGTGTCGAGGACATGCATATGGAATCGATTCTCCAACCTCACAAAGAGAATCGATTGTCGCTTTGATGATTGTATCGCTTTTGGATCGCTGATTGTGAGCATTGATTAGCAGGAGTCGTGCGAGCAAGAGTTGAAGCGTTGAAGATGGGCATCTGCTATACCTGTGCCATTCATTCAAGGCCGCTTCGGATATCGAGAAATGAGAATATTCTAACGTAGCTGGGTCCCAGCAAAGCACGTATTATTGCTATACAGATTGCACCTGCTCGTAGCCCAACATCCTCGTCTGTTTCCAGCACCTAAACTGCCGAAAGCCTTCATAGCCCATGACAAAAAGCGCCAGAGCTGCCACAGAGACCATTGCCAACTGCAAAGAGCTACTCGCATGAATCTCTAGTCCATCAAAGACACCATTGACACTTGTTATCCATCCAAGATCAATGGTCTCGCTGACTCCAAGCACCATGCCATCCGCATCAACCGCGACAACGCGCAAGAATCGCAACTCGCAATCCTCAATCGTCACCTCGGTCTCAAACCCTTGCTTTGCCATGCTGGAAACATCTTGCCAGACCTCATCGTCGCAGGGACTCTGGTCTGCTTGTTGCAGCTTCCACGCCACGACTTCTGTGGCGCCGTTCCAGCTCACAAACACAGACGATTGGGTCTCGGGGTCTAGAGCTACTGCTGGTGGCCATGATGGTTGCCCTTTCCAGGGGGCCTTGAGTGCGCGGTAGGATTGCACGTCGCCTGTGCCCCAGGATGACATTGCGGAAAAGCGGTTGTCGCAGAGAATTGTGCCGTCGGCGGCAAACTCGGTGTATACGCCTACATAGCCGTATCCTAGGAGGATCCGTGGGTCGGAGGTTGCGTTTGAGGCGATGAGTTGCATGCTGCCTTGGCTTGAGGAGATGAATTGGGCGAGGTGCACGTATTCTCGGATCAGTCTTGCTGTGTGATTGCCGTTTGTTGTCAGGGCAGCGGTGGTCGGATATGTGAGTTCGATGAGGACGCCTCGCGAGGGTCGATGTCCGGTCCCTTCGTTATCAGCACCATTATCAAAGGCAGAAACCAGCATCTTGGTCACTCCATCCACGTCTTTTGTTGGATGCAAGTTGATCTCATTTGCCAATAAGATAGGAAACTCAGTCAGGTTGTGGAACCGAGCAAAGTGTTGATATGCAATGTTGGTGGCTTTGCTGCCGCCCGCGCTCAGATCGTCAAAGGCGTTTCGCTTGCCTCCCAATATCCAGATGATTCCGCCAGTGTTGCCGTCAATGTACGTGATGGTATGTGTGTATCTAGCTGAAACGAGATAGTTGCCGAGTTCGTCTTTTTCGATGCTGTTCATGTGGTACCAGTCCCAAGGGCGAGATGGATCTCTTCCTTCATTGCGTATCTCGCGGTATGTTTCGTTCAAAGTGTGGTGTTCGGAGGCGCGCCATTGAAAGACGAGCTCGTTGGTCTTTAGATCGATCTCTTGGAAGAGGCAGTCCCAGACCCAGATGACATCTGTATCGTCCACGAAGCCAGCGATCGTGACGGGATAGACCTCGTAGACAGTCATGATAGCAGTGCCTTCCGGCGTGATGGTCAACTCGTGCAAGTCCGCACGCAACCCGTTCATCGCAGAGATCTTTGCGATCTGCTCGTATCTGGAATTGTACTGTGTTTCATCTAGTCAGAAAACCGCCTTGGGCTTGTGAAGAAAGCGCAAAACACGAACCACATAATAGTCACCCTCGCCGTGCCCGCCGATACCATCATCTCCAACCCAGAACGTGAGGACCTGCTCTCCATTCAATTCTTGGACTTTGAGATTGTACCCTTGGCCTTCCACGTTATGCTGCCAGACCGGTTCACCATCGTTGTCCATGATCGTGACAGAAGGGTGTGGCACCTGGTATCCTCGAGGCGAGAGGAATATGTAGTTGTCGTCATGGCACTCTGGTGAAGCGTTCGGTCGACGAAGGACTGGTGCGACGAGGTCAGAAGACTGAAAGCCTTTGTAGGGATATGAGCCAAAGTTGTGCTCGAAAGCTTGTGTGTTCTTGATATCGAAATGAGCGCCGACCTCTGTCGCTGTCGTTTGACTTGATAGGGATAGAAACAACAGGCCGATTAGAAAGTTTGAGTCGAACATGATTGCAAGAGAGGATCCCAGAGTCCGGTGAGTACCGCGATATGGACGTCAAATGCGAATGATGCAGGTATTAGTATTAGGTGAACAGTGTGAAGTCGAAGTGGGCTTGACATCGAAAAGAGCACGAATGAATGACACTTGGCTAACACACAAAATATGTATCAGCGCAAGCACGAGATGTCGTAGTTACTCACTGCGACTGACAGACAGACATCGGAGCCCACGATAGTCGTGTGTCTGAGCCACCTGAGAAATCACCTACCAGTGCGGAGGGTATCGATACACTCACCTGTGTCCATACCAAGACCGGCAAGCATGCCGAAAGGCCCGAGGATCATTGCGTTCGTGCTTGAACACCTTGTTGTGATCGATCCTTCTGACTTCCACTGACTCTGTCAGACGTCCTGCTCGAGAAAGAGTGGTATGAGATCCCCTGAGCGGGCACAAGCAACAACAGCCACGCAACAAAAGCGTGACGCCAGCAACTCAGCCTGCCTGTCAAATATCACAATATATTCCATATATTTCATGATCGGCAATATGGATCCCAAACAAGGTCTATCGAACCATGTTCGACTCGTCATCCTTGTGGTGCATCTCCCGGGAGACAGAGCCGTGCAGCGACAATTTTCCTATGCCAAGGCGAATGCAACGCGTACATTTTCGAGATGTGGGGTAGCTCTATAGCGGAAGTCGAGGCGTTGATGAGCAGGATTCGATGAGACTCAACCTACTCCGGTAGAGACTGCCTTTGATCTCGCCTCTTCTTGCCTGTGCTGACGATCGTCTCTACAAGAAGCATTGGTCTTATCATTGCTTGTTATGAGTTTGTTGGTCGTGGCCAACCAAGGCAAGTCCAAACGCGTCCAGTTTAGGGTTCGCGCAATTGGCAGTTTGCAAAAGCGAACGACTATCGAGCCATCTACCTTCAAATCATTATCTCAGACTTGAAGTACTGCGAGACCATAATGTTATACTGCACAATTCCATTTTGGCCCAACACTGGGGCGTTGTCTGTCTCAATGCGATAGAAATCTGAGAAGAAACAACCAGATCAGGGTGTCACGCTCAACCTGTAGTTCTCGAGTCAACGCTGTGATTGGCTCGTTCGCTAGACCGGCGATTGACGGCTGACTTTTGCGGCTCCATTTGGCGGAACACGCGTTCCTGACTCGAGGTGAGAAGCAAGCGGTATCGGATCGCATGTCGGGAGGGAACTTCAAGCTGCAAAAGTCCACGCATGGAATTGTGCTGGCGAGTTCTGGTGTGATGGTCGAGCGATAGGAAGTGATGGATGGTCAAGGGCAGCCGGACATCTCGAGTGAACAGCTGGAGCACAGAATCAAGCAACGCCAATGGTCAGAATAAGCATTCTCGTATTCGCCGTCGCTCTGATCCGCTACAGATAATCAGATCCGCTGCGGCTCCATTGGTCCTGCTCTCGGGATGGTTGTTTCACGTAGTGTGATGACTCGTCTCTTTTGTCCCTGAACTTTCATCGCAACTGCTGCGAGGCGCGGCCATCAGGTTCCCTCCTTTGCTTGCCCTAAATGGTCTCTGTGAAAAAGTCTACGTACTCTACACCGGCCCCCGTGACGAGCATCGCCTTTGGTTCGGCGGAATAGCGCCGCCATTAAGCCACCAAGACACTGCAATAGGAAGTTGCGTCGCGTCCAAACGATGCAAAGGGATGATTGCTGAATTTGCTGTGAAGGTTCAAAGCCCTGACGTCGCTGCCGTTCTGCTGTCGGTTGCGGCCGATACAGCTCGTGGCTATGCTTTTGCAAATCGATTTCCCGAGCGTGATAGCCGGAGCAAAGCTGCCCTATACTTGACCGATGCCCTAGCCATCGCGTACAAAATGAATTCCCCTCCTTGTCTTTTCCCGAACACGAGGTCTTGATAATCGGTTCGGGACAATCATTGAAGTCGCCCAATACAGATGCATAAAACGGAGTCAAGCTCTTGGACGATGACTGAGAAAGATCAAACCAACACACTTGACGCCTCGCCAGACCACCAAAAGACTGGGGCAGTGACAGCAGCTCGCCGTAATGGAAACCTCGAGACCATACGCAGACAACCCGGCTGGTCAGACTTCCCTTCCTGCATACCGACCTCGATGCGGACAACCAAGAGCGGAAAAGTGACGGAATTCGGAAACACCAAGCTTCGCATCATCGAGCGCATCGCGGTGTCTACAGACTTTGCAAATGCACTGGACTTCCTCCAGGAATTGACAGACGGCGGGGAAAGACTGCTCAGTCTCAAGGATCTGGAGCAATGTGCATCGCACTTTGACACGGGCAGGAAACCCAGGCAGCAGTCGAGAGAGCGAGGAGGATCAAGCTCTGCGGCGACGAGTACGGTTGTCAGTCAAGCCGACGAGAGCGAACCGAGTTATCAGTCCATGACCCAACCTCTACAATCCTGGAATGGATTCACACTCGACCAAAGCCCGATGCCTCTACAAACTGGATCATCCATGCAGCCGCTCAAGCGACCGAGTCCAGAAGCCTTTCAGAGCATGTCCGTGTCGCCTGTGGACTCAAAACGACCTCGCATGGACACCCTCTTCGATACGCACCAAATGCACCAAACAGACTTCTCATACCACATGTCCGAGCTAGGGTCGTGCAACACAGCGAATTTGACAGTCCCTCAGCGGTACGATCAGCAGAGCGACGCGAACATGCGAGCCTCACCAAGCAACATGCCTCCACGATCACCGTCCCAAGATCCAGCTAGGGCACTGCTGAGCATACATCCCCACGCCGGGAGCATCTTCTCAAACCTCAACACGGCATTCGACGACTTGTTTGCCCGCATCGAAGCCCACCAACAACTTGTCAAAACCGCTCTCGATCAACTGCGCATGGCGACAAACGGCCTCAGCGTAGTGTCCGGGATTTCACCCAGCGCCAATGATCGTGATTTGGAGAACGCCTTGAGGACAGCACAGAGAAAAGAAGCACGCGCCCTTCATGATCTGGAACAGGCGAAATCAGCAAGAGACGTGATTGACGTCGAATATGGCCATATCGGTACATCGCTTTCGCGTGCGCTGGTGGACACGGTACGAGCCGAGTACTCACGCGCAGGAGTGGCCATGACACAGGCTCAAGCAGATGTCGAGGCTGCACGGCAAAGACTGAACCACGCGAACAATCGGCAACAAGTCCTGAAGCGGACGAAAGATGTGGCCGAGGTTGGCATTGACCAGCTGCAGCGGCAGACCAGGTTCTGGTTGAAAAGGCTGGCAGAGGCAGGAGTCAAGCTGACAGATCAGTTGGGTGCTTTGCAAGGAAGTGATACAGGACAAGTGTCGCAAATGTAATAAGATGTGGAATAGAGACTAATGCTGTGGTTGGTACAAGTAGTGTTTCCCACCTGTAAGAGTAGTAAGGACGTAACAATGTACGATGATGACGCGAAGAGCGCGACCAGCAGTTTGCTGATAAGCACATATCCACTACTTGACCAACAGTTGAATGTTCTTCCTCACCTCGTCAGCCTCGTCAAAGACCAACCACATCTTGCGATCGAGGCCCTTGAAAGCCTTTTCGAAGCGCTCAGCAGCATTCCTGTCAGGATTCAAAGCACCCTGCACCTCATTCTCGTCTGGCACACGGCGAATGTAGATGGCTTTGATCCAACCAGGATGGCGTCTGGCAATCTCGCCGTAGGACTCTGGGTCCTTCTGCGTGCTGTCGCCGACGCAGATAAATTGGCGTTCGGGAAACCATGTGTGCATCTTCTCCAGCCTGTCCACTTTGTAATCTTTCACGTTGACTGACAGACTGCTGATCAGGCCACCTAGGTTCTGCCAGGAAGCATCGCGGAGAATCATGGTGCCATCAGGGAAGTGCTCTTCACGGAAGCTGCGCAAGAAGGGATACAAATTGTAAGGTGATCCTGAGAGGTAGAAGAAGATGGGGTTGGCGAGCAGCTTCATCAGATCAGCATACAGCTGGGGCATACCAGAGACTGGCGTTGGCGCATCGATGAAAGTTGACTTGAGGACGGCGATGGGAGAAAGGGTGCCGGTGATCTTGATAGTGTCGTCGATGTCTGAGATGACTCCCCAACCTGTGGGCTCGGCCAGCACGGTATGACCCGGGATTGCAAAGCAAGGCGAAGGGTCCGGGACGGACGTTGTTGTAAGTTGTGTTCCAGCGGGCGCATCAAAGTGCAGGCGGAGCAGATCAGAGGAGATACCAGACGAGGTTGACGGGCCCAGCGTTTGAGTCTCGGTGTCGGCAATCTTGACACGAATGGTGTGACGAGGCAGGATAGGATTCAGGAAAGGTTGGAGGCGCTTCTCGATCGAAGTGATGTCGAGCTTGTCCTTGAGTTGACCCAGACACTCTTCTTTGCTGGCAGTTCCTCTGGCAAGACCGACCAGACGAGCAATATCGGCAATAACGTGCGATGCGTCGCGGCAGGTCTCACGCGAGAAGTATGCGGCAACATACTCGACTTCCCAGGATGGTGGAGGTAGAGGTTCGTTCGGGGCAGCGATGAACTTGGGGTCTGCCTGGTGCTTGTCCACCTTGGAATTCTGGCTTCTGGTAAGAGTTAGAGAAAGTGGAATGTAGCGTGAGGGATGAGCGCACGGCTGGACGCGGTATGCCGTGTTATCAAAGATCCAGACACTGTGCTGCGTAGGGTCGACTGGTCTTGGTTTGGTCCATGGAAAGGTCAAGAGTAAGCGGCCTGAAAGGTCGGGCATGGATTCGAGAAGCTCTTTGGGGATGTCTGGAGAAAAGGGCGCGTCTTTGCGAAGTTGAAGACTGTCGACGACGGTGACGAGAGCGTCTTGGGCGGTTTGCAGCGCAGGGCGCAGGTATGACTCGAGGGAGCTCATGATGGGATCTCGTACGATGGTGTACTTTGGAGGCAAAGACAGGAAGAATGACAGATGTTAGGCAGACGAGAAACATGCAGTCGCATGTCGCAGTGTTTAAGGGACAGGAATGGAGCAGGCAGCGACGAGGCAAGAGAATGTGGATCGCTCACGAGGCAGGAGGGACCGCGTGGCTTGGAGAGAGACTCACATCGATACTGTACCTGGAATAGTTCGCATACAGAGCTGAAGCTAGACTGACAACCGGCGACATTCTGACACTCGTGATGCAGCAACAAGTGCTCCGCAAACAGTTATGCAGGAAGCGGCCAAGAGCTTGGTCTTGTACTTTGAGGCGGGTCATCACATATCAGATCAGACGGGCTCGAGGAGATTTAAAAGAAAGCTCGACGCAGCATGTCAGGGCTGGCTGGCTGGCTTTTGGTGTAATAAAAATCAAGCAAACAGGCAGCGAGTGACAGGGCAGAAATCAAGGTCGTGCTCTGAAACGAGGGAACAGCTTGGTCTGTGGAAGGAGCGATCCCCGCACGGAGAAGCCAAGCAGCGGGATGCCCTTGCCTGTCAAGCACCGAGCACCAACCTTTTGCTCTTTCCGTTTTGAGTGTTCCAACTTTCTCGACCAGACCATTCTTCACTTTCGACTCTAGGTCAGATAGCGACTTTTCTCGACGTCAATTGCCATCGCCATCAGCCCACGCGTCCGTCAGCACCCCTCTACGTGAAACACGACCCTTTGTCCAGCCGTCCTCTCCTGATCACGACCCCACCCTCGCAGCCTCGTAATACAAAAAGAGCGTCTCACCCACGTGCGTTGAGAAGAGAGACTCGCGACCATGTCACAAGCCCAGATCCAACCGTGTCGCTATAAGACTGGCAAGACGCTTGGCGCTGGCTCCTACTCGGTCGTCAAGGAGTGCGTGCACATCGACACTGGCCGCTACTATGCCGCCAAGGTCATCAACAAGCGCCTGATGGCCGGTCGCGAGCACATGGTGCGCAATGAGATTGCCGTCCTGAAGCGCGTGTCCATGGGCCACCAGAATATCCTCACCCTGGTCGACTACTTTGAGACGATGAACAACCTGTACCTCGTGACCGACCTGGCTCTAGGCGGCGAGCTGTTCGACCGCATCTGTCGCAAAGGCTCATACTACGAGAGCGATGCCGCAGACCTGATCCGCGCCACCCTGTCTGCCGTCGCATACCTCCACGACCACGGCATTGTACACCGCGACCTCAAGCCCGAGAATCTGCTGTTCCGCACCCCCGAGGACAATGCCGACCTCATGATCGCCGACTTTGGCCTGTCTCGCATCATGGACGAGGAGCAGTTCCACGTCTTGACCACGACTTGCGGCACTCCGGGCTACATGGCTCCCGAGATCTTCAACAAGAGTGGCCACGGCAAGCCTGTGTAAGCTACCTGGAACCCCAATGCTGACTCTACTAACGTCCTGCCAGCGACGTCTGGGCCATCGGTGTCATCACGTACTTCCTCCTCTGTGGCTACACGCCCTTCGACCGCGACAGCAACCTCGAAGAGATGCAAGCCATCCTCGTCGCTGACTACTCGTTCACCCCCCTCGAATACTGGCGCGGCGTGTCGCTGTCCGCTCGAGCCTTTATCAAGCGCTGTCTGACCATCGATCCCACGAAACGCATGACATCCCACGAGGCCTTGAGCCATGATTGGATCGCTGGTCCTGCACAAGAAAGAGGCACCGAGGATCTGCTGCCTACTGTCAAGAAGAACTTCAACGCCAGAAGAACCCTACACAAGGCCATCGACACTGTTCGCGCCATCAACCAACTCAGAGCTGGTGGCGGTATGGGTATGATGGACGGAGCTCAATCTCACCGTCCTGAGCGTGTCGATACTGCTGCACCAAAAGACAAGGACGGCGATGTCAACATGGACTCGAAGCCCAAGACTCAAGCTACGACTGCCGCTTGAGGCCTCCTTCATGCCTTTCTAGCGCATATCGTCTTGCTTTTCCCCAGGCCCAGCAGACTGTGGATCCTTTTCTGTATACCCCTCCACAGCTGCAGACAGCACGCTTTTCATCATAATATCCCAATCGTCTTTATAAAGTAGCTAATGGCTACTGCAATATGGTCCATCTTTCGATTTCACGGCCGAGTCATATACAAGCGAGTCATTTTCAGATCATCTCTAATTCTCTTGGCGTAAGACTGCCGCCGCCACAGTTTCATGTACCGCTATATTGCATTTGAGGGAGGCATGCCGATTGGACCCTTGCCCCACATGCAGTTATTGGATACCTATATATGGGCATGGTCCCGCGAGTTCATATCACTGATCACTTGCCATCGCTCCCTGCTCCTACCAAATTGAATCCTAGCAATCATGTCTGCGCCGAGAACCTGTCTGATCGTCGGTGCTACCACTGGCATTGGTAAAGAGACCGCCGAACTTCTCGCGAAGAAGGGTTGGCATGTGATAGTCACTGGCAGAAACCAGGCTAAGGGCAACAAGGTAGACGCACTCTCACGGAACATGGACCCTATCTGACAGCAAGCCCTTCAGGTTGTCGTGTCTATCATACAGAACGGCGGCAGGGCTTCCTTTCATCCCGTCGACGTTACCAGTAAAGAATCCGTCGCCGCCCTTCACAAACATATTTCCGAGACACATGGCCGCCTCGACGCCGCCGTCAATAATGCCGGCATGTCAAGTACCTTCCAGCCGTTCCACACTACACCCGTCGAAGATATGGACTTTATGTACAACGTCAACCTCAAAGGAACCTTCTTCTGCATGCAAGAGCAAATAAAGATGATGTTGAAGCAAGAAAAGCAAGGCGATGCTGGCAAAAGAGGTGTTATTGTCAACATGTCCAGCATGTCCGGCCTTATTGGCGTCCAATACGCTGCTCCTTACTCGAGCACAAAACACGCTGTGAGTAGTATGTTCCAGACTTTGCTCTATGAACCTCTTCTGACAGACAGTATCAGATCATTGGCCTCACCAAGTCAACGGCTCTTGAATACGCAACCGAAGGCATTTTCATCTCCGCGGTCGCTCCTGGTGTTATTGACTCGGGCATGCCTGTGTTGGAGGAAAGTTACAAGGGTGGCGCATACACTAGAGAACAGGCCGCTGCCATGCATCCCTTGAACAGACTCGGTACATGTGCCGATGTTGCAAAGGCTGTGGACTTTTTATTGGAAAATGACTTTATCACTGGTGGTGTGATCAGTGTTGATGGTGGCATTACCGCAAGATAGAACAATAACAGACGACGAAGAGTTTGGGAGATGCTGGTATCAATGAAACGTGGATTCGTTAATGATCATGCAGGCCCCCAAAGCGTGATACTCTCAATGCTGCAAGTGACTGTGTCCACACCCACGCTCGCCTCCACACCGACCACACTGACATTAGTCGCGCCATTGTAATTCCAAGGATACTCAGTGCAGAACCCAGTATTACTCCCCGTAGCAATCTACCAAGTCAGGATTTGTGTCATGTCCAAAGAAGACGCAATGTGCAAACATACCAAAACCACGTCCTCAAACACCAACGGTCCAAAATCCCACGCTCCATATAGTTCTGCTGCAAATGGTGCATCGTTCATCACTTTATCGGCGATAGGAAAAGAGTTTGTCGCAGACGCTTCTCCACAGTTCTTTTCAATCACACTAACCCATTGAGTGGCATTCGCGTCGCGCGAGTTATTAAAGAAGAGAACATCGCCCTCATTCGCATTGAAGCCTCCACCCCACGGCAGACCTGAACCATTTTAGCCAACCACAAAAGCCAACGAGAAGAATAGGGAGATCTTACTGGGATTAGAGCAACACCAGCCAGTCCCAAACCACCAACTTCCTGATCTGCCGTCGAGCACGTTTTGGTATACGCCCGAGTTGTCGGTGCTTTGCAGGCCTGGCCAGAGGTAGTTTGTCGCTGCTTCGTGGATGGGGGGTACGATCATGTTGCCTGATTGGCTGATGAATTCTTGTCCATCTGGTGTTGTGAAGGCGACAAAATGCCAGTCTTGGGCGTAAGCGATGCTGACGGTGACGAGCAGGGTGGTAAGGGACAATTTCATGATGCTTGTGTCGAGAAGCTGGGAAGGTTGGTTCACTGATGCTAAAGAGTGTGGAAACAGGGGGCTCTTCAATATATGAGGATTGTGGTGTGGCAAGCTGTACGTGTATAGAGTTCTCGTGTATAACGTATATAAAGCCGTTTTCTCTCCAATGAGGAGATAAGACGCTGTAAGAAAACTTACTTTCAGAGCCTCTGCCACAGTATGCCTACCTCTAATTAGAGCCAAAAGCCCTGATGTTATCGTGATTCAGACTCAACGTCTGAATCTGGACTCTACGGAATGATGAGCACCAGGAGTCTGCCAAAGGCGAAACTCATCTGGAGGTGTTGGATTTTCTGCTGTTTGGAGCGCGACAACAACTCAGATCCTGTAATCTCATAATTCGGTACACAGCATCTCTGTGTTCACCCTTGGATGCCAATTGATGTTTGGACAAGTCGCTAATGAGACGTTGTCGAGAAGCAAAGAAAGTTTGCGGCTCGCTCTGGCGGCATGTCACTAAAGGCAGTTTACGACTTTTGGCCAGGGCGCAACAACTTCCGACCACTTTTGACGAGCCATCACGATCGAGGCTCTGTGACCTTTCACCAATCTCTCGCATCATCCATAACCAGAGATTGAATACCAATGACCAATGCTGGAAAGATTGCATACGACATAGCGAGCTTCGTCTGCGCTTTGTTCGTCCTCGAATCTGGCGCCGACAAGTTCGTCGACCATACCGCTATTGTCGCCAAACGTACAGGCATTTCAGAATCAGTCATTGGACTACTCACTGCCGGTGCAGAATGGGAAGAACTCGCCGTGGTCATCGTGTGCATCTCGCGCAATCGATCGTCTCTTGCCATCGGCAATATCATCGGCTCGGGCATTTCGAATATCTTGGGTGCCTTTTCGTTGGGTCTGCTGTTTAGGAGCAATGAAGAAGTGGTGGTTTTCGATACCAGTGCTAGGGTGTATACTCTGGGCATGCTGTTGATCACTCTCCTGGTTCTTGTTCTGCAAGGTTTTGGCTCTTCTCTGGCGACGAGGATCTTCGGCATCGCGTTGATTCAGATCTTTGTCCTGTACATTGGCTCTGTTGCTTATCTGATCTTTAAGGGCCGCTTGACTGCGCCCGAATCAGACAGCGACAGTGATAGTGACAGCGACAGCGACAACGAGGACGATGCTGAGGACATCGACACCGAAGCCGTGGGTAGTCGTGTCAACTCAACGACTCCTCTTCTGGCAACGGAGCAAATTGATCCAAGCTCACGTCATAAACACAGCACAGCATACCACATAGCGATCTTACTGTCCGGCTTTTTGGCAATTCTTCTGAGCAGCTTTGTCCTTTCCAAAGCCTCATCATCCATCGCCGAAGAAAGTGGCATGTCAGAAGTGCTCTTTGGAGTGGTCTTCCTCTCTATTGCGACAACACTGCCAGAGAAGTTCATTGCCGTCATGAGCGGGAGTCGCAATCGGGCGGGCATCTTGGTTGCAAACACCGTTGGGAGCAACATCTTTCTGCTAACTTTGTGTATGGGCGTATTGTGGGCTACCACAGCAGGTGATTTCGACAGAGGTACTGTCGACGTGGCTGAGATGGCTGTACTCTTGGGATCTTCACTTTTCATGACATTGGTCGTCTGGTTCGGTGCTCAATGGAGTCGCTTCGCTGGTCTGGTGATGCTCGTGGATTACCTTGCCTTTTTGGTGCTTGAGTTTACGACTATCAACCATGGACACGAGAACCCCAGTCGAACCATGCATTGAATTTGAGCGCGAACTATACGAACGTCTTATTACAACTCGATTATCACGGCACTTCGCCTCGTGCGAGTGGTCTGGACCCTCTGCCCATTCCACTAGCGCTCCTGGCGCAGGCTGCTGTATCGGATACCTCCCAGACTCCGCTCCTATCACGACCGTACAAAGTCTGCTACAGGCATTTGCCTCTATGAAACCCTCCATATTGTTACGACTGATCTCAGGCTCGCATAAATCAACGCATATTGATTTGGTGGTTTGGGTTGTTGAAGCCTTCATGGCGGAGCTCACAGGTTTTGGTCCCCGTCACATGGCATGCAGGGCTGTTTCAAACCTCAGAAGTCGCGTGCACATCCATGCGTCTGCTCGGTCAAGGCTCACAGCATGTCAAAAAGGTTATCAGCCTCGAAAAAAAGGCAGCCTGCAAGCCAAACGCTCCTTGCAGGCCGCAGACACACCGTGTGTAGAGGAATGGTGGATTATTTGCTTAGTGCGCTAGCTCAACCTCGGCTGTCTCATCTTGGTAATGGCTGCAGTCGTTCAAACCCGGTCATGTACAAGGAGGATCATGTAAAGTGACCACTCATACGTGGATGCGGCAAGTGCTGAATGTGGTCAAGGGCGCCATTAGGCGACCTGGCTGAAGTTCTGTTAGTTCGATGCAGAATCCCGATCGTGCGACCAATCAGTCACTCTCAATCAAGCCACTGTTGCTGACGCGCTATCGCTCTCCCCGAAGCACTAATGTAGAAGTATTTTTATATTGCCAGATCATCTCCAGAAGGAAACCGAGAACCAGGTTGCATCTCTCAAGTCTTCCCTCCTATCATTCATGATCCATTGCGACGCTGACTTGGGCAATCGAACACCGCCTGGTCTATGGATCACTGGGCTCGGTACCCAATACCCTTCTCACATACTTGATTCTCAATGCCTGGACGCTTTTGCGGAGCGTTTTTACGATGTAAATAATCCTGGGTACGCAAGACACCAATACGTTTCTTGCAATCACTGACAAAACCGCGCAGGATCAAGAAACTATTGAGGATCAATCGATTGACTGGAATCGAAACACGCTCAGCTATCCGGGACTACAAGACCGGCTACGGCACAGAAATCACGACTCCAACAATTGCAGACATGGACGCTCTATTCCGTACAGCTGGTGTAGACCTTACAATAAAAGCTTGCAACAAGGCGATACAAGAATCGGGCCTGGAGTCTGACGACATCACTCACACCCTCGCTGTCACCTGTACTAACCAGGGCAACCCCGGATTCGACCTTTTGGTAGATGAAAAGCTCAATCTGCCAAATTCTGTGGACCGTACTCTCCTCCATGGTGTCGGATGTGCAGGTGGCTTGGCTATCATGCGGACTGCAGCCCAGCTCGCATGTGCCGCAACTATGAGAGGCCGACCTGCCACAATACTCTGTTTTGCTTGTGAGCTTACTACCCCGTCCATTCGGTACGAGCTTGATGCTGCAGCAGAATGTGCAGATCCTTCACAGATCAGTATCGCAGGTACTCTGTTTTCCGATGCTGCCGCCGCGTTTATCCTTTGCAATGATCTGGGTCTGGAAAAGGGAATGAAGCCAGTATTTGAGCTGTTGGACTGGGAAAGTGCAACCATTCCGGGGACTACTGGCGATCTCGAGTTTCGTGCAGAAGCAAATGGTACGCTGGTGACCAGATATAGTAGTTGGGAAGGACAATGCTGACTTGTGATATAGGGTATCGCACTGTTCTCAGCAGGGCTGTTCCCAGGCATGCTGTTGCTGCTGTTGCTCCAATGTTCAATAAATTGCTGTTGTCCAATCGAATACTCGCTAGTCGCAATGGTCTAGATCTCGCAGACTTTGACTGGGCGCTGCATCCTGGCGGCCTGGCCATCATTGATGGAGTGCAAAAGGTCATGTGCCTGAGGAATGAGCAATTGCGTGCGACACGTCATATCTACAAGACTCGGGGGAACTCTTCGAGTCCGACTGTGCTTGCGATACTCGACAGACTGCGTTCCAGATCTCCTAACAGAGCGGTGGTTGTCGCGACTGCCTTTGGACCTGGAGTGTCGGTCGAGATGGCCTGCCTCCGGTACTGTATTGTCTGAGTCGAGCACTTCATGCCAGAGCAAATATAATGGCGGGCTCGGCGACGTGTCGTGCACCCGGTTCGACGATTCTGATCTAAGAAGCTCGTTACCGATGCACAATGTGTGGCCCTATGCATGCTGGATCTCACTGCTACATGTCAGTGATTCACTTTTTCCTCGGTTTGATGGATCGATACATCTTTTGCAGTACTGTGGGGTCCACGCAGAGACATCTGTTTCAACACAGTATGCAGGCTTTGCAATTGAACTGTCGCGCCTGGTCAAAGTGATGCGTGCCACATACAGCTAAGAACAGTCAAAACACGGAAACGCCACTGCTTGGATTGTCCTCACGTTTGTCTCCCTTTCCACAAAACCTGGAGTTTCACTTCTCCACGTCTCGGCAAAAATACCCCGCAAGACTTGAATACTGCCAGATACGCAACTGCCTGTGTCACAACCAGCACTGCCAAGTCAGCGCCACGGCGATACAAAGGATCTCCAAGCTTCCAAGAGCACTGCCACCCCAGACTCTGTATCCCCATTTGCCATCCAAGACCGGCCACAGTCTTGACTACCATATTGACTTGTTGAACGCGTCACATGCATCCTTGACCAAACGATAAGATGCCGCGTTCAAGAACCTCAGATGCCTTTATAACGCTAGACCTGACCACCCTCCATTCCCTACGAACATCACCACAACGCAGGACTGTTTAGAACACAGTCGTCTATCTTCTGATAAATCTCTAACCAACATCGATGGGAGAAACCTATGTCAATCCTCATGAAGTCCACACACAGGGCGATTCGAGCGACACACCTCCCGGTGGCAGCACTATCGGAACTATCGATGGCTCTGTCGATGAACCGCCTATACGAAGCGCGGGCTCGTCCCAATATCTGACTGAAAAGCCAGGGGGCGAGACTCGCTGTAAAGAACACAAACCCACGATCGCAGTCCGAAGCAACCATGATTATGATGAGCTTGCTACAGTTGCTCATACCTTGACTGGAGCTGAAGTTGCACGACGTTTGCAAACTGATGCCGAGTAAGTTGATATGTTGAGAAGCCATGTCCGTACTTACACCAAGACAGCAAGGGCCTCTCGGAAAATGATTGCGTCTTGCGTCGCGAGAAGCATGGTCATAACAAGCTCGAGAGCTCTGGAGGTGTGACCTGGTACAAGATTCTTCTTCGACAGGTCTCCAACAGCTTGACTCTTGTCTTGGCTATCGCAATGGCACTATCCTACGGCACTGGAGACTTCATAGAAGGCGGTGTCATCACCGCTGTCATTGTCCTAAACATTGTTGTCGGCTTCTTCCAGGATTACCGCGCAGAACAGACGATTCAATCTCTGCGCGCAATGGCAGCGCCTGCATGTCGTGTGATCCGCGAGAATGGTACCATGCTCAGTATCAAAGCCGAAGACTTGGTCCTCGGAGATATTGTACAGCTTGCCACTGGTGATATTGTACCTGCCGATCTGAGGCTATATACAAGTATCAATCTGGCCACCGACGAGGCGCTTCTTACTGGCGAATCCAAACCTTGCACCAAGGACGCCCTCAAGAATCTCTCTCACACTGACGCTCCTCTGGGTGATCGTGTCAACATGGCTTACTCTTCCACCACAGTCACGCGTGGAAGAGCCCAAGGTATCGTCACTGCAACTGGTATGAACACCGAAATTGGTAAGATCGCCCAGCTGCTACGTGACAAGAAAGGCTACGAAGATAGCTCATCCTTTATCTCTCGTTTGATCAGGCGTGTGATCCACGGCCTGAAGAGTGCACTCGGGCTTATCGGCACTCCCCTCCAGGTCAAACTATCCTACTTTGCTTTGCTCTTGTTCGCACTTGCGATTCTCTTGGCGATTATCGTTTTTTCGACTAGTCTCTGGGACATTGACGGCGAGACCCTGATTTACGGCATTTGCGTTGCTGTAGCTGTCATCCCAGAGTCTCTCATCGCCGTTTTGACCATCACAATGGCCATCGGCTCGAAAGCTATGGCTGCTAGCAACGTCATTGTCCGCAAGCAAGCCGCGCTTGAGGCTGTCGGTGGGGTCACCAACATCTGCAGTGACAAGACCGGTACACTTACTCAAGGCAAGATGCTCGCCAGGAAAGCACTTCTTCCAAGCGGAAGACTTCTGACAGTCGTGAACGAACTCAGTCCATTCGATCCCACTTGTGGAGACGTATTGGTCGACAGTGTCCATCTGGAACCCACCTCGATCGACGAAATTGACGAGCTCCGTTACTTTTTCTCGACTATCGCGTTGTGCAACATGTCCAACGTAATTCCGCCTCAGGATGATCAAGCTTTATGGTCTGCTACAGGCGAGCCTACAGAGATAGCTCTGCACGTTCTGGCGCGCCGTGTCCGACAAGGCAAAGACGAAATCCTCTCTCAAACCGGCATGTCTCTGCTTACCGAGCACTCTTTTGACTCCTCTGTTAAGCGCATGTCTGTTGTATACAGTCTCGCTGGGCGGAGTCACGGCATTATATCCTTCACCAAAGGTGCTACCGAGGCACTCTTGCCTCTACTCCGTATAGAGGACGGTCAACGAGGCGAAATTCTGCACCAAGTCGATACCATGGCCAGTGAGGGCTTACGTGTACTCTGTCTTGGGTACCGTCGTCTCGACGAGACCGATTCCAGTTCCATCGCTGAGAGGGCTTTTGTTGAGGCTGAAAGTTTCCTCACATTTGCTGGTCTTGTTGGACTATACGATCCTCCTCGCTTGGAATCTGCTGGCGCGATCAAGCAATGTCAAGCAGCTGGTATCGTTGTTCACATGCTTACTGGAGACCATCTCAAGACTGCGACCACGATCGCAAAGGAGATTGGCATTCTCGGGCCGGACGTATATGGCTCCAATGCTCAGACCGCTGTGATGACTGCAATGGACTTTGACAAGCTGACCGATGATGCGCTCGACGTAATGGACCCATTGCCGTTTGTCCTCGCGCGTTGCAGCCCGACCACCAAACTTCGCATGTTGGAAGCACTCCACCGTCGTGGTCGCTACTGTGTCATGACGGGCGATGGTGTGAACGACTCACCTGCTCTCAAGGGTGCTGATGTCGGTGTCGCAATGGGTCTAAATGGTAGCGATGTCAGCAAAGAGGCTGCAGACATGGTTTTGACAGACGACAACTTTGCGTCCATTGTCTCCGCAATCCGCGAAGGTCGTCGTTTGTTCGACAACATCCAGAAGTTCCTGCTTCATCTGCTGATATCGAACATCTCGCAAGTCATCTTGCTACTTATCGGCTTAGCATTCAAAGACCGTCACAATGTGTCGGTATTTCCACTCTCGCCAATCGAGATTCTCTGGGCCAATCTTCTCACCTCCTCTTTCTTGGCCATTGGTCTTGGTATGGAAGAGGCATCCGCTGATGTTATGATTCGCGCCCCGCATAGCCTCAAAGCTGGCGTGTTCACAAAGGAGCTCATTGTCGACAAATTTGTCTACGGTACTTTCATGGGAGCGCTCTGCCTGGCTTCATATGTCATTGTTGCTTTCGGTGTCGGTGACGGTGACTTGGGATTTGACTGTAACGAATCCTACAACTCATCTTGCGACTTGCCGTATCGCGCTCGAGGCACAGCATATAGTGTACTCACGGTGCTGTTATCAGTCATGGCCTGGGAGGCGAAGCACCTCACTCTGGGGCTCTTCAACATGGACAGGTCCACTAGCTTTATGCGCAACCTGATGAAGAACCACTTCTTGTTCTACTCAGTTTGTGCTGGGTTGCTGACTCCTATCCCCATCATATACATTCCTGTGGTCAACAGACAGGTGTTCAGGCACACCGCGCTGACCTGGGAGTGGGGCTTGGTATACGGAAGTGTCGTTCTGTTTGTGTCGCTTGTCGAGGCTTGGAAGGCGGTCAAACGTCGCAAAGGCTATGGCAAGAGGACCTTGAGCGAGAAATACATTGAGAGGAGTGATAACAGCAGTTGTTTGACTGCTGTTTGAATGCGCTGATGTGGATTTCAGGCTAGTGGCGTTGTGGCGTACTCGCTGGTCTAGGGCTCAATGTACAGAGAGCTACATTGATCTTGGGGGATTCGATTGCTTGTGCTGCCTCTTGCGATGAGATACAGCACGTAGGTGTTCAATGAGTTGCAGTTCTTGTTTCCAATCCCATCCTTCGGTGCTTTTGCTTTGTTTTAGGAAGTAGGAGCGTTATGATAGTCGGAGCAAGAAGAGATATCAGAAGCATTGAGGTCTTGGATCCTATAAAAGTGTCATAGCCCCTTGACTACCGTGCGGTGCGTTGATGGTCTTGCCATCGTATGACACGGCCTCGTTAGGGCCAGCAGGAGTGGAAGCAGATGTGCTGACATGACAGTTCGAGCCAGTGATGAGCACCTTGACACTCCCGCAAATCTGTCCGACATCTTGTTTTCTTTGTCGAAGCTTGTGTCTTTGCTCACGCTTTGCTGCTCGAGCGGATCAGGTAAAGCGCTTGAACTGATCCTCGATTGCCGCTGCACTTGTAAACGGCCTGAGTCGCGGGAGAAGGCAAAGCTCGTTTGGAAGACCATGGATAAGTAGGAAAGCCACAATCTGCGCTGGAAAGAACGTCCATAGCGCATATCATGCCTTGCTATCTTTTGAGCGCCTTTGCAAGGCGGAAGCCCTCGAGAATCATATCCCTCATTTCCTTGCTCACAATCTCCATCCTGTGGTCTCCTGTAGCGAATTTTTCAGCTCGTACCTCCTTCTCGGTAACCCATGCCTAGTCAACATGCTCAGCTTTATCAATCTTGACATCGTCATCCGAACATTCTACAAGAAACGTGGCAATGCCCCAGGCTTGATCATCCTATTGAAAAACACAAGACAAGTCTTTATCAGCCAGTCTAGCGTCTGGTATATCATCGCAATCGTTCATTAAACGAGAATATAAGACGATAGGGCAAATGACATAACAGTCGATTAAACCAGTCTCTTCTCGGAGCTTACGTAGAGCGGTCTCTGCAAGATTCTTGTCTAAGTTAATGTCAAACCTACCACCGGCATATTCCCATCTTAATGGAAATGAATCTTTCAGGGTACGGCGGACTAGCAAAGTTTCGGGATGGGCTGTCTTAAGACTCTGTTTTCAAAACACCACTACGCTAGCAACAAGGTCATGTAGGTCGGGCCGCCGTGTGAGTATCGTTATAGGATGTTCGAAGAAAGCGTTTTGCGGCTAAGTTATAGTGTAAGTCACACCTGTTCCACCTTCCGACGCGTCCATGGTGTCCGGTAGGCATAGAGTCGACATGTTAAAGAATATAGCAAAGACGAACGTTACATCAAGCTCTAGTAAGAATTTTGCTAGCGGAATTATGTTTCCGATATTGCAAGGAATCTAGAATGCAAGAAAAGCGTTATTGTCGGGCGACGCGACTTAGTTAGCGTTTGGCGTCTCTTAGACTTAGACGACTTTCCAACGCTTCTAAGATATTTAAACACGATCTAGGAATATCCTATTATAGCATGTACGGTAACGCCGACTCTCTTATTAATAGCTTTTAGCAAGAACTCGACGCGGTATCCTTATTTGACAAGGTGTATTAACCTACTTATATCTAACCTGCTAAGTAAGTAGAAAGACCCCACAAAACAGTTTTTAAATTAAGGAAACAAAAAGCAATTTAAAGAATTTATAACATATAAGTACTCTATTATACCGGTAGTAGTAACTAGGCACTAGCTCTAAACCCATCCTTTACAATCTTAACACTTCTTAGCCTGGTCATGGCTGTAAGATAAACGAGTGTCAGGGTTCATGAGATCTTCCAGAAAATCAAGGATTTGTGAGCCAAAGTCAACACGTCTCGCTGTCAGAATTATTCCCTGATCTAAACTCCAAACTCAACGCCATGGCTCATCCGCGACAGTCTGCCTTGCAAGACTTCCGTTTTCACTATCGACCGATCCAGAATGCCATCAACGGTGTTTGCATACCTGACTTCCTTGGACTGGAGGTTGTTCAGCTCTGTGTCGTCGCGGGTATTCGTCGAAATGCAGACTTTGGCCATGAGCTTCGAGGTCTCACGCCTCGCTTCACTCGCGCACTCAACGCTCAAGCTATCATGTACAACAGAGATATCCCTGACATGAACGACCTAGAAGAATTTCCGTACTGTATATGGTATCCTTCGACGCCCGATCGCGATACGTGCAGGAAGCTCATCACCCGATATCCTCAAATGAAGTATCAAGTTGGCCGTGTTTGTGCCGTGGCAAATTATGACGATCTCTACAAGGAACTTGATATTCTGCCCGAAGTAGGCATTGCTGAGGAAGCTCGTGAGAACGGAAGTGAGGCCATTTATTCAGCGATCATCAAACAGCCTGTCAAGTACGCTGTATTCGACGACTACTCGAATTTTCTCTCCTTAGAGAACCCACCGATCTCTCCGATGAACGGCAACACTTGTGTGACGGCACTCCTGGATTGGAAGCAACCATTCAAGCCACCGAGACGAACGCGTTTGGGAGAGCCCGAACGCCACGGGTTCGAGCGTCGGTTGTACGACATCTGCGAGGATATGTCTGTGGACCTCAAGCAGAGCGAGCCCCGCTCAGTCGATCAATCAGTGGTGATACCACTACTCTATTCTCCACTTCCAGCAGATCTTCCTACAGTCGACAAAGATCTGCTCATATTGTCAGCGGCGTGTCACGGCAACATTGATCGATACATGCGCCTGCGACGTCCACAAAAGATAAAAGGCGAGCTTGCGTGCTTGATCCGAGGCATCTACCATGATCCGTTGTTTGCCAAGTTTTGGTCACTTCAACCAATTGACGAGAGGAGCGACTGGCGCATACGACGGGCGATCAATGCCCGGTTCATCATGACGAATGATCTATCTCGAATCACGCCCACAACTCCCGTGGACGAGTTGCCCTATTGTATATGGTTCCCACAGCCCGCTTATTCTAGCGTCTATGAAGAACTAGCACGACTGCGGCCTGAGATGAAGTTGCAGGCGGCGCGGGCTTGTATAGTCGCCAAATACCAGCAAACCTTTGAGAAAATCAATCCACCACACGACTCCGCCCTTGTGAAAGAAGCTCAAGCATCTACAAACCCATTCTTTCTGAAGCATCTCCAAGCTAAAGAAGTACAAGGCGATACAACAGGGGAAGAATACGGAGGATATGAATACTGGAAGTTGTATACTATCAAGGACGCACTTCATCCATCAGCTCCCACCATCTTAGGCAAGCTTAATGCATCTAGCATCGAGACTACTCAAGATTGGATCTACGACGGTATCAGAGCGGAAATGTCGAACGTGGACGTTAGTATCTGTACGCCTGAAGAAGTAAAGCAGAGCGGTATCAGTGATGTTGAGTTCAGATATCCTTCTACAGAATGAAAACGCATACTTCTATACTCATAAAATATCTCCACTGTCTCAAGCTATAGGACTTTCACCGCTCAGCAATCGAAATCGTGAACCAGGGAGCTAGACCAAACTCACCCTAATATGGAGGTACCCAACCAATTTCCGCGATTGACCATTGAATCCACAGACGGTGCTGGTGGTCCAAAACATCGTAAGATCTTGCCAAGGAAACCCTGTCCCAGCCATACAACCAAGTTGACCGCCCCACGGCATTCAACATGATAAGACTGTGTGCAAAGATGGCTACGGCTTCTTGTCTACCTTGTTGCAGCAGCGGCATATAATCTTCTGCCATGGCAAAGTGCCAGATAAACACGTCCATGATTTCCAGATCGTGAGAGTGTGAGGTCAGAACTATGTTCATTCGGAACCATGCGCTGCGAAGGACTGTCCATCATTATGGTAGCCGTGTCAATATAATATCGCCTTGGTAGAACTGCTACCTTCCTTCTCCTTTCCCAACAAAACTTACTGACACCAAAGCAGGTACGTGGAGACGAAGATTCTTTTCAAAGAAGCACTCGATCATGTAAAGAGCTTAGAGGTTGAGTTCGCAACGTTGGAAGACGCTGGAGAGTGTCTCTTGAGGATCGTCGCAGACAAAAGAGTCAATGGACATACTCTGTTCTTGTCGCCTTGGAATCGGGCTCCAAAGGGTTATATTCCTCTGGGCTTGGACGATTACAATCATAAGCTCCTGCAGGAGATCACGACTGATCAGCTCAAGGGCTCTGAGTCTGAGAACAAGCTGTTTATATAGTGGAAAGGTACAAAGCAATCACCTGCCTAGTATGAAGCCGTTCCTACCTTGTAGCCCCTTCGTGCAAATTGAGCACGACCAAACATGCCTGATGTGGAGCTCGGCCTCGACCACACTCCTCGTCATGAGGCTCATCTTATTTCCTCTGTGTCTTGCAAATTCGAAAAATCGGGGACAACGGCCCATGGCATTAGTCAGGCGCGTGTATCATCCGTCCATGCTGCGAACATTCGAGCTTCGACCGAAAATCGCATGATCTGGCATTTCGGCCGACAGATCCCTGTGATCTCACATTTCGGCCGACAGATCCCTACGGCCAAGCATATCCAAGATGTTCCACGTATGTACTGACGTCGTTCCCGCGGCGAAAGCTCAGCGCTTGGAGATAACATATCCGGCAATGGTTGCGAAACACAGTATAAGAGAACGAACGTCCGCTTTCTGTGGGCAGAGTACTGTTTTCACACTTCAGACACTGGACTTTAAACTTTGCTCCTTACTGTTATGGCGGGATTCATGCGTGCAGTAGCTCAGCTCGGGCAAGCCTATAACGTCTCTGTCATCGACGTTCCAATCCCGGCAATCCTCAATGCAACCGATGTGATTGTCAAGATCAACTACACCGCGATCTGTGGAAGCGATCTTCATACCTATCATGTCGCGTCAGGTTCTCCTGATACACCATTGCTATACGGACATGAAGCCATCGGCTACATCACAGAGATTGGAGATGCTGTTCAGTTCCTCGACGTGGGTGACTATGTAGTCATCCCTGACAACCTCGACAATGGACACTATACTGTCGAGCCTGATCACTACACCGCTCCTATCGGCTTTGGCGGCGTCCAGGACGGTACTCCCGAAGCTTCATTGCCGGGGCTACAGAGTAAGTCACACCCAACGCATCGTGCAGCGCAGTCAACTGACCATGTCGCAAGCCGAATACGCAAGAATTCCCTTTGCCGACAACTCCCTGATTCCTATCCCTATAAACGCCTCCACCAATGAATCGACTCTATTCAACTATCTCTTCATCACCGATATCTTCTCCACAGCTTGGTCCGGAGTTACATGGTCAGGCTTCCAACCCGGCGATTCCGTAGCAGTCTTCGGAGCTGGTCCTGTTAGTCTACTCGCAGCTTACTCTGCTGTCCTCCGCGGTGCATCCCGTGTCTACATTGTCGATGATGTCCAACAGCGTCTCGACCTCGGAGCTTCCATCGGTGCCATCCCGATCAACTTCAACACTTCTGATCCTGTCGAGCAGATCCTCGCTCTGGAGCCAAGGGGTGTGCGCAGAGGAGTCGAAGCTGTTGGCTACGAAGCCCGTCGATCGAATGGCACCATGGATGCATCTCTCACCATGCGGCAGCTCGTGAACGTGACTGCCAATCAAGGCGGCATCGGTTTTGTCGGCCTGCAGAACAATGGAACCTTTGACTTCGATATTGGTACTGTTTTCAACAAAGCTATCACGCTGCGTGGCGGTATTATTCTACCTTTGCAAGAGGTCGCTGCTGAACTTGTTTCACTCGTCGCATCAGGAAGAGCAAATCCCAGTTTTATCGTCAGTAGCGTCATCGATATTGAGGATGCGTCAGAGTACTATGCCAGATTTTCCAGGCATGAAGAGAGCAAGGTGATTATCCGGCTCTAAGCAAGGTAGTGGGGGGACTAACATAGTGTGCAAGACGTGACAGGATAAAAGCTAGAGCAATGCGATTAATATACCGGTGCGCAAGAAGGCTACAGAATTACGGGAAGTGTAGGTTGTTTCATCTTAAACCCATCTCGACTTTGCTTTAGTAGAACGTCTAGATAGAGACCAAAGTAGCCTATGTTATTAACTCCGGCCGGCCTTTACTAGAAAGTCCTATATCTAACTTAATTATTTGATCACCATGAAAAAGCCGAAGAATGCAAGCTGTACGAATAGCCTAGCGATAATGATGTGGGATCCCATGTCGAGTGCTGATTGTGTCCCGGACGCCTGATAACCACCACCTGCGACGAATGTAAACACACGGCCGGGAAAGAGCTAACATAACCAACAAGGACTCACCTCCAGCCTGTAGCAGAAAAGAAAGCACATCGTCGGAAACGAAGATCTTTGTGATCCAACTATGTCGTAACAGAGTGTAATGCTGCGCACCAATTCTGGTAACAAGGCGTCCAAAAGCCATGTAGATTGTCGCTGCAAACAATGCCTGCAAACCAGGATCAGGTTAGCATTACAGACATTTCCCTTGACCGCCGAGCAACTCACGGGTGCAATTAGGAGCAAGATTGCTTGGATGATATACGGGCCCAGAGTCCAGTTTGGCGACTCTCTGCCGGACAAAGAGCGGCCAATGAATCCGACTACTTCCACCGAGCAACAAATGTCAGAGACTCTGCAGCTGTGATCACATGTGTTGGATCTTTGAACGTACTCAATCCTCCGACAATCACTGGAATCACTATCCCAGATCGTAGGCAAATTGCCTGCCAGCAATGATTAGTCGTAGTGGCGGAGAAGAGTGCGACGGCTACAATTGCTGCCGCGACAGAAGGGTCATAATGGTAAAGTGCATAGGGATTATCCTGCCGGAGATTGAGTTGCATGGTGAAGTGCTACAAGTCTGATATTCAGATTCAGCCGTGTAACCGATGCTTTGATGTTGGGGATAAGGTTAAGTGATGAGTATGATGGAAGAAGCGGAGTAAATAAAGTAATATTGTGCTGGACCAATTTTAGTGTGAGTTAGTTATGTCTTGTATCTTCTTGTTGGAGAATGAATTAAAGAACATGTAGAAGGTAGAAGAGTATATGAGAAAGCGTATGACATGCTGAAAGTACATGCTAATCACTGTTCTTATGAGCCGCAGAAGCCTACGAAGGGTTTCGACGCTAAACAGCCCCTGACAAAGCATGGATCTGCCCACGATGACCTTGAGAGAAAGTCCGAAAACATCGCTAGTTACTCTCAACGTCCGAGTCACGTCCGATACGACTTGCAAAGTAGTCGCATTACAATACACGTTTTAGAAGTGGGCAACTGCGGCGGCTAATCTGAAACGTTGGGGGATAATTTAAACGTACCTTAAAGAGTGCACTAATACGTGAAATACGCAACTGGCACTGCCCCGTCCTAGGACTTCTAATCGGACCTATGAGAGACTAGTAAGCAGATGATCGTCTAACTAAGACGTAGTTAGCCTTGTACAGGTGGACCTTTGATCAAGTCCCTTTTCTAGCATATAGTAGTGTAGAATCGAGGTGGCAAACGACCCTACATACATTCAGGATGAACTGCAGATTGCAGAGCGAGTAGGTACTATCGCTTTAATAGTCTGCCTCTAGTACCCAAGTTCTGATTCACAAATTCAAGGTCAAGATAGACACATTTTGGTGAGTCAACATACTCATCTAACTAAGATCAACTCCGCTTCAAAAACATAGGCAAGCGTGCTTGGTGTCCCACTATCAATACATAGTTAAACCTCGTTTTGGAGTGATGTATTACACAGGAAACCTGACTGTCAGAGGTTTGGACCTTTCTGTAATAATCTTGGAGTTTTAAAAACACCATCAGTTGCAAGATTGTTATCTGTGTATCCTTGCTGATGACTGGCATCGGGTTCCTGTAGGTGAACAAGTCTCCTAGACATGGTTCCAAGAAGGGCACTCGGCTGCGACCGGTTGCACTCCCTCAATCTTCTTGATTCTTTTAGCCTCAAGAAAGCTCATTATTCCTCCGATACCAGAGACTATGCAAGAGAGCCCGATGAAGAGACCTGTCGACCATGAAGGCCGATCGAAGCGATTCATACCCCACATAAAGCCGCAAAGGCAGATCTGGAGAAGGGTGTTCCATACGTTGCACCAGACGAAGAAGTCAATCTTCCAAAGGGCTCACGGGTGTGCACGCCGCAATGCTCACACCCATGGCTTTTCCTGCGCTGTTCACAGGGATTCTGCGTACCAACATCGTCGGCAGCTGGCTTGTTTTCGACAAACCCACCCCTTGTTTTTCTCCTTGGGAAGTCATGATTAGTCTTCTCTGCGCCTTGCCAGCCAGTGCGTTTGGTCCAACCAGATTTCGCAAAAGTCCCTTTTCGAATGTCTCCAGGCGTGGGTGCTGCACTCGACGCTTCGGCGGCCGCAGCCTATGCACCCAATGGAACATCTGCGTTAATCGCGTCCCGCGTCGCAACTGTGATGTTGACCGCTGCTCCGTATGTAGTGTCCGTGATACTACTCGTAGGGTTTCGAAGAGTGCTAGTGCGTAGTAGTTAGGGCGACTCTCCTGAAGGAGGAGGATGTGGGTGCTCGAATGGCATGATTGACGTAGGTAGTCGACGGATCGAATCAATTAATCTGTTACGACGTCTGGCGTGCTTTCCAGGGACTGCTTACAAGTCGTGGAGGTGGATCGTGCAAGGAAGAAATATCAGCGAGGCAAGTCTGTCAAGAGCATGCATGCAGGCAGGTTCGAAATGTGGGGGGGTCGGCAGTATTGTTAGTAAGGATCTCTAGAGCATCTACCTACGCTAATCGTTCTAGGGCTTAGATTATGTTTGATGAACTTTTTGGTCGTTGCGCTCTCATCCCGAGCCGGGGGCCTTGTTCCTTTGCATTCACACCAAGATTTACACCAACCGAGCTTTTGCTAAAGCGCCGTGCAAGTAGTTCTATTAGACGTTTTGAGAAAGCATTTAGCAATTTAACTATAGTATAAATTATACTTGTTTCAACTTTTAATGGCTCTATGGTGCTTAATGGGCACCTAGTAGGCATGTAGCGGGAATGGTAAAAGAGACGGTAAAGACAAGAGTTGCGCAGATTTTCTTCTGTGTGCGATGCTGCGCTTAGCGTTATAATAACACCTTGACATAAAACGGGATTATAATTTCGAGGGTGCAAAAGATCACCGGAATCCGAATTGCGAGAATGGCATCATGGTCAAGGAACGTGGTTTAGTCAGCACCTAGCGATATCGCTGAGATGACTTGTCAACGTGTAGAAAATTCTCAAAGACGAATTAGTCCAAGTTGGAGTACCTCTCGGCACAACACACGACAACATGCTGGCACAGCCGTCTGGACAACCAGAAGCGGAGAAAGCGAGTGATCAGGAGGCGAGCAAGTCGATCAATGAAGATGCAAAAGTCCTGGTACGTTCGAAATTGCATGGCGTCCCGGAGTCCGGAGGACGACTAAGAAGAATCCCATCAGTACCTCAGATCTCGCATGCAGGAGCACTTAGGATACAAACCTGTATTGTAAGTCACTCGATCCTCGATCTGAGGATTGCATCTCACATATGACAGACATCGTACCTACACCCTATTCCATAACTCTTCCACCACTTTTGGGTAGTGTTCTTCTTCCATTGCTGAATGCTTTGTCTGATTGACTGCAAGCCGCTCTATATTTGGTCGGAGGCGTCCGTGTCACGTTCAGTACGGGTATAGCAAGTGGTGGCAACCTGGCATACTGGTAGGCGGATGATTGTTGTTGTGTTGATGATTCACCCGACTGACGAGAGATGGCCCCTAGGACGAGCTACATAATCACATGCGTCTTTACTTTCATGACGGCCGCAGTCATTGCCGAGATCTGTTCCTCCCTGCCCCTGGCCGGATCGATCTACCTCTGGGCCGCTGAAGCGGGCGGACCTTACTACGGTCGTTTTTTCGGCTTTGTGGTGGCCTGGTGGAGCACGACCGCATGGACAACTTTGTGTGCCAGTAATACCCAAGACACGGTGAATTACATGCTGGCAGTAAGATGTTATACTCATGGACTCATCCAAATCCACGACTGATTGGAGAACATCCAGGAATTGGTCGTTTTCGATGTCGATTTTCCTTCTGACACGTCTAGTGTCAGATTCCGGGTCATTCAATGGATCTGCACCGAAGTCATGCTCGCGGTGGCGTGCATCGTGAACCTGGTACCCCGTAAGCTCTCTCATAAGTTATTGACATCCTCCAAAACTGACCTTTCTGAACCTGATAGCTCGTTACTTCAGATGGATCTTTTACGCCTCCTCGTTTCTAGTTATTTTTGATTTCTTGCTCAACCTCATATGGCTGCCTATCGGCACCAGCCAGACCTATGGGTTCAGAACCGCCAGCAACCCTTCGTACCCCTCTACGCCGTCATCCTTGGGCAGGGCGGCCACGTATTCATGAACATTGTCTGCGTCGTGGCATTGTGGTTCGTAAGTTATAGGTGCTTGTATCGAACTCGTAGCTCTACTGATACGTGATCCTAGAACACAGCCATTACCGTCCTCGCAGCATCTCGACTCGTCTTTGCAGTCGCTAGAGACGGCGTGCTGCCATTTTCCGGCTGGGTCTCACAGGTCTCGAATAGGCAGCCGAAGAACGCCGTCATCGTCGTTTGGGTCGCTTCTCCGATCATTACGTGCACAATCCTGCCATCTAGCACCGCATTTAAAAGCTTAGTTTCGGCCGCTGGAGTGCCCTTGGCCGCGGCATATGGGCTAATCTGCATCGGCAGACTCTTCTTAACCCCGAACACGTTTCCTAAGCCACGGTGGAGCCTCGGCAAGCTCAGCAAGTCTTTCCAACTTATTTCGATCTTCTGGAACGGTTGGGTCGTTGCGGTGCTATTCTCGCCATATGAACTCCCGGTCACAGCCCAGAATCTCAATTGTAAGTGATGGCCCGCATCGACCAATTGCTTACAGTATGGCTCCTGACACAACAATTCTTTAGATGCTCCCGTCATCCTGGCCATCGTGACCATCTTTGCAATTCTGTCGTGGTTTATCATCCCGGCGGGAAAATGGCTACCGAGTCAGAGGATTCAGCAGACTCTCGAAGCCGTAGGTCCCGATGGTGCACATCGAAAAGACCGCTCATCTTAGGCTCGACGCAGTGGCCTTGTTGTAACAGAGATAAAGAGAGGGAAGGGGGAATGGCTTCGGCGGTTGACGAGTTGGGAAACCTCTCTGGAGCAAGGACAAGGATAAGACATATGGCTTACCACCATACCTGCCTCGTGAGTCTCAGAGAGAGCGCATGACAGGGTTTCTCTGTCTTTCTCACTGGTCGATAAATGTGGATCATCGCAAGTCGGTGTTGTGAGCGGGCGGAATGGTGCACGGTTTGGGGCCGAACAGCGTACAGCGAGCTTGACCGCTTTGCAAAAAGAGCTTGCTTACATATTGCGCTTGATAATCACGAGTACGACAATTAGTTGGAACGGTAACAAAGTTGTCGAACCGATTCCAGCAAACCGGGCCACTTTCTCCGAGCAGTGCTAGTTTGTTGTTGTGTGCTCAAAGATCAAAGCCTTTGCGTAAAAGGGTCAGACGAGTTGTATCTGAAGGTTGTACCATAAGGATAGAAAGACTCAAGTCGAAGTTTGTATCATTAAACCTGTCAACAAATGTGATTCGCGGGTGCTGAACAGTCCCAGAGCTATGAGATTGAGATGATCTTACTGAACGATATATGTCAGGGTGGGCCCCTCAACCAGATTCGTGCGTAATCCTGACGTGGACTTCGCGGGTGCCAAGACAGCGAGGACGCTGGTGTTACGCCTCGCGTCGTTCCCTCCATGACTTCCTTGCTTCACTTACATAATCGCGACCCAGAGTCATGCCTCGGAGTTCGAGCCGCGCTGGCGCAAGTGTGCGGCAGCATACCACGACTGCGTGTACAGCATGCCGAAGAAGCAAGATCAAGGTAAGATGACTGGCTCGTCCGACACGACAAGGCGCTACTGACTTATCGGGAGTGCGATGGAAACACGCCCATCTGTGGACAATGCCTCTCGAGGAACCGGAGCTGTCTTTTCGATAGCGGACCCGACAGGAGGAGGTCCGTATAACGAACACTGAGGAGTATTCGCACCAAATGACTTGACGAAATTGACTAGGATCTCGGCACGGAAAAGCATCAAGATTTTCTCCGCACGTGTTCGACAATTGCAAGATTTTATTGTTATGCATGGCCTGAAAGTGCCGCCTGCACACGGTCAACAACAAACATGGACGCTGGATGCACTCATGGAAGCGTATCCATCATCGCCCTCAGATGATCAGGCGAACGAGCCCACAGAATCTAATTCCTCGGCGGGCCTACCAGTCCTCTTACCTTCAGATGTAGGTCCCGGACAAGTGAATGGATCTTTAAGCGAGACTCCCGATACCATGACCGTCACTGACACTTCCGTACGTGTGCCTGGATCTTCAAGCAATACTGGCTTGCCTCTAAGTATGGACTGGCCGAACGACTTACTGTTCGACACTCAGTCTGAATCAGGTGCTGATTGGGTGTGGAATCTACCGGTCCTTGATGAGTCATTCACTAGTAACGAACAGGAATCTGCGTCAGCTGCAGCATTGATGGATTTGTGTGCTAGCGTTTCAGGACCTTCTATGTTTGATGCGCATACAAGATTCGGAGAGCTTGCGGATGGAACAATCTTGGATGAAGACCACGACGAGGTCACGAGTCAAATCTCGGAACGAATGGGCGGGCTGTTAGCAAACAAGGAAGGTAGGTGGCGGTTTTACGGAGCTACCTCGAATCTTCATCTTGCCAAAGGGCGATCAATCCTCTTGTCCAGACCCAGAGCGCATCAGGAGCAGCTCGCGCTGAATTCAGCACGCTTGAAGCTTCTAGAGCTCGATCAACCCATCGATCCGAGTCTGGAACAGCACTTCATCAATCTTTATTTTACCTGGCACAACGCAAGCATGTACATTGTGGACCAAGAGTACTTTGAGCAAGGAAGAAATGCATATATGCGTGATCATAAACAGAGTGAATTCTACTCCGAATTCCTGGCCAACGCCATGTAAGGATGACTTCCCATGAGACACTGCTGCAGGTGTCTGCTAACACTGGAGCAGATATGCTGTAGGCGCGGCTCTCGAGAGCGATTCTCACTTATCTCTTCCGCGGCCTTTGCCGAGGTTCTTTGCCCAAAGGGCAAGAGCTTTACTCGAACTGGAGCTAGACGAACCAAAGGTCGCAACCGTGCAGGGACTCGCTATATTGAGCTCTCATGAAGCCAGCTTCATGCATGACACTCGAGCTTGGCTATTCAGTGGTACTTTTCGATTTTTTCCAGAAGGAAGCTTGCGCTTCAGAATTCGTCGCTGACAGTCCACACGTAGGAATGGCCGTGAGATTGGCATTTGATCTCGGTCTGCATATTAGCACACGCAAACATATCCTCGAAGGTTCCATGAGTCATGAAGAAGCTAATGCTCGCAACGTGGCCGTTTGGGGCTGCTTCTTGAACGATCGGTTAGTCATGTTTGGACAGCTCAGTTCACAACAGCTAACTCGATTCACCCACAGTGGTTGCGGACTTTACCTAGGTCGGCCGTTTCATGCAGATGTCAAAGACCTTGCATGCGAGCCACCCATTGTGAACAGACTTCATAACAGCCCCCGTTCCTGGTCGGCTGTGATATCACTTGACGATTCGACTGAGCAGAAGCAGTCTCTTCCGAACCCTCAGAATCTAGTTTTGGAAAAGTGGATTTCACTCCACCTTATTATGTCTACCCTGGGACATCAATTGTGGGTACTGCATTCCAGGTCAGGTTGATCTTGTTGACTGATTATGATGCTTGAAGATACGCGTGTGAGAGCACCACCAATCTGGAGCTACAAGGTCTCGCTCAGAAGACTTTCGAGCAACTCTTAGATTGGAGACGCGGTTTGCCGGCAGATGTTGACCTTGATGTGTCCAGTCTAAATTCTGCGATAGTATTGCCCCATGTTCTTGTTCTGCAGTGAGTCACGTTTGAAGAAACTCACTACGAAGCTAATGAGTCGCAGCATGCATTACGCACTTTTGATCATAGCCTTACACCGCCCTTTCTGTTCAAGATTCTATATACAACCTCAACCGCCTGTCGGTCGAGGACCCGAACATGCCCGCGAGATGTGCATTCAGTCTGCTGTAAACATCGCAAAACTCCTTGTCTACTACAGAAGCCAGTACTCTTTACACAGGGCCAACAGTCAAGTCGTCCATATAGCTTTCACAGCGGCACTAATACTGGTCTATGCAACAGTCTCAGGAATCACTCCCGAGTTCCGCAGCGACTTGGTATATCATCTGGACACTTGCTGTGAGGCTCTCTCGGAACTTGGAGAAGCATTTGGCAATGCCAACAGGGCTCTTGACGTTTTACTTGCAGCCAAGCGGTCGTGGCAAGCTAGAATGGTCACGCGATCTTGATTAAGGTTCTTGCATAGAACAGCGATGGTCATTGCACGAGTCCAAAAAGGGCTTGACTATGATTTGTGCATCTGACATGATATCATCTCCAATGGAGCTTGGAGGTCAAGACATCAAAGACATTTTGCACACCTTGATTATAGACAAACGCTCCCATAGAGACCGCGCCCAGAGCAACCCAGACTCCACCGAAAGTGCTCCACAGACTCTTGAGACGCCAAACCTTGCTGCCACCTTCTATGAGGAAAGCGTCTCGATCAGGTGCCAGAGTAGCAATCCAGAATTCGATTGCAAGGCCAGGCCATGAGGCCGCGTTACGCCCGAACTCTCCTATGTACCAATTGGTGCAGCGGCCTGAGAACACACTGTTGCGTAGGCGAAGTTGAATATCGTTCGTCGTACGATTTTCAACGGATTCCTTGACTTCGATTGTTTGCGCACGAGCGACCAAGAGAGGCTTGACAAGCGCACGAGCGGTGTAGTCAACCTGAACTTCGCAGGCGTACAACGCGGAATTGTTTGCTGGGAACGTGTTTGGTCCGAATCTTGAAATATATTAGCTCGAGTGATCATCTCGTGATACGTCTTTGCACTTACAAGATGGCCATGTTAGGGAAGTTGTGGACAAAAGTTCCCAGGTATGCCTGTGCACCGCGATTCTCTTTCCACTGTTGGTCCAAGGTGGAACCATTCGCGCCGATAATCTCCATTGGCGTCAGGAACTGCGAGACTTTGAAGCCAGTAGCTGTGACGATAATATCAAATTTATCGTCTCGCCCGGACGTACTGATGATTCCGTCCTCTGTGATACGCTGTAGGCCTTCTGGGATAAGCTCTATGTTTTCCTGGTTCAGAGAATCCAGATAACTAGGGTCGGCGATTTTTCTCTTGCATCCCAGCTCAAAGTCAGGCACGAGCAAGTTGTGGTACTTCTCCGGTGCTTTGGTGTAGATATATTGTCGGGCCTCCTCTTCTTCCCTCAAGCGCTGCTTGACGCCAGCATCAGTGCCGCGGTAAGTGTAAGACTGCTTATCGATCGACCAAAAGATGTTCCATCTGTGTAATCGCATGACCAAGGGTACCCAGCGGAAGACCCACTTCTCGAAGTTCGAAAAGTGGCGGTTGGGACGCTCGTGGTACCATTGCGGACTGCGTGCGTACTGCTTGATAGACTTTACGTCTTTAGCAATCGCTGGTATGACCTGAACAGCACTACATCCGTTGCCAATGACAGCCTGCCAATAATTTTAGTGAGTCTAGATTTCAACCCCGAGAAGGAGAGCATGGACAACGTACAATGCTCTTGTCTTTGTAAGAAACGGAGTGGTCCCACCGGGCAGTGTGGAAAATGGGCCCCTTGAAGGTCTCCATACCTGGGAAAGTGACCTGAGGATTGATGATCAGCATACTAACGCTTGTTGATTTTGTCAGAAGCTACGCACATCTCTGGGAACCGAGATACCACCGACGGCGGAGATCAGCATGGTGGCATTGCGGCTGAACACCACATCCGTCGTGAGGTCTCGAAACTTGACGGACCAGTGTTTGTTCTGCAGGTCCCATTTCGCACCCAGGCATTCGATCGAGGCGTGAACATGTTTACGCAAGTCAAATTTGTCGACCGTGTCTTCGATGTATTGCAAAATCTCCGCCTGTTCGGCAAGCTGCTTGGACCAATTGGGATTGAGGTTGAAGCTGAAAGAGTAGAGATGAGAATGAACGTCACACCCACTGCACAAATGTCAACTCATTCGTCAGATTCGCGAACATAATGAAATCGATCTGCCTCTAGGAAGACTCTTACCATCCTGGATATGTGTTGGTTCGCCACGTTCCGCCAACTCCGTCGAGCTTTTCATAAATGGTGAAGTCCTCGAATCCCAGTTCATGCTTCATTTTGTGTGCCATAGCAATGCCGGACGGACCGGCACCGATGATGATCGCACTCACGCCAGTCATCTGTGTTATCAGTATGTTGTCCGTCTTTAGAGAGAGATCTTGGCCGCTCTTGCACGATGTTGAGAAGTTTTCGACGTGTGCCAGCTCATACGATCCGACTATATAAGGCGTCCGACAGTATCTGGAGGAACACTCGGACCTAGGAGTCCGATTTGACCAGGTTCGCGAGCGGGGAACCGTAACAGTTCGGAGGCGAAAACATAACGAGCACGGCATCCACTTTCCGTTCCCGACGTACTGCTCGTGCCATTGATGGACGTTGAGCATGCTCCCCGCAGATTCCCCAGTTCCACCCGTTGGCTCGCCCACATTTTCGCCAACAAAGAACAGGTGAATCATGCTCAGCTTCAGGAAAGTCATCAATTGCAAAGTCACACCACAACTTCTTTACATCGTTCTAGAGTTGGACCAACGCAGCAATCAGCAGATGACACCTAACTTGCCATGGCTCTTTAATGAGAGCAAATACCTGTTTGTCTGTTATGACTGTTTAGAAGTTATAGTGACAATAATTGATGTATTCGCGTATGTCTGGTCACGTTATGCCCACCACTAAATGGCGTCCCAGGAGCTTGATTGTAGCTGATGACATCCTAGTCTACATTATGCTTTCGAGCCCAAATCAAATACAATCAATAGTAGTGCTATATCGGAGTAACTTCTTGCCCTTAGAGTTTAAAAAAACCCTAAGTAGCGTTGAGACTGTTCATGGCACCTTTTTAGTTAATGAGCCGTGGGCGGAATGATTTTGTAAGTATCTCATGTCGACTTCAAAGAATAGAAACTAAATGTGGTGTTCGAGTCTCTCGCTGCATATCTAGGACATGATTCACAAGCTCAAACCTGATCATCTTGATCGTCCGGATCAGTGATGTTCACTACCACTTTGATGACCATATTGCCCATATCGTCTCTACTTCTGCATGCACATTCAAGAGCTGAAGGAACAGCACTTAGTCCTTCGTACCGATGCGTCAGGATGAGACCAACATAGGGCACGTTTGAGTCTTCCTTGCTCTTTTGCATAATCTCGATTGCGGCTGGATAGCAATTTGCATATCGCCAGACGGGGATGATATCGACTTCTCGGGCACTGGCATCCGAGATTGGAAGAAGATGGTTCGGGGTGCCCATACCGACCAGCACAACTCTACCACCAGCTTTTGTGGTCTGTCATGTGTTATTCCCTGATCCAAGGTATATGTTGACACAGCTGTGAACGTACCATAATGCTTGCCTGAACGCAAGATTCGACTCCAGTGCACTCAAAAGTGTAATCCGACCTTCCGACCATTTGACCATCCGGATATGTCACCTGTTCCACAGATGTGGCCATCTGCTTCGCAATCTCGAGGCGCTCTTCTGAACTTGCGCCTCTCTTAGCCGGCACGACGAAGCCAGCATCCGCAAATCCATTCTTGAGAGCAAATTCGACACGATCCTCAACGATGTCAGCAATGACCACACGAGAACATCCTTCTAGACGGGCCGCAACGGCACACAAGAGGCCAACAGCCCCGGCACCAATTATGGTAAGACTCGAACCAGTCTTCAGTTTCGCTCGACGACAAGCGTGCACAGCAACCGCGAGCGGCTCGAGCAGCGCTCCTTCCTCGCTGGTCATGCCAGCAGGGAGTCTAGGTATCTGTCAGACGATCTCTCTCTTTACATAACGGTCCTGGGGTGGACAAACTTGTGTGTCCAGGATGAAGGATGAATGATCCGAGATTGGAGTCCACCTTGGAAATGTGGCCACGCAGACCCGCTGCCTCGGAATCGAAGTCCTGAGCAGATGTTATATCGACCTTCGGAGCATAGCTCACAGTTGTTGCAAGCCACACCAGGCTCGATGGCGACACGATCGCCCACTTTGCGGTCGAACACATCGGGACCAAGCTCCATGATTACACCAGAGAATTCGTGGCCAAGGCACAAAGGCTCTCGGACCTGGATAGATCCGTTGCAACCATGATTGAAGTAGTGGATGTCAGAGCCGCAAAGTGTCACAGATAGTGGGGCAATTAGAATTTCTCCTGGTTTGAGGTCTGGTACAGGCTTAGACATCAACGTCAGACGTTGTGCCTCAGTCAGGTACTGGCCTGACGTTGTTCGGGTACTGGTATCTCTCATGGCGATAGTCTTGAGACCTGGGGCAAGGTTCTCAGACATGTTCCAGCGGTCTCAATTTGAAGATATGCCCGAACGAAGGACACGAATCCACTCGGATTACTCTGCCCGTGGTGACCCTTGGAAGCCGAGACTCATTGAATGCTTCGTAGAAGAAATGTTCGCGTGGATTGAGGCACACTAGTAGTCCTCGGTAGTCGGTATTTTCCTCGTGCCAAAATGGTGGGTACAGGGCAAGCTTTCGGATTCCACATCCCGAAGGCTATCCGCCTAACATAGAATCGACCAGTATATCATGAGGAACATACTCAATGAAGGAGAGCTTGTGACATAGATTGATATCATAAGGTATCGCCGAAATCTCAATTCACGATACACGCCAAAAACCTGTGCGCCATGGAAACGCAGGAAGTGAAGCAACATGCAGCCCAAAACGGAAGCGATGTTTTGAACAGTACCGAAGATGACCACGCTGTGTTGGTTCTTCGCAACCTACTATTTGATATCTGCAATCAGAACGGTGGTGGCCACGGAGGATCTGCCATCGGCATGGCCGCCATAGGAGTCGCGTTGTACAAATACACGTTGAGATATGACCCGTCTAACCCGGACTGGTTGAATAGAGATCGGTTCGTGCTCTCCAATGGTACGTGATCATTCCTGAAGACTAGGTCGAGTCTTAAACTGAGCTTCTTTAGGTCACGCTGCCATGTTCCTGTACGCCCTAAATCATTTGGTCGGCTTCGATGCTTGGACCATGGACGAATTGAAGGGTTACGGAAGCGCCAAAACTGATGGCTACACCACCATCTGCCATGGACACCCGGAGATCGAGGTACCCGGTGTCGAAGTCACTACCGGTCCTCTGGGACAGGGAGTGGCCAACGCTGTTGGGCTAGCCATCGCTTCGAAGAATCTTGCAGCGCGTTTCAATCGACCTGAATTTGACATCATCAAGTCTCGTATCTACTGCATGACTGGTGATGGATGCCTGATGGAAGGAGTCGCTCTTGAAGCCGTTGTTCTTGCTGGACATCTCAAGCTGGACAATCTTGTGTTGATCTATGATAACAATCAGGTCACATGCGACGGTCCACTAAATTGGATCAATACTGAGGACATCAACACCAAGATGCGTGCTTGCGGATGGTGTGTCTTGGATATCGTCGATGGGTCCCTCGACGTTCAAACAATCGTTTCTACGCTTGAATACTCTAAGACCATCAAGGACAGACCAGTTTTTATCAACATCCGTACAGTCATTGGATTGGGCACGCCCATTGCGGGTACAGCCAAGGCTCACCACGGTGCTTTCGATTCAGAGTTCGTCTCCAAGTCAAAGTCGCTCGCAGGTCAAGATCCAAACCAGACTCACCAAGTCACCGATCGAGCGCTTCAGTATTTCAGGGAGTGCAAGACGCGCGGACGTCAACTCAGCACCGCTTGGGATCATCTTTGTAAACGCTATGGCATATCTGAGCCTGAACTGTACAAGGCCCTACGCCAACGCCAGAAGGGCGAGCTTGACGATCGCATCCACATGGTGCTCGACTCGATTGACACAAGTTCCATGTCTTCTCTGGCGACCAGAGAGTCCAATGGCATCATTATGGAAAAGCTGTGGGATGCATGTGATGCGCTAGTAGGAGGTGGCGCCGATCTCGCAAACTCGAACAAGATCTATCAAGCCGTCAAGGATGTTCTGCTGCCAGACAATTATGCCGGGCGGTATATCAGATATGGTATACGAGAACACGCAATGGCAAGTATCTCGAACGGAATCGCCGCCTACAACCCGGGAACATTCATTCCCGTCACTGCTACGTTCCTGATGTTCTACCTATATGTAATACATCTTTACCCAACACGTCTTATCTTATGCTAATCATATTAGGCTGCTCCAGGTGTTCGTATGGGTGCATTGAGCCGTTTACAGGCTGTGCACCTTGCTACACACGACTCTTTCGCAGAAGGTCAGAACGGGCCTACACATCAACCTGTTGAAGTTGATTCGCTCTACCGTGCCATGCCAAACTTGACCTATTTTCGTCCTTGTGATGCTGAAGAGGTCGTTGCTGCCTGGCACTACGCCTTGACCATACGGACACGTCCCACTATGATCTCACTTGGCAGAGATCCTGTCGCCCATGTTCCTGGTACTAACCGACAGCTCGCACTGAAGGGTGCGTATGTGGTGCAAGAGGATGTCTCCGCACACCTTACTCTGGTCAGCTGTGGCACAGCTCTCCATCATACTGTCGCCTCAGCTACACTATTGCAAGCTGACGGCATCCAAGCAAGAATCGTTAGTGCACCTAGCTTGGACATATTCGAGGAGCAACCCGAAGCCTACAAGCGTGCCGTGTTCCCCACTGATGGACGGCCCATTGTCAGCGTGGAAGAGTACGTGGCAACCACATGGGCTAGATACGTCACTGCAAGTGTAAGCATGACTTCGTATGGATATTCCGCTTCTGGCTCTAGTAACTACAGTCGGTTTGGACTAGACGCGAAGGGGATCCACGCAAAGGTTCAAGATTATCTCAATCGGTTGGATGGCCACAATGCTCGACAGAATGGATGGAAGCAACTCTGAATGGACGCACTTTATCTTGATTGATAATCTTTACACAACAAAATGTATAACATTCTTTGCACAATCAATGCTCTGCATGGGCATGACCATGTGTCTCGCTTGATAGAATATCCCAGGTTCGTTTGTCTTATGCGATACTGCAGTAGTACTACCTTCAGCTTGAGGATAATTGGCGAGACCTGACTCGATTGTATATCTATGCAGATCTACAGTTCGTGATGGACAATGACTTAGCCTGAGTTGTACCGCCCCTGAATTTGCAGACTTGGATATTCAGAGCTAGACCGCGCTCCATGTGGCTCCGAGTCCTTCTGTACTGATCACTCGCCCGTGGCATAGAGGGATGGGCTTCCAATTTGACAAAGAGGTATGGAGCGATAAGCCACGCCCTGACTTTGACTGAAACACAGCTACGGCAGACCTCGAGCTCATCTCTCGATCGAGGATCCTGCTCGTATTCATTCCACCTGACGGGTAATAGAGCATGGTTCCGATGAATCTTGCGGCTCTCCAGGTGCGCAGGGGTCGCGCAAGGGGGTATCGGCGTGCCTCTGGAAATCGGGTTCTGGATCCCGCAATATTGACATCCTTCGCTCTACCAAATCCCTAGCACACGACCGCGGCGAACAATATCCGCAATGCACTTGAGCTTTGAGCTCTACAAAAACATTGCCGTCAATAAGGACCTTGAGGCATTGGTAAGACTTGTGTCAAAGTTTGAATCACTGATCACAATGATGCAACTTGGAACCTATGAGTCTGCTCCGGTCAAGGCCCTCGATAAGGTATCGAAGATATACAGAAAGCCATTGACAGACCAAAACTGATCGAATCCAAAGCTACATGACCCATTTCTGTTCATTCAAAACGCCTACATCTCAGATCAATGGATCGAGAAGAGCAAGACCTTTGCAGTCTCTGGTAAGCCCTGGGATGTTACTTACATGACCGTTTCTCATTCTTGATATGACAGAACCCTCCACGGGTTCGATACTCGGACGAATGAGTGATTGCGAGCTCGAAGATTTCCAGCACGCGATTAGTGTCGCCTCCAAAGCTCAGCCAAAGTACTACCAAGAGACAACCGCAGCAGCACGTGGAGCCTTCCTTCGCTCTTGGTCAGAGCACATACTCGCAAATGCCAGTGACTGTAAGTTGCCCAAAGTCTCTCGCTGTCTTCATATCTCTTGCTCACTATTCTAGTGAGTGTCATCTTGTCTCTCGAGAATGGCAAGACACTGGCTGAAGCCGAAGGAGAGATTACCTACGCCGCGAGCTTTGTATCCTGGTTCGCAGGCGAGGCAACTCGATCCTACGGTCACTCTATCCCCTCATCTATGCCACATACAACACTCGTCTCCATCACAGAACCTGTTGTAGTGTGTGGCATTATCACTCCGTGGAATTTTCCCGCCGCAATGATAACACGCAAAGTTGCTCCTGCTTTTGCTGCTGGTTGCGCAGTCGTCATCAAGCCACCAAGCGAGACACCTTTTACCGCGCTAGCTCTAACGAAGCTGGCAGAAAGAGCTGGCATCTTTCCTGGCATCTTACATGTTCTACCTACAAAGGATCGTAGTGCTGCGACTCAACTTGCCACTTCCCCTCTGGTCAATAGAATTAGCTTCACCGGCTCCACCGCAGTTGGCAAGATGTTGGCCACGCTTGCGGCAGGGACCCTGAAGAAGATGAGTCTCGAGCTTGGCGGTAATGCACCGTTCATTGTCTTTGATGATGCAGATCTCGACCTCGCTGTTGAAGGTGCCATGATCTGCAAATTCCGTTGCTCTGGGCAGACCTGCGTGTTCGCAAATCGTCTTTTTGTCCAGAAAGGCGTAGTGCAAGAGTTCACTCGCAAGCTCGTCGAGGCTGTTTCGAAGCTGAAGATGGGCACCGGTCTAGATCCTGCAACTACGCAAGGACCTCTGGTCAACGAGGCCGCCGTCAAAAAGGTTGTAGAGCACATCGAGGATGGCATAGCAAAAGGCGCTAGACTCGAACTTGGAGGTAAACGTCCCGAAGGTCCAGGCTATTTCTGCGAGCCAACGATCCTTACCGGAGTTCGTGGCGATATGTCTGTGGCTCAAGACGAAACATTCGGGCCCCTGGCTGCCATCTTCGAATTCCAAACCGAAGCGGAGGCTGTCTCACTGGCTAACAACACTCCCTTTGGTCTAGCTGGATACCTTTTCAGTCGTGACATTGGACGTTGCACTCGCGTGAGCCGAAAGTTGCAGGTAGGTATGGTGGGCATTAACACTGGAAGAATATCTGCTGCCGAAGCTCCTTTTGGCGGAGTCAAAGAGAGTGGTTTCGGACGCGAGGGCAGTCTCTACGGCTTGTCTGAGTACCAGGTCATCAAGAGCATTACTATTGGGAATCTGGATAAGTAGATGATTGGTTCCCATCCTTTACATAGTACCTCAGTATCACTCTTATATCTCATATTAGGAGACAGTATGAATGTGAACTAAAACCTACTCTAGAATATGGAGGTGCAACCTCAGACCGAGCCAGTATATTATGAACAATACAGCATACCTCTTTGCATCTTTCCTGAGAGCTCTGGATACCCCGCCCGATCTTTTGACACGGTCAACTGTGATCAAGGACTTTCCACTGACAAAACTATGACACCACAGGACTGGGTGGTCGTTAAGAGGAGCCTTGTCCACAACCCCATGCTTCTGTTAGATATATCCCCATTCACATACCTCGAGCATGCTGAGCAATTCCGATCCCGTATCACCTCAGTCGGCATCTCGGATGGCGCCTTTCCGCTAATTGCTCAGTTCGGGATTGTCCCCCGACTGCACTCTCTGCCTCGGAAATGTAAGACCCGGTCTAGATGTGGTTGAGAGAGCTGATACTCAGCCACTGTTCACCCGCGTGCGGGGAGGTATCTAGGATCTGGAGCAATGGGGATGGTGGCGGGCGGGGAAGATGGGGAATTGGGGAGGCTTGATAAAGATACAAAGACAGTTGATAAGTCCTTCTCTGCTCATCATGATTATCCTTTCAATCCCATAAGATTATTTCACAACACCCTCTCCACCAAAATGTTCTCTACAAAGTCCTTGCAAGGTACCCCCTTGGCGGTTGGCATCGCGAGTTGCGCTGGCTGTGCCTTTATGCTGTTCGTCTTACAATCGGGCTCCACTATTCACCGTGATCACCAATACTGACCAGAGCTTAGATTCGGCTATGATCAAGGAATCTTTGGAGGTCTCTTGGGCAATCCCAACTTCATTGCTACCTTCCACAACCCCAGTGCTATGCTTCAAGGCCAGATTACCGCGACATACGATCTCGGCTGCTTCTTTGGAGCCATTGCAGCGATGACTTTTGGAGCCATACTGAGTCGTGCGCGCGGTATTTGGCTTGGCTGCTCCACCTTGATCGTTGGTGCGATCCTCCAAGCTTCGGCTTATTCAGTCGCACAGATGGTTAGTGAGCGTATCATAACGAAACCCCCCTGGTCAGCTGCTGACTGTGGGACCATAGGTTGTGGGTCGCTTTATCGCTGGAGTCGGTAACGGTATCAATACTTCAATCGTTCCAGTCTGGCTCTCGGAAACCTGCAAGCCTGGACTCAGAGGGCGCTTGATCACTCTGGCACTTGTTCTGAACCAAGTCGGTAACGTTACCGCACAATGGCTCAATTTCGGGCTCAGCTACATACCAACTCACCCCGTTTCATGGCGCTTCCCTTTGGCATTCCAGTGTTTCTATGCTCTAGGCACTGTTGCTATGCTTCCTTACCTTGTAGAATCCCCCCGTTGGCTGATCCAGAAGGGCAGAATCAGTGAGGCACAGATCGTCATCTCTCGGCTATTTGGACGTTCAACGGAAGATCCGGAGGTGCAAGCGTTCGTCGAATCCATCAGTGCCGGTCTTCAGCACGAGGTGGAGACCACCAAGGGTACGTGGCATGATCTCATCTCGAGCGACACTCTGCACTCGAGAAGAAGAGTCATTCTGGGAGCAGGCACCCAATTCATGCAACAGTGGGGTGGTATCAACATCATCAACTACTACCTGCCAGTGGTGTTTGGCACTCTTGGTGTCTCGAGACGAATGGCTCTTATTCTGTCCGGATGCAACGTCATCAACCTCATGTTGTCGTCTGCTCTGGGCGCTGTCTTCGTCGACCGCTACGGCCGGGTCCCACTGATGTTCTGGGGTGCTCTTGCGCAGGGCCTGTGTTTCGTCTTTGTGGCCGTCGGCCTTTCTCAGTGGTCCTTCGAGTGGAGCGCCGTCGCTGTCGCTGGTGTGTTTGCCTACTTCACTGCGTTCGGAACCACGTGGATCGCTGTACCATGGATGTATCCTGCAGAAGTGAACACCCAGCGTATGAGAATCTTTGGAGCTGGTATCGCCACAGCCACCAACTGGATCTGCAACTATGCTGTTGTGCTTGTCACGCCGTTAGCTGTTCAAAACACTAAATGGCGTTACTACATCATCTATGCAGTACTCAACTTCGCCTTCGCTCCCATTGTCAAGCTCTTTGTAAGTTTCCATTCCAATTGCCCACGAAGGCCCATCTGACTAGCTGTGCTCAGTACGTCGAGACCAAGAATCTCACACTCGAGCAAATAGATACTCTCTTCGAGGGTGGTACCATTGTTCGTGGTGAGTCCAACTCAGATGTTGATGATAAAGATGCCAAGATGGGGGATGATACTCGAGTCATCGAGGCTCTGGACGGGTCAGGATAGGATGGCTCTTCACTGTTTATCTAATGAACGGAGACTGCTTGTACTTTGCGCATGGAGTTTTCGGCGCCAAAATATGGATATTCATTGGTTGTGTTCTGCAATTGATAAGTTTAGAAACCACTCTCTTGCCGACAATCACTACTTTCATCCGGCAGCATGTCATTGACCATTTCTCCAAACTATCCTAAACGAATCGTAAATCACTTTTTACTCAAGCTAGTATTCTGTTGTGGTGATTTCAACGTGTCGGCAAGATACCTTTGTACCCGCCTTATTTTCTGAAGACACGCGTGACGTACTGATGTGTACACCTGGGATTGTACAGTGGCGTTGAGATCAAATCAAATCTTGTTCGTATAACGAAGCGCAGCTGGCAGATTCTTAGACAGAATTTCATCCTAAGACCCTAATTCTACTGGAAAGGGGGTATCATCTTGGCCTGTTGCATACGCTTCCAAGACTTGACATAACCATCAACAGTATCTATCGCCTCAGTGAAGCCAACCCCACGAGAGCGCGAGAGATCATACTGACGGTCAAAGTCAAAGTCCACTAACATAAATCGAGTATGACCCCAACCTTGCTGCTCTACGAGCTTCTCGTTCAACTCGTACCTTTTCGCAAGGCTGTGCCAAGCACCTTTGTTCTGCTGGACAAACTCGAGCATGGGTTGAGAGTCTGGACGCGGTGATCCGCCAACAAGACCGAAAGGCTTGCAGAGGCGAGGCCAAACATCCGCCCACGTCACGACCTGGCCGTCTGCGACGTTGAAGACACCGCCATCGCCACATTTATCAGTGTTGAGGGCAGCGTAGATCTCCATCTGGGACAGAATATCTTGGAATGTGTCGGTGTGGGTAGAGTGGTAGCCATGGTCATGTCCCGGGAATGGCACAGTTGCACCAGCACCGTGAACTTGCCTGTACATCGACAAATACACAGCGATGCCTTGTGCCATGTTCATTGCATTCGTTCCCGGAGCAAAGCCAACAACACCATCAGGGCGAACTTCAGAGAAGGTCCAGGCCTTGCCCTCGGACAATCGCTTGAGAAGGTCGTATTGCGTATAATAGAAGATCTTGCTGGCGTAGGGCTCAGGTATACGTGGGCAGGTTTCTCTCAAGGGTATATGGTCAGCGATACCGACTTCCTTTGGGAATTCGAGGCCGTAACTACATATATTGTCAGTCTCGCATACCACAACGAAATGCACGATATTCACCCTTTGCCGCCAGTCTGGAGGACAATAGATTTAAGACCCGGCGCAACCTGTTCGATGGCGCGTACTGCGTTCTCGAGCAGACGGGTGTTGGTCTGTTTCAAAGTCTCGAAGTCATCCTCCTGAATATATGCTGTGCAATCATTAGCGAGCTTTTCTCATCGACTCCTCGCCAGTGCTGTTGTCAGTGATACTTGCCTGTGAAAAACACATGAGTGACGCTAGAGATATCGTCAACCTTCTCTTTCAGATTGGCAGCGACTTCCTGCGCTGAATTTAGGAGATTGATCCCGGAAGCGATCTTGATTCTCTCATCCTGAGGAATCTGAGCCTGCTCCAAAGAGAAAGGGCGACTTGTTGTACCGGTGATGCGCTGGAATGTAGCCGAGGTGGGATAGACCCTAGTCTGGTTCAAGAGCGACCAGCCAGAGATGCCAGATGCTCCAAAGATCAGTGCGTGGGCCATTAGTGTATTAGGACCAAGCTGAAAGCGCTCGATGGTAAAGCGCGCGAATATTTGGGTAGAACGCAAGAATATCTTGCCTCGATCAGAATTTATGTCGAGACAAGTTTGGCTCCATTGTAACGTCAGACGTCAGACGGCGAATTGCTTTCCGCGACGGAATCCAAATCCCGTGTCCTTGGCTATGGATTGCACAATCTCAAGCTGCGTCCAAGTCGTCCATCATCCAACTTCTATCTCTGGTTGAAGAGCTGACTACCAGAATAGAGCATTCAAGCCTACATGGACTCCCAAAGATCGCCCCGCTTGGTTCCCAAGCTCAAAGTCGGCGTTGTCGGTTTGGGCAGGATGGGGAGACGACATGCTGTCAATTTCCTCCACAAAGTTTCCAGGGCCAGTCTGTTATGCGCGTGCTCTCCCATGGCATCTGACCTGGTGTGGGCAAATGAGCATCTGGTTCCCAACGATGTCAGCGTGGTTTCCACGTTTGAGGAAATGATCACTACGCCCGGACTCGATGCAGTTGTCATCGCTTCTGCCACACCCTTCCACGTGTCGCAAACCCGGATAGCGCTTGAGATGGGTATTCATGTGTTGTGCGAAAAACCTGTGACGAAGGACATGCCGGAGGTAGGTTACGATCTCAACGTTAGGCGATCAAAAGCTGACAAGCCCAAGTTGGAAGCCATTGTTACTCTTGCTCAGAGTTGCCCCAAAGCCAAATTGATGGTCGCATTCGTTCGTCGATTTGATAGAGACTACTTGGATGCCAAAGCAAGAATCGAGAAAGACGCCATTGGACGACCTGTAGTTATTCGATCACAAGGTTGTGAACCACTGGACAAGTCACCATTCTATCAGCAATACCTTCGAGACTCTGGCGGTATCTTCGTCGACACTATCATCCATGATATTGATCTCTCGCTATTCTTTTTTGGCGATGATGCTGTGCCAAAGTCGGTCTGTGCTATGGGCGTCTCTGCTCACCATCATCAATTGGGAGCGCTTGGGGATGCCGACAATGCGGTCGGCATTTGCGAATACTGGGACGGCAGACTTGCATACTTCTACAACTCCCGAACCACCGCTCATGGGTACGATAATGCGACAGAAATCTTTGGCACATCTGGTAAACTGTCCATCAATCTTATACCAAGGGTCAATGCTATCGAGATCTGCGATAATGACGGCTTTGTCAAGACGCCTGCCCATCCTGGGTGGTACGAACGATATGCAGACGCTTTTGTGACAGAAGCAACGATGTGGGTCGATGCTCTTATGGACGGAAAGCCAATGCCGCATCCACTGCCTTCCACGTTGAACTCGTTGAAAATCGCAACGGCTCTTCAGAAGAGTTTGCAGACTGGTCAGAAAGTGTATTTCGATCGGGATGGTGCTTATCTGCCTGGAGGAGCATAGCGTACATTTGTGAACAAGCAGTTGGGCGGGCAAGGCGGTTGACAAGAGATACAGTACATATGCAGCTTCGTCTAAGACCAATACTGAGGACTCAAATGCTGAAGCCAGCTTGATGAATCCTTACAACTTTGGTCGTGGTAGACTGAACAAGCAAAGGCTAATGTTCTGACCAAATTCGTGATTCCTGACCGAGACTTTCACGTATGCTATCAGTCAACCAAGACGAACCTTAGTTGGAAAAGGTCATGAGGTACTGCAATCTCCTAACTACATATCTTTGACTCTTTTTGGACAAAGCTATCTGTTAGAATGCTCCCAGGCCGATGCCGAGACACTCATACCTCCATCAACGGGAATATCCGCACCCGTGATATAGGATGATGCATCGGATAAGAGGAACAGTAGTAGCGCAGTCAAGTCTTCGACCTTTCCGACACGACCAAGTGGTGGGGCCTTGTCGAAGAAGCGTAGAAGCTCAGGCCTTTGGAGAGCAATAGAGCGATTCATGTCCGTTGCAATATACCTTCCACATTCTGTTAGCACTAATGTGACCCCTGGCTGCGGCTTACTCACCCTGGCGATATTGAATTTACTCTGATGCCATTTGCGGCGACCTCCATAGCCAAATTGCGAGAGAAAGCCAGTACTGCACCTTTGCTTGCAGCATAAGCCGCCAAGAGATGTCCGGGACAGACATGCTGAGCTGCTTGTGAAGCAATCATTATGATCGAGCCGGGCTTGCGATTGAGCTTCAACTGTGTTACAGTCCACTGCACAGTGAAGAACGTCCCACCACTCTGTGTGCAGTTTAGAGATAATCCCTTAAGTACGGGGTTAAACTCACGTTAATCGCTAATTGGCGATGGAAGTCTTCTTCTGTATGATCTTCAAAAGGCTTGTCAATACAGATACCGGCAGCTGTCACGCAGCCATCAACAGGTCCGATTTGGGCTTGCAGGTCATCCAGAGACTTATGGAGCTGAGTCCTGTCACTAACATCGGCACTGTACAAAGTATTCAGTCGTGATGTGTCCAGTAGCACGGACGTTCTCTAATCACCTGGCGTATTGGCAGTTGGATTTGTATTTTGCACGAAGTTCTTGGAGTGGCATACTCGCTGTAGGAGGCAAATCAACTATACCAACCCGTGCACCAGCGTCAAGCAGAGTTTGGACAAAGGCCAGTCCTATACCTCTCGCTCCGCCTACCATCCGTCAGCAATTCTTTCCGCGAGTGAAGAGGAGGAAGCAGACAGGAAAAAATCTTGGATGGGAGAGAGAATTCTAGTACCTGTAACAATAAAAGCACGATCTTTGATAATTGTATCCATCTTCTTCTGATTCTCTGTATAAGCTAACCGTTGAATTTGGCCACAATGATCTCGATATATATGACAAGGGCTCTCGGCCATTGCTTTCCGAGATGACATACTGTCGAAGTGCACTCGGCTTAGAGTTCCGGGATATGGAGTACTCCACCGACGGATGGCTGACTCCTGACTTCGTGACAAGTTGCTGTTGCAATCAGACCTACTAGCCTTGGTCGCGACTCGTCGTTCGAGGTGAGGTATCAAAGCAATCAGGGTCATGTGTAGCCATTACATGACCCCTCGGGACGATCACTGCGACAACGACAGCAACAAAGAATGGTATCGACGAGACACAAAGCAACAGCTTGCTGCCAAACAGCCTGCTGATCGAGCCAACGAGGGCTGGAAGACTTTACTGATGAAGATAAGGGAGGTGCCGGCCCTGAAGCTCTCGATGGCTGTCAAGCTCAGCACACGAGCAATCTTTGCCAGTGCGACCAAGCTTAAGGTGACATCCTTAGCGGCCATCAATACAACGACAAGCAACGACATCCGGGCCAGGTGGAAACGAATAAATGCACACCATTTGTATCTTGCATTTCGTTGGAGGCGTCAAGGTGCAGCACTGAATCGCCTTGCGCGTCACCTCGACTGACAGACTCACGCATCTCTCCTCCACAATCGGCGGCGTCGAGAGCCAATTAGCATACTGATGACAACGATGGACGGAGGACTGCAATGTGAGCAAAGGTCATAAATCACGGTTGGCGGTGTAGAATTTCTCCGCATCGCCGATTTCGCCAACTCTTGTGGCCACATCGGATGAATTTGCACCCAGCACATCGGCCATGCGCATTCAGGCCAGGGCCAAAAGATCTGGTTGATTCTACTAGCATACTTGCTTTCAAAGCAATCGAGAGCCTTGACCATCGAGACTACCAGATGGAATCCAATTAGTGGTGGTGCTTCTGCTGTGCTATCAACCGCAGTAGATATGGCAGGTGGTATTAACGGAATGGCTTCCAAAACCATTAAAGAACATCAAGAAAGAAAACGTCGACAAGCAAGAGCAGAGGTACTACAAGAGCTGGTCGAGAAACGACAGCGAGCAATTCGCAAATCTCCAGCGACAAAGCAAGCGTCAGGACTAGCCGATCTGGCACATCGGCAAGAACTACGAGGAAATCATCCTCCCGCGGCGGGAATCCAGCCATAGCATCCGCGAGAAGCATCGGATCCGTTGGTCCTCGAGCGTTGAAAGGTATGTGTGTGGACTTTCCACTTGCCATAACACAAGGCCTGAACTCTATCCCCTCCCACTACGGCGACAAAAGGCGTGATAACGGAGCTGTCACTAGCATCGGCAGCGATTTGCGATTGCGAGCAAGACATTTGTCTGGGGTTTTGTCGATGGGCTATCAGGTCTTGTAATCGAGCCCTATAGAGACGTGAAGAAACATGGAGCAAAAGGGATCGCCACAGGATTTGGCAAAGGTGCAGTAGCACTGGTAAGTAAAAGCGGAGCAGGCATGTCTGGTGTGTTTGCGTACCCAGTGTCTGGCATTGCACAAAGCCTTCGGTCCGCTACTCACACTCGGCCTCGGAAAGCGATTGAAGCAGCGCGACAAATTGAAGATGACTGGATCTTGAGTGGTATGAGTCTGCGTGGTAGAGCCCTGGTCGAGTCGATTTCGGAAAGCTTCGATTGATTAGCATAGATTTGCAGTACAAATCAATTGGTGCAGCAATTGATTAAATGTCTTCGCCATTTGTCTTGCACGCATAAAGATATCCAAACCCTAAGACAACCCTACCTTCCCCACCCTAAACAGTTGCCAAGTGGCATGGAAGATACTCGATCTTGACGGAAATAGAATTATTAACCGCCGGAGCGGAGATCCTATTTACGTCATCGTTCACCGCTCGCTTCTGAAAAGGTTACGGCGCGCACTCCCGACTCTCATACATAAAACAAGCCCTACTCTACTTGTATCCAAAGAAGTCATCAGATTCTCACTTAGCAAGATGGTGTTGCAAGGAAAGTTCGTCCTTCTGGTTGGTCACATGATCTGATTGAATGATGATTGTCCTGATTCGAAACTAGACTGGCGCCTCGATGGGCATTGGTGAAGCGATTGCAAAGTCCCTTGCCGAAGCTGGGGCAAATCTTGCACTCTTCTCACGTACAGAGGTAAGTGCAATCACTCGTTTCCGTGCATTGCAATGTTGTCCTGTCTGTGAGGTGGGATGATACGGTCAGAGCCTGCCAAGAGATTGTATAACGACGTCCTCTCAGGCAACGGCAGGAAATTATGATCTTTTCTCAACACGTGCTGATATTGCAAAACAAGGAGAAGCTAGCCTCTTTGGCAAAGACCTTGACCGAGTCTTACAAGATCAAGGTCATTTACAAGGCTGTGGACATAGGCGACGACGAGGCTGTCGGCAAAGCTGTTGCATCTATTGTTTCCGAAGGGGGCAGTATTGATATACTGATAAACAACGTGGGTGACTTGGATACAGTTCCATGATTCAGAACGCTGATTGATGGTATCAAATAGGCTGGCCTTGCTCTGGGCGCACCCGCCAGATTTCCTGAGCTGGATATCGCACAGATCAAGACCATGAATGCCACCAATGTCAACGGGTTGATGTTCACTACATACTCCGTGCTCAACGAGTGTATGATGGAGCGGAAGGAGGGAACGATTCTCAACATCACTTCCGTCACAGGATTGGAAGTGCCACCGTTTCCAGGAGAGGCGGTATATCATGCCAACAAAGCCTGTCAAGAGGCATTCACGAACGCTGTCAGGAACGAGCTTACAGAGACAAACATTCGCGTCCTTGCTCTACGACCAGGCTGCGTCGCTACCAATTTCCATTCTCAACGTGTAGGTCACGACAAGGCCAAATACAACGAGTTTTTCGAGGGATTTCAGTATGTCGAACAAGCACCGGATCCGTAAGTGCTTGCTATGATATTCCGACTAACATTCACATGTAGGCCACTTATCTCTCGCGACATTGCGGAAGCTGCTGTATATATGCTCAACCAGGATTTGAACATCTCAATCAAGGCGATGGACGTTGTTCCGAGTGGTATGTGTGACGAATTCTTGACTAGATTACGAAGCTGATCATTTTGATCACATAGCACAACGTTCTCTTCCCATGCTGGATAGAACTTGGAACGAACGCAATGGACTTTGAGTGGAAGCGACTTGGAGAAGAGCTGGGGTTGCACAAGTTGTGGGCTCTGATGACTGTTGACGATTTTGTATGGCCTTGTGAGAAGCAGTGCGACGATGTGAAGAACGAGAGTCTTGTACTGGAAGCCGTGCTCAGTACTCGAGCGTGAGGCCGCTGAACGAGATTTCCCGATGGCAGAAGTAATTACGGTGCTTTGATCGGGCGATGATCGCGGTGTGTAGGAGCGGACGCAACAATCAAGCACTTTGAAATCCTAGAACATCTACCGATCAATGCCAAGCAAGACAAGAGGTTGCCAACTCGCTCAATCTTGTCGGCAGGAAAGAGACTTATAGAAAAAACTTTGACCGATGAGCTGATCATGCAGAGGGAGGACTGGATGGGCAGTGCAATGTCAAGACGTTTTGACCAGATGATGCCGGGAGAGACGAGGGATAGGCTTGCGGCGGATCAATGTAGGTGCTGGGAAACTGTTTGCTCAAGGGTCAGCATGTTCTTGCTGCTACGTTGGACTTAAGTTGGGCAACATGGGTCCTGCGCATCTGTCTCTGGATCCAAGCTTCCTCTAGCCCATCGGCAGCAGAGGCAGCAGAGCCATGTCCTTATTGCTCTTCCATACCGATTCTGTGACTCACAAGAGGATCTGTGTCAGCGTGGTAGACAGCATTTCCAGCGGAGACGTCGCGGGCATATGATACTGGTTTTCAGAACACGTATCAGAGTATTGACGGGCCAAGTACCATTGACACCTGCGTCAACCTTCTCATTGCCGCCCTCATCATCTGTGCCTCGATAGCACTTCTGCCAGAGATACCAACTTGCAGAAGAGTCTCCAGATATTGATCCGCTACCATGGATTGCAAGCGTCTGCTTGTTCGAAGAGGCTTGAGACAAGCAGGCGCTGGCCACAATATCTTTGTGTGAGCCGCCGAGGAAATGCAACAAGTCTTGTCCTGTGCTTGAACGCAGACTGGAATCAGACAGCTTGCTCATTCTTTGGGAACAGAACCTATTGTTGGTGCTAGTCTTGGGTTTTTGTGATACGTAGGAAATGCAAAGCTGGCTCCTGTATGGAGCTTGTATCGGAAGTGCAGATTCACCAGTCCAGTGGCTTGGTACTAGACTTGTTTTCAATAGGCGATCACTCCAGGTTCTTGGTTCGCGGCTTTTGGCAAGAACTCAACGTCTACGCTGGATTGGAACAGTGTAACAGTCTGCCTGAGGGCCAGCACAGTACGGTGACCAAAACCTCGTCCCGTGACAAAGCCATTGGAGAAAAAGCCTAACCTCTTTGCTACCGCTCCAGATGCTTACTGATTTGACCATGGAATTATGGAATCGTTTGCCAAACTGACTTCTTGCATGTAAGTGCTTGCTCTTGCAAGGTATGCCTTGCCATCATGATCGTGAAAGAGATCAGGGTGGAGCTCTCCAGGTGGCATCATTGTATGGATGTTCAGTCTGAAGGATGAGCCCAAACCGAGTACGTCCGGCGGCTTGAGTGGTGTGCGTATAGATCGCGCCAATGTAGAAGACGCCGTCGTGGTATCGAATGGTGGCGAACCAGATCTCATCGCTCTGCGCGAGCGATTGCTCGAATTTTGGGGGGCTTGTAGGGCCTTGTCAGAGCGTGGCGGACCGGTCTCCATTCCGTTGAGTCTTTACTTGCTATAAATGGTACGCCGGGCGTCGATCGAAAGGAGCTAGCGGACCAACACCTGGTGATTTCCCATCCAAAAATAGACGGACAACTTGACTTGCTATGCCATCCCGGCAAGACACGGTGGGTGAATATCATACCAATGATAATACCGACGAAGATCAGGGCGTCGGCTGTGCAAGATGAAACCACGATGGCGCGACAGGACAAAGGGTATGGACAGCCAGCAAAAGGTCGTGTGCTATGTATTCTGACCTACCATAGAGTGCCGGATCCTGACCTACCATAGAGTATTGGATCGTAGCACAGTCCATTTGTTTACAGAATCCTCTGACCTTATGCCCTTCTGAGGTATGTGATGGCGCGTGTCAAAGATAAAGTAGAAACATTCGGCGGTAAAGAGGCAGAAGTTGTGGTGACTATGCAAAGGCGTCGGCGTCGCTCATAGGATGTGCCTCAGGTGTTCAGTCCGTATGACAGAGCTGTTGTTACATGTCGCATTGTATGACGACCTAGGAGAAGAATCAGAGCATCACCGAAATACAAAGATGGGAGATGACATCCAAGAAAGAGAACTTGTCAACTTGTCGCAAATGTCCAAGTGTTGTGATGCTGGCAGTCAGACAGTGGACCTCGACAAAGATTCAGAGAACCAGGACTGTCGGCGGCAAAGGCATCCAGGATATGAGATTGGCGATAGTATGTCGGAGTTGTGAGTGCGAATTAGAGGCGTCCGTTACAGTAAGTATCGTCGTAAGTATTGTCGCATGTGGTGATAGGAACTGCGATCCTTAATTAGAGCACCAGAAGGACGGCAAGGAATCAGCCGTCCCCGAAGGGAGGGAGGGAGAGAGAGAGAGAGAGAGAGAGAGAGAGAGAGAGAGAGAGAGAGAGAGAGAGAGAGAGCTTGCCAACTTGTCGGGATTGTTCAAGTCTCGGCATGCCAACAGGTCAGACAGCAGAACTCGACGAAGGATCGGGAAGAGATGTCGGTAACGAAAGCATTGGTGGTGTGGGAACAGTGACAGCATGTCGGAGTCATGGCTACGTGAATAGAAGAATTTTTGTTGGATTCCAGGGGTGTTGTCGCATGGAGCAAGGGTGCTGGCATATCGTTCGGACTGGGAAAGACTAAATCAGAGTATCGACAAAACAGAAGAAACTGAGTTCAAGTAAAAGATGGAGCTTATCACCTTGTCGGAAACATTCGAAATGCCAGAAGCAGTGACTATGATCGAACAGCAGGTGTCAATGAAGTATCAGGGAGGGTCGTCGGCGGGAAGGGCATTGATGATTTGGAAACGATATGGGCATGTCGAGCGAGGATACGGAGACGGTATTGGTATGTCAGATCCGTGGCTGTTATTGTCGTCTGCTGCAGAGATGTCAAAGTCGAAGTATAACGGGAATTGGGACATAATATCAGAGCACCAAAGGAACAGAAAGGAAACAGCAAAGCGAAAGACGAAGAACAAGAGGAGCTCGTCGCCATGTCGAGGACTGGTTGAACTTTTTCTGCACACATGTGAGGGAGGACAAATGAACACTGTCGTCAGTGACGATCCCTTTCGATCTACTAACACATGGGTTGCCAATGCAGAGACTTGTAGAGGAACTCTGCGAGCTTGCGCAATTTTGTTCAGGTAGTCTTCTTACAACAGACCACGGGCAAAGAAAAAAGAGGGGAGCGACATGAGATGCAACGCGTCAATACCAAGTTCTGCAGGGGGTGCCAACTAAAAGAAGGACGACAATGGCGGGAAGTGTAGTCGAGTAAACAGGAAAGAGCGCAAGAAAGAAGCAGGCTGCAACGCAACAGCACGAAAAGTCGCGATTCGAAACGGGCCTCGCTCCTTCCTATTTGATACTCAAACTAGCCAAACGTCATTTCGAGTAACTGCAGTGTTTTCCCTCATCTTTCATTCACATCCCATTCACCCGGCTTCGGGAATCAACTCAGATCAAGTCACTTGTCACGTCCATCATGTCTACCCACTCTAAAGCCCCCCTCTTTCAAGCTGCACCAACTGAAAGCAGAGCAAGACTGATTGCGACCTTTGCAACACGAAAGAACATTAGTGCAGCCATTGCAAATCAAATGGCACAGCATGCAATACCACACGAGAATACCAACTCCTCCAATATTTCCGATCAGATCTGATCGCAGACCTCGTTCAAGAAAGCCTGGTCGATAACCTACTTCGCCTCTTCAACTGCTACTACCGCCGATATCCTCTCCTCCTCTATGCAGCCCTCTCTTTTGCTGCTCTTGCAAAGGCACCCAAGCCTAATGATGATGGCTACTACGATCTCGCCCTGGAGCTCAAGAAGCGTACAATCAAATCCTTCCTCACAATCCAAGTCGACCAGGATACCTGGCGACCATACTACCTCTCGTACCTCATCTGGGCTCCGTTCGCCCTGCAACTCGCTTGTGGAACTGCTCGGGGCGATGTTTCGAGCGAAATTCCACGCTGTCTGCTCGGCCTTCGCGCCATTTTCGGTCGGCTGCACAACTTTTTCGCAGACCTGGACCAGGATGTCTTTGTCGGCCTTTTGTGGCGCAACCCTGTCACCTGGGGGATGCAACAGGAGGACAAGGTCTTCCATCAGGACGAGCCGGTCAAGCTTCTTTACGAAGCAATCGACGACCAGACATTGTCGGACGAGACCAAGCAAGAGCTCAAGGTCAGTGTCGAGACGCTGTACCGCATCATCAGTCGCATTATCATCGCGCAAAAGGGCACTATGGAAAATCGTTCTATGTGGGAACAGAACAACGACAAAGCGCTGTTCATTTGGATGAGCCTCCCGTCCTATTCGGACGAGTTTTTTGAGTCGATTGGCGCCGCCAGTCCGGGTCGGCAGCACTTGGTCTGGCGCACCATCCTGTGCCATTTTGGTTTCGCCTGTTTTCTCCGTTCCAGCAAGATCTGGTATTTCAAGGGGGTCGGCGAGTTGATGTTGAACGAGTGGTTGAAGTTGATGAGGGATGAGAAGCAGCTGGGCAACGAAGGTCTTGTCAAGGTGAGAAATGCCATGACAGTTGTCGCTGGCAAGATGGGCATTGAGAACTGGAAGGATGAAAAGCAGTTGGCCAAGACAGATTAAACAACAGTATGATAATGGACAAGCATCCTATCCTATACAATGTATCCAAACAGCATTCTGGCGTTGTATGTAATATGGACAGGCTGCTCTCCCCCCGAAAAGACAAAAGAAAGGGGAAACATAGGCCAAATCAGTATGGACAGAGCCAAAGACTTGACGCGCAACGGGACAAAGCTTGGGGGATTGGGTCTCTATTAATGCAAGCAATCCCAACGCCTGCAAAGCAATTAGCACACTTTAGAGACGACCTAGACATTGCTAACTTCTCTTAAGGCTTAACACTACCGCCCGTGTGTCCGTAGTCTCTACTAATAGAATGCAATTTACGCCTGTTTCTAGTAATTCTTACCTTCTATAATTTCTTACAGGTTTTATTCTTATTTCTCCTAATAGCCCATAGTAGTAGCATAGTTATCTTAACTATTAATAGTAGTCTGTTAGAGCATAATAACTTCTTAACATAAGATGCTAACTTAGTAATCTTATATATTACATATATAGAATTGCTTATAATCTTGTTATATTAACTATTCTATAGATCCTTAGGCATACTATGCTTTATATTATAAGTACGGTACTTAATAAAGTTATTTTAGCTAAAATGCTTACGGGCCGTAGCTATAAAGAATGGCGCTAGGTCGGTAAATATATATTTAATACGCATAGGTAAAAAAGCTAGTAATAAAATTAGCTAATAACTTATGCCGCTAGTTTTAGCACCTATTTTAAGAACCTAAAAAACTCTATTACTAAAAGAGATGTTTTCTAATAATCTTAAGAGAAAGTTTTTAATTTAGTTATATATAAGGCGGTTAATAGGCTACTAGCTATAAGTAATAATGCTAATTTCCTATTTCTAGCGCTACTAAAAATAAGCTTAATACCGTTAGGCTTATTAGATAAGATTGCTATAGGGTTTATAATAGTATAGTAAATTAGATTAAAAGCACCCTTTTTAAGCGGCAAAACCTATATAGCTTATACTAAGATTTGCTAACTATTGTCTAGGCTAAGCACTTCTATAGTTTATAGCACTTTTTTGCTCTTAATAATAAAAAGGCCTATTTCTTTAGAAAATACATATTAAAAGTAGTTTTATAGATGTTTTTAATCTTTATAATAGTTTACCTAAGGTAATAATATGCTTTTTTAAGCCGTATAAATATAAGAGCTAAGCTATTTTAAAGCCTCTATAATTAGCAAAATATAAAGCTTTGTTTTTAGCAGTAAAGTTATCTTACTATAGTTCTAATAGCTAAAAGTAATATACTAATTATTAGTTACTTTCTTTATTTAAGTAAAAGCTATATATATAAGTTTATCTAGTAAGCTAAGTATAATATCTTCTAGACTTTTTAACCTAGGTCCTACTTTTATAACTAGCTTATTTATAGATATAGTAGATATAATATAAGGTTAAGTTTATAATGCATATATAACTTAATTACTTAAGCTCTAAGCAAAAGCATAAGCGCTTAATTTAATTTATTAATTGTTAAGTCTTTAATATATAGATCTATAGATAGATAAACATTAAAGGCTAAAGTAAGGTTAATAGGTTAACCTATAACTTTATTATAAGAAAAGAGTTAAAACTAAGATTATAGAAAACTATGCTTAGTTTAATTATGCCTAAGCCTAGACCTAAGAACTTTATAAGATAAGATATGCTATTAATAAATCTTTCTTTTAGTATTATTATAGCTATGCTAAATAAAGAGTCTAAGCTATTTATCTTAAAAAATATATCTAGTATAAAAGTGTCTAAATTATTACTTTTTTTGGGTAGCAATTAAGATATATACTTAATAAAAAAGAAAATAGTAGTAATATTAGTAACTTTATCTTTATATTCTAGGTTTCTTTCTATTTAAGATTATCTTTATAGCTATAAGCAAATTAATACTAAGATTAGCTAGATTACTACTTATAAGGATTTTCTAAGGCTAGAGGCTAAGAAATAAAGCTAGAACTAATTGGATCTAGTTTAGAATAAGTAAAGCCTAAGTTAAAGCCTTTAGTGCTTTTAAAACTTTAGTTATTATAGTAAGTGCTAAAAAAAGGTAGATATAGCCTTTTAGACTTAAGGTTAAGTAACTAGAAGGACGCTTATACTATATATAAGTTCTAGAGTTATTCTAGTAAGAATGCGCTATATTAAAGTCTTTTTTATACTATAGTACTTAATACTAAGAATAATCTTAATAAGTCCTTTTATAACACCGTTAAAAATAGAGACGTTTATAGTAATAGCATTAAATAAGGTTTTATAATGCATTACTAAAACATTATAAAATGGCGGTTAAGTAAAATACGTATATAACTTAGCTAAACATATCTAATTTCTAAATTTATAAGTAAGATATATGTTCTTAGGGCCTTAGTTAAATATATAGTTAATAAAGATGCCTGCTACTTAGTAAATAACGTCTAATATAAAAAAATTAAGCTATGTTCTAACATTATATGCTTAAGAGATTTTACTAGCAGACTTGTCTTATCTACTAAATAACTTTTATAGCCCTTAGAACTATAGACCGTAATTAACAACATTAGAAAGGGCTTTATAGATGTTATGTTTCTAGATAACTTTATAACTTTATCTAAGTTTAAATTATTTAAGATACTAAAGTACCTCTTATGCATTTTTAACCTCTTATATTATAAAAAGCTTAATCTAGTAGCTTTGTCTTAAGCATTAAGAAAAATAACTTACCCTACTATATAGGTAGTTAAATTAAAACGGTTAGCACTTATACTTATAATCTTAAACAACTAAGTCTTTTTACTAGGCTTGCCCTTAAGATTAAGACATTATATATAAGATATGTTTTAGTAGACTAGTAAAAGATTCTAAACGTCTTAAGCTTAAAAAAGAATTATGCTATAGAAATCTCTAAAACCATTATTTTTACTAACTTAAGCATAAAGTTAAGCTAGGCGGTAGCAGGATAGATAGGTATAGTATAAACAATCTTATAACCTAAGAGTAGCTATTTATAAGTAGTATATTCTATATTAATGCTAAAATGTATACTAAGACCTTTTTTATCTATCTTTATAAGATTTAATAGCAGTTTAGGCCCTTAATATAAAACCGGTTAGTTTAACATTTTAAAGGCTAATAAAGTAGGCATTTTTTTTTGCTCTATCTAATAGTGTAACTTTCTAAATTAATAAGGTAAAAGTATTAGTAGAGTATAATTTTGCAATTATAAAGAATAATAAAGCTAAAACATTATAAAGACTCTAGCATCTAAAAGGGCTATAGTTATCTTTGCTAGATTATCTAGAGCCTTATTGTTTATTATATTTAATTTAATAAAAGTATTACTACTAATATCTAATATTAAGTGCCTTATAAAAAGAGTTATTAAAAAAGATAATCCGGCTTCTAACTATATAGCATTAGTATACTAGTGCGCTAAGCATTTAATAGCATAACTAAAGTATATAGGGTTATATATATATTCTATAAAAAAGAGCAAAGTTAAGGCTAAGGTTAAATAATTCTTAGTTGTTCTTTCTAGCTAAATCCATAGTTATATAAACCTAGAGTCTTTTACTACCTACTTTACTATATCTATTAGTAGAAAGGTAAGCATACTATAATAGGTATAAGTAATATTTAGCCACTCTATATATAAGTTACTAAACTCTAGAAAAGTTAATAAGACATTTAAAATGCTATTAATAACCTTTTAAGAACTAGCTACTATAAACTAGTAAAGACCGTTAAAGCAAGCAATATTTATAGACTAAGTTAAGCTTTTAAAAGGATTACTCTAGCATAAGAGTTTAACCTAGCTTATATTGCCCTTAATTGCTATTATAGCACTAGTGTTAAAGCCCTAAGAACTCTTAATAACCTTTATATAGCTAATAATAGCTTTTAGATAATGTTTAAGGCTAAAAGAACTAGATGCATAGAGAGTAGTAAGCTTACTAAAACTATATTCTACTATAGCAGCAGGATTAACTTTATAATTAATCTAGGCTTAAATGCAAAAGTACTAAAAAGAAAAAAAAAATAATATAGCTTTATTAAGTTATTAAGGCTGCTATGCTAAAAGATATAGAAAAATATAGAGCCTATACCTAATAAGTTATAAGCTAAGCTATAGATCTTAAGGTACTTTTATAGTAAGCTACTTTGTTAGTAAATATTATAGTCTAAACCTATAAACATAGATTTCTATTTTCTAAAACATAGGTTTTAACATAAAGACTATTTTATTATAGAACATCTTATAGTTAAAGTTTTATAGCTATTTATTAAGGCTAGAAATAGAGCTAGCTATAACAATAAAGCATTTAAAAAGTATCGGATTAAACTTATAAAGCAGGTTAAAAAAGATGTTTTTTAATAAATTAGGTGTTTTTAGACCTTTTAAGATAAGAAGCATATAGAATTGCTAGATATATCTAGAAAGACTATTATGGTCTAGTACTAAGAAATAAAAGAATTGTTTTTATTAAGAACTAATTACTAGGCAATTTTACTTAATGCTAGATTTCTTAACTATAATTAAAGAATTAGACTTAGATGCTCTATAGTTATTAATTAGAGCTACTTTATATATAGTTATAATAGTAGTAGGCTTATAAAAATAGTAATGCAATTATTAGGCAAGCTTTTAATTGCTAGATTAATATTTTTAAAGCTTACCTAAAAAGGTATAAAGCCTAAATTATATAAAACCGCCGTAATCTAACGTTATAATGCCTAGTTATAAAAATCTAGTTAGCCAGTTAGTATATATATGGTTCTAATGCTAGATTATAGATAAAACGTCTAATTATAGCTTTATAATACCTTTTTATAACATGCATAAATCCCGCTATATAATATGTCTAATATACCCTTATAGTATATAATAGTCTTATAGTATTTTTATAATAGTCTTATAGTATTTATATAATAGTCTTATAGTACTAATATGTCTAATACCTTTTTATATTATATATTAGTCTTATAGTATAAACATGTCTAATACTTTTCTATAATGTATATAAATACTTACTATTATATATTTAAAATCTTTTATAAATGCATATAGATTCTATACTACTATACTTTCTAAAATATACTATAGTACTATATAGTAAACTATCTATTCTATATATAATATAATACCTGCTACTATAGGCACTCTAACCTATATAGTATAGCGTAATTCTTATAGTATTGCAACTAAAACGTCTACTAATTTAAATTATAGCGCATTATTATTACCCTTATTAAGCTTTGCTAGCTATATATTATAGCTAGAATACTAGTAGTTAGAATATGCCTACTTAACTTATAAAATAGGCCCGTTTTGCCGCTACTATAGCATCTTTCCATATATATATAATATTTAAACCCCTATATAACATTAGTAGCGTTTTCCTACTAGTTTATTAATGTTTTTCTTTTTAAGCATATTAAGTAGTCTAAGCCTATAGCATTTATTATACTGCGCTTATAATAAGAACCGGGCCTACTTATATCTTAATACCCTAGATTTAGGCCATAATTATAGTAATATAACTAGCTTTATATACTTTAGTTTTAAAGATAAGTAGGACCCCTAAAAATATACTAATATAAGCCCGCTATAACCGTTAGACTAGTATAGTAGTAATAAAGATATAGCCTAGCCCTTATTAAGTTATCTATTAGCACGGCTAAAAAAGTCCTTTAGTCTTTATTTAGACCCTATTCCGTTTTTAACTCTAATTTCTATGCCCTTTTTATCTATATGCATATATAATCTAGCCCCTATTATAGCCCCTTTCTTTTCTATACTATTATTCTATATGCCCTACTAGTTATGGGACTATAAAGCTTTACCTTGCCTATTTTAAGACTAATACTTATTCTAGCATATAATCTATTTTATTCTAGTATAGTTATTATATATGCCCTACTTAGATAAACATACTAGTGCTTTACCTTACTTATACTTATAGCTAAAGCTATTATAAAACATAGTTAATTCTAACTTAGACTTTAACTTAGAGTCTAACCTAGAGTCTAACCTAGACCCTAACCTAGACTCTAACTTAGACCCTAATAATAAGCCTATATATATATGCCCTTTTAATAACTGCCTTAAAATTAATTCTAACCTAGACTTTTACTTAGACCCTAACTATAATAAGCCTATATATACTTAGGCCCCTAACAACTACCTTAAAATTAATTCTAACCTAGACTCCTACCTAGACCCTAATGTTAATAAGCCTTTATATACTTAAGCCCCTAATAATCGCCTTAAAATTAATTCCGACCTAGGCTTTATTCTAGCTATACTAGACTAGGGCTCTATTTTAGCTATACTAAACTAGCTACTTTTTTCTAATAACTAGTATAATAATAAACCGGCTATATAGTATAATATAGTTCCAACCCTAGATTTCTTATATACTATACTATATGTTATAAATATAGATAATATAACGTTTCTAGTATATATAAAAAGTAAGAATATGCCGTTTCTATTATGTTTCTAGAGTAAGAAAATACCGTTTTTATTACTGTTATAAAATAAGTATATATTAAGCCCGTTATAGTTCTAAAGTAAAAAAAGATTGTTTTTGTTATAGTTATAAAGTAATTATATATTAGCCCTATTATAGCCCTAGAGTAATAATATACTAGCCTCTTCCCTACCCTATAGTAAAGATACTATAACTTCTTTATAGCGCCGGACCTAGAAGGATTTGCCCTATAAAAAAATAAAAGATTTAAGCTTACTTTCTAGCCTTAAATCTTTAGATAGTAATAAGAATATATTCTTAGCGCTACCTTATCCTACTATCTAGTCCGGTTTCCGCCTATATAGCGCTATAATACTAGTCTAAGGTAGTAACTACTTGCTTTTAAATACGTTACCTTTTTTAGTCTACCTTACTACATACTATGTCCTTATCTATACTAAGCACTAAACTGCTATTAGCCCTAAGAGATTAGCAATAGTATGCTATTTCTAGAGGTATAACGGCTTTACTTTTACCTTAAGCTATAATACGGTTTTAAGTAACTATAATCTTACTAGCCTACTACTATATAATTAAGTGCCGCTTTCTATACTAGGCTTATAACTAATATTATGCCTTAAACCCCTATTTAATATACTATAGTATTGCTACCGGTCTAAATGTAGTATAGGGTATTATAACTACCTTACTACTAACCATATAGCTATATGTTAGTATTAAAATAGCTAGTATAATGGCTAGCTTTCTATTAGGAGCTAAGCTATATTAGAGGTCCGTACTAGTATTAAAAAGGACTATTAGTAGGACATTAGGGTCTAGACATTTTTTACTAATAATGCTAAGCTATGTTACTTTACCGTTAAAGGCCTATACTACCCCTAGACTATAGTTAGATAGGGCAATCTAACTATTAGTAATATAGATCCTAGTAACCTATCTAGCCCTAGCTTACGCTAGGATTAATATAGGGCCGGTCCTAACGCCGTACCTACTAACCCTTTAAATACCTTTCTTATAGCGATATAAAACGCTATATAACTTAAAGAGTAAACCCTAATAGCCTAGGGCATAGAATAACCCTTATAACGTAATTAGACTAGTTAGTTTAAGCATACCTAATAGAATTGCAAACTTAGGGTTTAGGGTTAGGGTTAGGGTTAGGGTTAGGGTTAGGGTTAGGGTTAGGGTTAGGGTTAGGGTTAGGGTTAGGGTTAGGGTTAGGGTTAGG